>SJYT01038119.1:135983-203255 GCA_006410635.1 Cephalophus harveyi | reverse complement strand
TTTTCTGAATGTTGAGCTTTAAGCCAACTTTTCCACTCTCCTCTTTCACTTTCATCAAGAGGTTTTTGAGTCCCTCTTCACTTTCTGCCATAGGGTGGTGTCATCTGCATATCTGAGGTTATTGATATTTCTCCCGGCAGTCTTGATTCCAGCTTGTGCTTCTTCCAGCCCAGTGTTTCTCATGATGTACTCTGCATAGAAGTTAAATAAGCAGGGTGACAATATACAGCCTTGACATACTCCTTTTCCTATTTGGAACCAGTCTATTGTTCCATGTCTGGTTCTAACTGTTGCTTCCTGGCCTGCATACAGGTTTCTCAAGAGGCAGGTTAGGTGGTCTGGTATTCCCATCTCTTTCAGCATTTTCCACAATTTATTGTGATCCACACAGTCAAAGGCTTTGGCATAGTCAATAAAGCAGAAGTAGATGTTTTTCTGGAACTCTCTTGCTTTTTCCACGATCCAGCGGATGTTGGCAATTTGATCTCTGGTTCCTCTGCCTTTTCTAAAACCAGCTTGAACATCTGGAAGTTCACAGTTCATGTATTGCTGAAGCCTGGCTTGGAGAATTTTGAGCATTACTTTACTAGCATGTGAGATGAGTGCAATTGTGCGGTAGTTGGAGCATTCTTTGGCATTGCCTTTCTTTGGGATTGGAATGAAAACTGACGTTTTCCAGTCCTGTGGCCACTGTTGAGTTTTCCAAATTGAGTGCAGCACTTTCACAGCATCATCTTTCAGGATTTGAAATAGCTCAACTGGAATGCCATCACCTCCACTAGCTTTGTTCATAGTGATGCTTTCTAAGGCCCACTTGACTTCACATTCCAGGATGGACAGTCCATTAATTCAGGTATGAGCACTCACTATTCCTCAGGTCTTTCTTTGTGTAAGTCAGGATAAATCCGCCCCATCCAAGGTCACTCAACTTTGACCCATTGGTTGAAATTCCACAGGTCTGAAAGCTGGATGGAACATCTAGCTTTTGCCGACCTGCCAACATTGCAGGAAACCACCCTGTTTGTTGTTCAGTGCTAGAGGCTGAATATTTATAGCAGCCTTGGTGATTTTGTTTGATTTCGCTTCGTTTCATTTCTCACGTCATTTTGCTCTTTTATCATCCCTGAACCTGTTTCAGGCAGCGTCTCAGCGGCACTTCCACCGTCGTAAAAGTCAGGTTGAAAGTGAAAGTCACTCAGTCATGTTCGACTCTTTGCAACCCCATGGACTACACAGTCCATGGAATTCTCCAGGCCAGAATACTGGAGTGGGTAGCTGTTCCCTTCTCCACGGGATCTTCCCAACCCAGGCATCGAACCTGCCGGGATCCAGCCCCAGTGGATCCAGGGTAATTCGAAACGGGGACAGAGTCAGTGTCCTAGGAATTAATTGCTTAATTAAAGATATAGAGGGAGATTAGAAAGAAATAGTGTAGTAGGAAAGTTAGTGGAGAAAAAGAGGCTGAATAACTTGGTTTACGTGGCATACCAATAAAGCTTCTAGACAAGAAGCTTGCACCACCTACGTAGGCCACCGTCACCCACTTGAATATCGGAGGCTGCCCTGCCTTGGGCTCCCTCTCATGTGGAACTTAAAAGCCAGGGCAAAATTAGCAGGCTTGGCGAGCACCCACGTTCCAGATGGGAATTCAGCCAGAAAAAGGGAGAACAAGAAAGAATGACATGGGGGAATCAGTCTTTCCAGAAACTGATCTGATTTCTTTATTTTCAGGTTTGCTTATATACCTTTTGTTACACATAAAGACAAATGGAAATTTTAAAGGCATGCGGGGGTCAGCAGTCCTGACCTTTATCAAAATCAGGTGCTTCATATAAATGTATACAAAAAGGTCTTAGGGGTTTTACATCATCTTCTGGCCATGAGGCCTGATGACATTTTATGGCCCTTTCTGATAATGGTCAGTCAACCAGGGACTTATTTTCCAGGGGTGATCTTTCCTAAACCAGGCACCACCCTCCAAAGGTACCGGATAAAGTTGCATTCCTATAGGGTGAGGGTGTAGTGGGTTACAACTAAGAAAGGAATTTACTTAGCCTAAGGTTAACATGGTTAATCTTAAAGGTTAATACTTATTTCTTCTATATGTTAGTTATATTCATTATAAGGGCAGGGAATATGGAAATTTAGCAGCAAATATTGGCTCAACAAATGAAAAAACCCTTCACCAGTATAATTTCTAATCAACCCACTATACTATACTAATAATTTTCTAACTTCTCAAAAGAATCTGTCTTTAGTAAGTCTAAAACATCTTGTGCCTCTCATGATTGGGAGGATGTAAACAATCACGTGCGGCTGGACAAACCTATACAGGCAGGCTAGATAACCTTCAAAGGAGTTTGTAAGTTGAAACACTCGTGTCACGCCCGGGAATTTTTATTAACTGGAGCTGTAGGTTAACTTCTTCTCCGAGAGAGGTGATGGGGGAGAGCCCCCCGTAAAGTCAGAGGTGTAGGTGAGAGCATAAAACAGTAAAGTGGGCAGACTCTGGTTTTGGGGGTAGATGCTTGGCAACAGGGGGTTTCCTGAGGCTCGATCCCGCCTTTGCGTATGCCGAAGCCTCCTTCCTCATGACCTTTGCCATGGGCAGAGTTCCTCACGCTGGCTTCCAGAATGAACCCAGGCCTCCTGCATTGCAGGTGGATTCTTTACCAGGTGAGCCACCAGGGAAGCCCAAGAATACTGGAGTGGGTAGCCTATCCCTTCTCCAGGGGATCTTCCCAACCCAGGAGTCAAACTGGGGTCTCCCACATTGCAGATGAATTCTTCACCATCTGAGCTACCAGGGAAGTCCTAAAGTCAGATTGGACCCAATTAAAGACTAGAAAGGAGATACACAGACGTGTTAACCAACAACAGTAGCATATATTTAATTGGCCATTCCTATGTTCCAGTCATTGTCCTCAGTTGCTCTTCACAACAGCTCTATAAAGGAGAGATTATAATCGAGGACACTCTTCTCCTCCCTGCCCCACCAAAGTTTTATGGAGGAGAAAACATAGGCAATGGGAAACTATTGGAAGTTATATGACCACTGACTGGTAGGAACAAGGTTCCAGTCCAGGAAGTCCTGCTACGGAGACTGCGTTCTGGACACAATATTGATATTGTCTTGGAATTGTCACCTACCTGTGCGAGTGACTTAACCGATATACTTCGCTCTCCTGATCTTTGATATGGTGATGCTAACTCATAGGTCTGTGCGGGACTCTGTACTCAGGAGCTATGGCATCTGTGTTAGCCAGTAGCAGCCCTGCTTTTCAGAAAGTAGCTGAGAAGTTGTCAACGTTTTCAAAGTCGTGATTAAATAAATGATTGTTCTGGGTGGTTTCCTGCGCTTAACACCTTCTGCTAATTATCTCACAGAAATCATGCTTACAACGCTACTGTAAGATTGGTATTATTACATGTTAATGTGAAGCCCTGTACTAGGGTCACAGGCGTGGAGCCTTATACTGAGGTCACAGGACAAAAATTTCCAGAATTAACCAAGCCCCCTAGCAACTGTTGCCATGAGCCTACTCACCTAAACTAACCAGTTCCTTGACCCCATATTAGGTAAAGTACCCACCTTGTAGCATCCTAACCACTCACTCAATGCCACCTCTCCTGTTGGAAATTTCTGTCTTGAGGCTATAAAAATTGGCCACTAGCCCACCAGCATCTCCCATTATAATAAACTCTATTCTCCTCTCATTGTGCCTCGTGTCTGGAAATTCATTTCCAACCCTCGCACATACCACGACAGTAATATTTATAGATTGCAGAGTATTAATGATGATCTCTGTTTTGTAGATACTGCAGTGGAGGCTTAGAGGGGGGGAAAATCACTGTTCAAAAGCCAGAGAACGTGTGAAATAGATTGCTAGTCCAGGTTCGATGCATGAGGCAGGGTGCTCAGGGCTGGTGCTCTGGGATGATCCTGAGAGATGGGATGGGGAGGGAGGTGGGAGGAAGGGTCAGGATGGGGAACACATGTACACCCATGGCTGATTCATGTGAATGTATGGCAAAACCCACCACAATATCGTAAAGTAATTAGCCTCCAACTAAAAAAAAAAAGCCAGAGAACTAAGAAGCAGTTCAGGTACTCTGGCTGCAGAAAACGAGCCTCTGAAATAGTCCTGCCTCTGGGGGGTCACTGTTTCCGATTCTGAACCTTTTCCAGGTGGTGCCACCCCAAAGCTGAAGCTCCACTCTGGGCAGATGAGGGTCATTTTAGGATAAAACCATGGGTACTTAGCGGCTTTCCTTGTGGCTCAGATGATAAAGAATTTACATGCAATGCGGGAGACCCAAGTTCCATCCCTGGGTTCCCCAGAGGAGGGCAGGGCAACCCACTCCAGTAGTCTTGCCTGGAGAATTCCATGGACAGAGGAGCCTGGCTACAGTCCATGGGGTTGCAAAGAGTCGGACATGACTGAGTGACTACACTTTCTTTCTTTCTATGGGTACTTAAATTTCGTTATAAATGCTAACAGTAGCTGGGTGAGTTTTCTGCTTTGTTCAGCCACGACAGTTAACCTTTACACCTTCTTATCTCTACAGTTTTTAATCTTCATGGCCTTCTCCTCATTTTACAGATGAAAGAGCAGAGACTTTCAGTTAAACCTTTCCCACACAGTCAAAAAAAAATGCACGCAGCCTGAACTCTTGCCCTGCTCTGTCTGATTTCAGGAAATAAGTTATTTGTTTTATGAACCTGAAGATGATCCAGATGTTTCATCTGCTAATACTGATGAACAAGACTAAATCCTTACGGATCTTTTGTGGTTGTGCTTTATGCCCTTATCACATTGTATGCCTGGGCAGACATTACCATTTTCATCATCAGATCCCCTCTGCTTCCCCTTTCTTTTTTCTCTCCCCTTCCCTCCCCGCTCTTCCTCCTTCTCTTGCTCCAGCTGATGATGAGAGTAAATGCCACCACCACTCGACTGAAGAACTCCAGTATGCCCAGTGTTCTGAGAAAGAGGAAGCTGAAGGCAGCCCTCTCCTCCCGACCCCAGCCCCCTGACATCTGAAGGCTGACTGAGCACTCGGGGCTTGCTAGCCCTGTCCATCTCCAGTCAGGCATCAATCACTCAGGCGTACTCTGAGAACATGAGAAAATGAGATAAAGCAAGAGCTCTTGGGCACTGTGCAGAAGTACAGACTAACGCAGGCTCACCGTGTCACAGACTACCAGACCCCTCCTCCCTTTGTCCAAAAACAGTGACCTCTGCCTCTTTGTCAATTACACCTTTCCCATGCGGTTCTGTCTTCACTCCAGAGAAGATTAACCGAGATACCCAAGCATAACATTGCCTCCACGTTCTGATCACATCTAATCTTGGGTGAGATCCGGCTTCCTTAACCTAAGACTTTCCTGATACAGTCTCCCACCCAGAGCCCAAACCCTAGAATAGATCCTAACACCGTCTTCCTGAGACAGCCCATGGTATATCCTAGGCTGTGTGGTCTTCCTGGTTCCAGTGAGTGAGAAACCAGTTTGTTCAGCACCCTTGTGTTCTTGGTGGGCTTGGGTTAGATGCAGGTCATTGACAGTTCCAACGATTTTACCTACCTTTTCTATATAATCTTTACAATAATGATAAGAGATAAAGATCATTTGCCCTCTAATGCATGTTTTCTGGAGAGGGAATACACTGAGTTCAAACTTCCAGTGGGTTATGAAAGGGAAATCATGTAAGTCTTTTCAGCCACCCCCAACTCCAGCCTCCCCACAGATAACCATGTTGCAATTCCTGTGAAACCTACAGAGATAGTTGATGAATATTCAATGATAGGCTGCAGTCCATGGGGTCGCTGAGGGTCGACACGACTGAGCGACTTCACTTTCACTTTTCACTTTCATGCATTGGAGAAGGAAATGGCAACCCACTCCAGTGTTCTTGCCTGGAGAATCCCAGGGACGGGGGAGCCTGGTGGGCTGCCGTCTATGGGGTCGCACAGAGTCAGACACGACTGAAGTGACTTAGCAGCAATGTATGTATCAATAACATTTTACTCCCTTTTTAGACAAAGGAAAACTTGGCTTACATACTGTTTGTTTGAGGCTTACTCTCTTAACAAAAGATCTGGGTAAACTTTCTAAAACAATACATAATAAGCTTCATTTATTCTTTCTTTCTCCCTTCCTTCCTCTTTCTCTCCCCTTTCTTCCTTCTTTCTCTCCTTTTTATTTCCTTCCTTCTCTCTCTTTTTCATTGTAGTAAGAACCCTTCACATGAGATCTACTTTCTTTACAAACTTTTGAGTGCACAAACCAATAACTGCTAGCTATAGACATCATGTTTTCCAGCAGACCTCTGGAACTTATTCATCTTGTGTTATGGAAATCTTTCACCCATTAAGCAAACTCCCCATTGCCCCTTCTTCCCAGCCCTTGGCTCCCACCAATTCTACTAGTGTGACAATTTTAGCTACTTCATCTAAGTAGAAACACGCTGTATTTGTCCTTTTGTGACCAGCTTATTCCACTTGGCATTACATCCCCCGGGTTCATCGTGCTGTTCCATTTGGCAGGATGTTCAGGCTTCCTCCTTCCTAAAGTATTATAACCATAATACAGATGAGAAGCTTGAGGCTTAAAGAGAAGCAAAGTGACCTACTGATGATCACCCAACCAGCAAGAGGAAGAACCCAGGATACTTGAAATCTTCGATTTGGCACTAGCCATTAGGCTCTATTTAAAAGATACCATGAACATTGGCTAGAATCTGTTTCCTGCCCATCTCACTCCAGACCACCACCTCCTAGGTCTCACCTTCCTCATCCATCCTCCCCTCCCTGACGCCTCTGGTGCTCTCACCTGATTTCAGCCCATGCAGGCAGAGGGCCAGGGACAGCCACCTCACCGGGTTTCCCATCACTCCCAGTGAACCGCAGGTGGCCTGCCCAGTAGCGCGCGTCGCTTCTGGCTTTATGCCCTCCTGTTTCTGCTCCTCCTACCCCTGCTCTTCCGACTGTTCACAGACTCACTCCACAGCCTTTTCTCCCATGCCCCGAATCCCAGGCTGCCTACAAAAACCAGGAACAACCATCTCAGAAAGCTCTCTAGCAGCATTCTGGAAGTATGGTCCCTGGACCAGCTCCACCACCTTCACCTGCAAACTTGTTAGAAATGCAGGTCCTTTGGCCCCCGCAGCAGACCTGCCAAAACACCGAGGCTGAGACCAGTCACCTGTGTTGCAACAACTCAGCTCCTGGTGAGTCCAGTGTTCAAAAAAGTTTGAGAACCACTGCTTTAAAGCTTGCTTCACACTTCCTTATCCATTTCATATCATCTACTCCCTTGATTATAAAAAACAAAAAAGTCTAACACAACAATGTCAGGCAATGATACCCCAATAAGAAATATCATTACGAATTTCCAAAAGAAAAATGTATTTGTTTTCTATCCCTGATTTAATAGAAACTCTTGCAATAAGTTAACCAAAGTTTCTCAGTCTGGACTTTGGGGAAAATAGAGACACACAGAGAGAGAAAGTCCAGTAAGAAAGGGAAAGTCATCTTCAGCTTCTCGAATAAGTAAGGCTCAGAAAGGCTAGGCATCGTGCCTTGTGGTCAGCCAGTATGTGGAAAGGATGGATCTTGGTCCGCTTTAGAATTCCTCTCCCACCTGCCATCTCTGGAGGGATCTGGGAAGAGTGCTTTATAAGAGAGAGAAGAGACTGGAAGAGTGACTTCCCCGAAGGAGGCGGGTGTCTTGCTGGACTCCCCGAGGCAATCCAAGATGAGGAAGAAATGTCCTGGAGGCCAAGTATCATGACGACGTCAGGAAGGTAGGCACTTAACGCTCATCCTGCGGATCTTGTCTGTGCCGAGACCTTTTCAGACGTTATTTCCCTTCTGCCCTATTTGCAAAACATACGGAGATGGGGGACTGCTTACACATAGGTGTGCCCTTTCCAAAAAGAGATGAGAAAACGGAATACAAGAGAAGTGGGGGAACTGATAAAGGCATAGAGAAGCCTGAGTCTCTCTTGTCTGATGCATTGTTGTTGTTGTGTAAGTTGAGTCCAACTCTTTTGCAGCCCCACGGACTGTAGCCTGCCAGGCTCCTCTGTCCATGGGATTTCCCAGGCAAGAATACTGGAGTGGGTTTCCATTTCCTTCTCCAGGGGATCTTCCCCACCTAGGGATCAAAACCGTGTCTCCTGCATTGGCAGGCAGGTTCTTTATCACTGAGCCACCAGGGAAGCCTTGTCTGATGCACAGGTTTTTGCTTTCTCTATTTCTCTGTTTTGCTGAACTGATAGATGCCTGGCCTCTCTGCAGTTAATGAGGTCACCTGTCAATCAAGAGTAAGCAACATGGCTGGTATCAGCACTTCACCCGAACGAGCTGAGAGAAGTCTCATGCAACTGTGTGGCAAGGTAATTGGATCTGTGGTTTGACATCTGGGGAAACGGAGGCTCCAAGAGGCAACATCATTTGTCAGAGTTACGTGGCTGGTGCAGGTGTGGAAGGGCACAGATTCAATGCAGATGCCTGGAGGAGGGCATGGCAACCCACTCCAGTATTCTTGCTTGGAGAATCCCAAGGACAGAGGAGCCTGGCACACTACAGTCCATGGGGTTGCGAAAAGTCGACTGTGACCGGACTGACTGAGCACGCACGCACTCACCTTGACGTCAAGCCATCTTGCTCTTTCACACCCCATTGTTCACAGTGACCTTTCAGGTCCCTTCATAGGAAGCCTGGTCTCTCCAGAGTCACAGGTTCAACTCTTACTCTCTACCCATGAACTTACTTCACCTCAGACACTTGCTAGTTGAGAGACTCTGCAAAATTACTTTTGCTTTCTGAGCTTGCACGCCAGATCTCTAAAACATCTGGGGTACCTGCATCTGATTTGAGAGCCCAGTGAATATTTTCTTTTCCTTTGAGTGATTCCAGTTAATTATTTTCCATCACACTATATAGTCTATTACCCTTACTGTTCGGATACCTACCAAGAAAATCAGTGGAATGTGAGGTCAGTTTTCTATACCTATTGTAATTATTATTTTCTATTGTTATTGTTGAACAGTCACTAAGTTGTATCCAACTTTTTGCTACCCCATGGACTGCAGCACGCCAGGCCTCCCTGTCCATCACCAACTCCCAGAGTTTACTCAAACTCAAGGCCATTGAGCCGGTGATGACGTCCAATCATCTCATCCTTTGTCATCCCCTTCTCCTCCTGCTCCCAATCCCTCTCAGCATCAGGGTCTTTTCAAATGAGTCAGATCTTCACATCAGGTGGCCAAAGTATTGGAGCTTCAACTTCAGCATCAGTTCTTCCAATGAATATTCAGGCTGATTTCCTTTAGGATGGACTGATTTGATATCCTTGGTGTCCAAGGGACTCTCAAGAGTCTTCTCCAACACCACAGTTTGGAAGCATCAATTCTTCAGCAATTATTTTCTATACCTATTATAATTATTATTTTCTATGGAAAATCCCATGGATGGAAGGGCCTGGTAGGCTGCAGTCCATGGGGTCGCTAGGAGACTGACTGAGCTTAGACATGACTGAGCAACTTCACTTTTACTTTTCACTTTCATGCATTGGAGGAGGAAATGGCAGCCCACTCCAGTGTTCTTGCCTGGAGAATCCCAGGGATGACAGAGCCTGGTGGGCTGCTGTCTCTGGGGTCGCACAGAGTCGGACATGACTGAAGTGACTTAGCAGCATACCTATTATTTAATAGGTTCATCCTTCTGGCAGATATTTGACTTCCTGTCATTGATTAGGGAAGATAGCTTGTGCATCTTTGACTTTGTCTCTCTCTTTTTTGGTGAATTTTTAAAAACACTCTTAATTCTAACTTCTCCCCAAGATAATGGGAGGTTATACTCCTGAATACTTATGAGGCTTTGGAGGCGGCAATGCAGATGTGCTCAGTTGGTGAGGCACGTTCTAGGGATCCATCCCACCCCACACCCTAAAGTCATGGACGGGACGCTATGAGCAGGGCCGAGAATATCCTACGCTCTGGACGGGCCGAAGTGGACGTTAACGAGAACCCATTATTCCTCTCCTGCTCAACCGAAGAGTCGTTATGCCCCGAGGCACTCAACCAACTGTGATAAACTATTTTTCAAAACCAAAATGGGTGTCTAGCCAGCAGTACTGGGAGGGATGGGGTGAGGATGGAAAGAAAACTTGACCAAAGTCGTGAGCGTACCAAGAGGCCGTCCGGAAGGAACTTCCCTGGTGAGCCAGTGGTTGAGGATCCTCCTGCCAGTTCAGGGGCCACAGGTTTGATCCCCGGTCTGGGAAGATTCCACATGCCGTAGAGCAACGAGGCCCGTGAGCCACAGTTATGGCTCTTATGCCTAAACCCAGTGCTCTGCACCAAGAGAAGCCGCCTCAGTGAGAAGCCCGCGCACTGCAGCTAGAGAGAAGTGGGGCCAGCAGCGAAGACTCAGCACCGCCAGAAAGAAAGAAAGAACTCTAAAAAAATAAGAGAGGCAGCGCTGGACTCGACATCCTAGAGATTCTACATGAATACCTCTAGCCACAGGGAAACAGAGAGGAATTACCAATGATTCTAGCAGCAAGGCGGTGATGTGAGGTTCAGCTTTATCTTCTGCCAAAATGGAAAGATACATGGCACTGGATTTAGATTCTTGCAATACCAACTCTAGAATTAGCAGGAAATATATGAGCATTCATGTTAGAGGGACACTAACTTTTGAATCCTGAATTTCCCACTGATTTGTTGGGGACATTGATTTGTTAGCTAAGTAACAACCAGCTTTTATAAGGGTTGTTTAAGATCTGTATTTCATAGACACAGCACATGAGGAAGAACAGGTGTTCAGCCTTCACTGGTGTCTGTCATTTTTTAAGAGTTGAGTCATTGTAAATAAGATATGTGAATCCTGAAACCTTGTGTATACGTCTGCTGGGGCAGCCATAACAAAACACCGTGGACTGGGTGGCTTAAACATCGTGCCTTTATTTGCTCATGGTTCTGAGGACCGGAAGTCCATGACCAAGGTGCTGGTGAATTCTATTTCTGGAGAAGGCTCTTTTCCTGGCTTGTGGAGGCTGCCTTCTTGCTGAATTTAAGGTCTTTGCCCTGTGCTCATATGATGGGGCAGGGTGGGCTGGTAGAGAGAGACAGAAGGCAAAGAAAAGAGATCTCTGATGTCTCTTTGCGGACACATGTGCATTTGGAGGGAGACACCATTCAGTTCTTAATACCCTGATTTATCTCTGCAAAGTGAAATTGTTGGTCTCAGCCTCACTTATACCATGGGAGAATCTGAGGTTATGGGCATGAATTGTCAGTCAACGTAAAAGAGCAAAGATGTCTTGATTCTTGGAAAAGTTGACCCATACCCTCATGTAGACAACTAGAACTTAATGTTAATCTGCAGCTCTCATGCAGTTGATAATTTCAAGAGGGAACTAGGGGAAATTCCCTGGTGGGCCAGTGGTTCAGTCCCTGGTCAGGGAACTGAGATCCCATGAGCCATGAGCCCAGAACCAAGCAAAACAAAAAGAGAGAGAGAGAATTAGAGATGTGAGAATTCACTGATTGAAGAGCTAGTGGGTGAGCATTTGGTTCAGGGCCAGATGTCTGGGCTTGAAGGTAATATCTGCATCTTTCTCACAGGGACACTCTGAGCAAATTGGATTCACCTGTTCTAATCTGGTTTTTCTCATCTATAAAATTGGGGTCATCAGGGGCTTCCCTAGTGGTCCACTGTTGAAGACTCTGGGCTCCCAATGCAGGGGAGGGGGGCGGCCCGGGGTTCTATCCCTGGTCAAGGAACTAGATCCCTCATGCCTCAACTTAAAGCTCTCACATAGCCAAACAAATAAATAAATCCTTTTTAAAAATTGGGGTCATGAAAGTATTTTTCATTTTTCCCACCAAACATCTCTGTACATGACACAACTGTTCCCCGGGACGCATGGGTCCCACTGGAGCCACCCCAGCGTCCTCTCTTCCGCTCTCCAGAGCCAATCTTCCAGCCAGTCCTGCAGATGCTACCCCTGAAATCTATCCCAAGTCCAGCCACCTCCCACTTCTGCCAATGCTGTGTCTCTAATCCAGCCACAATCATTATCCCTCTGAATCACGACAGCCAGCTAACCAGTTTCCCTGATTTTTACCTCTGTCTCCCGTAATTTTTTTTTAGTATCTATTTCACTGTGCCAGGTCTTAGTTACTGCATTCAAACTCTCAGTTGCAGCATATGGGATCTAGTTCCCCAACCAAGGATCGAACCCTGGCCCCCTGCTTTGGGAATGTGGCATCTTACCCACTGGATCACCAGGGAAGTCCTGAGATCCTGTTCCTCCTAGGATGATAACCTTCCACAACTTCAGAAAGAACTCCAAAGCCCCTGCTTGATCTCACCTCCCAAACCCTTGCTCAAAACAAGCTCCCCCCTGCTACTCCTCAAACGTCCTAAACATACCATCTTTTATATCTGCCAGTCGGTCTTTCAGAGACTGTTTATCCAATGCTTCGGGCAAGACTTCACTCCCTTTCTTCAGATCCCCATGATTTAAGGCCAGCTGCTCAGAAAAGGCTTCTTATTTCTGAAACAGAAATAGACCCACAGACCCAGAAAACAAACTTATGGTTACCAAAGGGGAAAGGAGAGGGAGAGATATGTTCAGAGTTTGGGCCTAGCAGAAACACATTGCTGCTGCTGTTAAGTCGCTTCAGTCGTGTCCGACTCTGTGCGACCCCATAGATGCCAACCTACCAGGCTCCTCCGTCCCTGGGATTCTCCAGGCAAGAACACTGGAGTGGGTTGCCATTTCCTTCTCCAATGCATGAAAATGCTCTCCATTTGAACCTAGACTGCTTCATGCCTCACTTTGCTGACATACAAGATGGAATATCAACAGCACCTAGGACTTCCCTAGTGGCCCAGTGGCTAAGACTCTGCGCTCTCAGTGCAGGGGCCTGGGGGCAACTTCTGGTCAGGGAGTTACACCCCACATGCTGCATCGAAAGTTCTATGTTCTGCAACTAAGACCAGGTACAGCCAAAATAATAAATGAAATAAAATAAATATTAAAAAAAACAGTATAGCACCTAGTTTGTAAGATTGCTGTATTATAAGGGTTCTTCTGCATAATGCAATTAAAACAATTCCCTGGCACAGAGTAAGTGCCCAATAATTGTTTTCTTTAATCTTTGCTACTGCTAGGAAAATCTGCAGGAGATGTGGGTTCAATCCCTGGGCCAGGAAGATCCTCTGGAGAAGGGAATGGCAACCCACTCCAGTATTCTTGCCTGGAGAATCCCATGGACAGAGGAGCCTGGTGGGCTGCAGTCCACGGGGTTGCAAAGAGTTGGACACAACTGAGTAACTAACACACGCACACTGTTAGAAAACCACTTACGACAGCTAGTAATAAAATCATTATGTAAAAATTCTCACCATATTATATAATTCAATCAAAATCTCTGTAAGGTAAGCAACAGTATGAACCCAATTTGTGGATGGAGAAATCAAGGTTGAAAACACACAATTTGTCTGAAGCGTAACCACTGGTAAAATGTGGGTTGGGAATTCCAGTCTCACGTTGTCTGATTTCATACTACATGACCTTCTTGGAAAGGGCCTCCCAAATAATCCCAAGTTCACAAAATCATGCTTTACTCCAACAGTGAAGTAGAATTTTGGTTGAAAACACACAATTTGTCTGAAGCGTAACCACTGGTAAAATGTGGGTTGGGAATTCCAGTCTCACGTTGTCTGATTCCATACTACATGACCTTCTTGGAAAGGGCCTCCCAAATAATCCCAAGTTCACAAAATCATGCTTTACTCCAACAGTGAAGTAGAATTTTTCTTTTACATGGAGCTTGAACGGTGATGGGCTCAAGCCTGACCCCTAGTGGATTTCTTGAGGAGAACATGGGAGGGTTCCCTTTCCTCCCCACTCTGGCCAGTACTTAACTTTTGACATTTTGATGATAACCTTCCCTCCCGAGAGAGGTGATACCTAATTGTGGTATTGATTTGAATTTCCCTGATGAGTGATGTTGAATACTACATCCATTCTAGGATGGCCATTTGTAAGTCTTTGAAAAAATGTCTATTCCATATATTATGGAGAAGAGTTTGCAGGTTTCTTTAAAAACTAAAAATAGAACTGCCATGGGAGAGGGCAGTGGCACCCCACTCCAGTACTCTTGCCTGGAAAATCCCATGGACAGAGGAGCCTGGTGGGCTGCAGTCCACACGGTCACTAAGAGTCGGGCACAACTGAGCGACTTCACTTTTGCTTTTCACTTTCATGCATTGGAGAAGGAAATGGCAACCCACTCCAGTGTTCTTGCTTGGAGAATCCCAGGGATGGGGGAGCCTGGTGGGCTGCTGTCTATGGGGTCGCACAGAGTCGGACACGACTGAAGTGACTTAGCAGCAGCAGCAGCAGCATGCTCCACCAATCTTACTTCTGGATATATAGCCAAAGGAAATAAAGTCACTACCCTGAAGAGATGTCTGTACCTCACCCCAAGTTCACTGCAGCATTATTCACAACAGCCAAGATTCAGAAACAATGTCTCCATTGATGAATCAATGGAAAAGAAAATGATATATATCATTATATACGTATAACAGTAACTGTGTGCTGTGCTCAGCTGTATATAATGCAATAATATTCAGCCTTAAAAAAGAAGGAACTCATGCTATTTGTGACAACATGGATGAACCCAGAGGCATCATGCTGAGTGAAATAAGTCACATGAAAACCAGTGTATTAGTGGCTCAGTCAAGTTCAACTGTTTGCAATTCCACGAGCTGTGGCCCTCCAGGCTCCTCTGGCCACGGAACTCTCCAGGCAAGTATACTGGAGTGGGTTGCCATTCCCTTCTGCAGGGGATCTTCCCAACCCAGGGACTGAACCTGGGTCTCCTGTATTGCAGGCGGCTCTTTACCAGCTGAGCCACCAGGAAAGCCCTTATTACTCCTGGTACATGGAAAAATCATTACAGGGGATACTTGGCATCACACTGAGCCAAGAGCATGGGGAACTTGAGTCAGGATTCAATCTCGTGCTCCTAGAATCATCCATTCTAATTACTGGATCTTCCACTTTTAATGGAAGATTCTTTTTAGAGGATCGCCTATTCCTCATGAAAAACTACAATGAGGCTTCTGGGTCCACAAAGATGCTGTTTCCAGACTTTTTTTTTTTTTTTAAACCATGATCTACAGTATTTAATTAACTAGCTTGTTGTTTTTGTATTCAATTGAAAATGAACCCTCGCTCAAAACCGGTATTCAGTAGCTCCTGAAAAGTTTAGGTATTTCCCATTATCTAACACTTTGGCTACCTGATGGCAAAGAGCCGACTCACTGGAAAAGACCCTGATGCTGGGAAAGACTGGGGGCAAAAGAAAGGGGCAGCAGAGGATATGATGGCTGGATGGCATCACCCCGACTCAATGGACTTGAGTTTGAGCCAACTTCGGGAGATAATGAGTTAGGACAGAGGAGCCTGGCATGCTGTAGTCCATGGGGTCGCAAAGAGTCAGACACAACTTAGTGACTGAACCACAGCAACTTTCTCCTGTGCGCCAAACACTGTTGCCCCTTTGGGGAAGTCTTCCAAGGAGGATTACAGTTTATGCCTATGGAGTTGCATCAGTGTGTGTCTTCATGGTGATCGAGCCTCCCCTTCATTCAAGAGGCTTTGAGTCTATGAACTGACTCAAGCTAAGAAATTAGGTAAAAGGTTTTGATCCTAGCATGGAGGCTCAAGTTTGGCCCTTTGGATATTCCATGTCATAGGTCTTTTAGTGAGCTGTTGTTTTTATTTCTGAAAAATCTTTGTTTAGATTATCACCACCAGAGGTCTCTAAGGGTCCACCATTCCCTAAGCTCTAATTAGTTAAGTGATCCCTGTTGCCTGGCGTAATCACCGCGCTCTCTTTGCACCTTAAGAATAATCGCTAGCACCTGGGTTCACTCACTGCAGGTTCTGCCCATCTCCATTGAGAGAGTTAAACCGATTTCAAAGACTATTCTTTCTACCAACAATTCCAGACTAGAAAGACAAATCAGAAGCATTCTTTTGAGAGGGTCACCGATCCCTCATGAAAAACTATGAGCCTTCTGGGTCCACAAAGAAGAAAGTCTGTTTCCAGACTTTCTTTTTAAAAAAGCCATGATCTACAGTATTTAATTAACTAGTTTGTTGTTTTTGTATTTAATTAAAGTCGATTTACAATGTCATGTCAGTTTCAGGTGAGTTGCACAGTGGTTCATATAAATACACATAGATTCCGTTTCAGATATATATATCTGGATTGGATTCTTTTCCCTTATAGGCTGTAACAGAATATTGAGTATAGTTCCCTGTGTTATACAGTAGGTCCTTGCTTTGTCTATTTTATATGTATTACTGTGTTTCTGTTAATCCCACCCTCTATGTCTGTGGGTCTATTTCTGTTCTGTAAATAAGCTCATTTTTTATATATGTATATATTCCACCTGTAAGTGACATCATATGATATTTGTCTTTCTGACAGTAAGAATACATTTTAAAATATGATCTGGTACATATGGTGATTGTAGCCATGAAATTAAAAGACGCTTGCTTCTTGGAAGAAAAGTTATGACCAACCTAGATAGCATATTGAAAAGCAGAGACATTACTTTGCCAACAAAGGTCCGTCTAGTCAAAGCTGTGGTTTTTCCAGTAGTCATGTATGGATGTGAGAGTTGGACTATAAAGAAAGCTGAGCACCGAAGAATTGATGCTTTTGAACTATGATGTTGGAGAAGACTCTTGAGAGTCCTTTGGACTGCAAGGAGATCCAACTAGTCCATCCTAAAGGAAATCAGTCCTGAATATTCAGTGGAAGGACTGATGCTGAAGTTGAAGCTCCAATACTTTGGCCACCTGATGCGAAGAACTGACTCATTGGAAAAGACCCTGATGCTGGGAAAGACTGAAGGCAGGAGGAGAAGGGGAAGACAGAGGATGAGATGGCTGGATGGCGTCACCAACTCGATGGACATGAATCTGAGTAAGCTCTGGGAGTAGGTGATGGACAGGGAAGCCTGGCGTCCTGTGGTCCATGGGGTCACAAAGAGTCAGACACAACTGAGCGACTGAACTGACTGACATATATGTGTATATGTGGAAGGCTGCAGGCATCAATACTACGAAGAGGGAAGTGCCTATCTATCTAGGTCCTAATTCTTTCAATGGTAACAAAAATAGCTAATATTTATTGATTACTTTCTAGTGTTAGGAAGCATGCATGATACAGTTGCATACTCTGTGGGTCTCATTATTCATGGATCCCACATTTGTAAATGTACTTGCTTGCTGGAATGTATTAAGAATTCCCAAGTCAATAGGCACGCATAGCCTTTTCAGAGTCCTTCACAGAAGAGCAGGGCGATACCTTTGGGGATCTCAGTGTTGAGAGAGAAGACAACCGAACTCCGCCTTCCTGCGAAGACAACCGAACTCCGCCTTCCTGCGAAGACAACCAAACTCCGCCTTCCTGCTTCAGCCTTCGTACTGTAGATGGTTCCTATCGCAGTGCGTGTGTTGTGTTTTCTTTTTGCTGCTTTTTCTGTTTAAAATGCTTCCAAGTATAGTGCTGACACACACTCTGGTGTCTTAAGCCCACGAAGGCTGTGATGCATTACCTGGAGAAAATACACGTGTGAGATGAGATTCCTTCGGGCTTCAGTTATGCTACTGTTGGCTGTGAGTTCGGTGTGAGTGAACCAACAATATGTATGGAATAAGGTATCTTTAAACAGAAACACATAAATCCAAGCTATGTATTGATCAATTGGTGCCCATGTTGTGAACGTGTTGCCCTGTATTTTGCTCTGGAACCATAAGTCAGTAGTCACTAACTCAGCATTCATGGCAACTTTTTTGAGCATAACTATGGCAAAAATGGGAACGGAGTATATCGTTTTATGTGCACAGTGAGCCATGAGATGTAATATTCTCATTTTATTTGATTAAATATTGATTTCTGGCTTTGCCAGGGCTTAGTTGTGGCATGTGAACTCTTAGTTGTGACATGTGGGAATTAGTTCCCAGACCAGGGATCGGACCTGGGCCCCCTGCATTTGGGAGGGCAGAATCTTAGCCACGGAACCACCAGGGAAGTCCTTGTCCTTAGTTTATAGATGAGGAAACCGAGGCTTAGAGAGATCAAGGAAATTGCCTGTCGTAAGTGGCACAGTCTGGATTAGTAAATATATCCCTTTGATGACATGCTTGCTGCAAATATATTCTTTGACCATCAATGAATTCTTAAGGAAGATCACAGGTGTTTAGGAAATAGATGTCCTCTGCCAATGGGATTTTTTCCCCATTGTGTGAACTGGGCTGGAAAAGATTGAGGGCAGGAGGAGAAGCGGGTGACCGACAATGAGAGGTTGAATGACATCACCAACTCAATGGACATGAGTTTGAGCAAACTCTGGGAGGCAGTGCAGGACAGGGAAGCCTGGTGTGCTGCAGTCCATGGGGTCGCAAAGAGTTGGACATGACTGAGCAACTGAGCTGAACTGAAAGAGAAAAAAAAAAGAAAATGTGAGCAGGGCAGGAAGATTCAGTGCAGGGAAATCACGCGAATGTACCTTTGTGATGACATATGAGCAGGGTGGGTCAGAGAGGCTCAAAGCTGAGTATACACAGAGATTACCCGAGGACCTTAAAAAGGGTGTAAGTCAATTGGCACTGGATACTGTTCCTTACAAACGTTCAACAAATGATTGTTTGTGTTGTTGTTCTTGTAAATAGAATCTTGAAAGTCTGCAAAACCACAGGGGATGATCTTTTCCCTTCCTCCTGAAACTCTACCTCCTAGTCAGTATCTGAAAAACTTCTTGGTCCCGAGGCATAGGGGATCTTAGCTCCTCACCCGGGATTTGAACTCACACCCTCTGCTTTGTAAGGTGAAGTCAACCACCGGACTGCAGGGAAGTCCCTGCAGTCTGAATTTTGATTACCTTATTTGTTGGTTAATTTTATGGGTCAACTTGGCTGGGCCATGGTGCTCAGCTATTTGGTCAAAACTTATTTTGGAAGTTAAAGGGAATTTTTTTTTTTGAGGGGATGAGATTTTATGTATGTGATTAATCTATTTGCTGTTTTTACATATGTTTCATTTCATTTTTTTCCAGCTTTCCTGAGATATATATGATCTATAACTGTGTAAGATAAGGTATTGTGATGATTCAATACATACATATATTATGTGAAATGATTACTGTAATAAGGTTAGTTAACACCTTGATCACCTTGCAAAGTTACCGTTTGTGTCTGTGTGTGTTGAGAGCATTTAAGACTGACTTTCTTATCAATTTTCAACTATACAATATTAGATCTCCAGAATTTGTTTATCCAGAACTGAAAATGTGTACCCTTTGATCAGCATTGCTCATTTCCCCACTCTCTCAGCCCCTGGTAACCACCAATCTACTCTGTTTCTAAAAATTTAGCTTTTTTAGATTCCACATATAAATGAAATAATATGGTGCTTGTCTCTCTCTGGCTTCAAAGAAGAAAAAATTTTTCTCTCATGCATCTTTGTTCATCTCTTTCTCTATAATATTGCTCATGGCGATGCTATAGGGTAAAACTCTAACCCAGAGAGTTAGAGACTGTCAGTAAAGAGTGAATTTTCCATACTAATTGATGGACACTGGATTTTAGCAATCCAGTTTTAGCTTTCTGCAGAGTAAGTGCCGTCAACCCTTTCCTATGCTTTACTGCATCTCTAAATGATTCAGCATGAATAGAGAATTAAAACTCAATCCGATGGCATGCTCTATTAGTCAGGGATCTTGCTTACAAACCACAAAAGTTGGCGTTGGTTAATTTAGACACTGCTGTGCTTAGTTGCTCAGTCGTGTCTGACTCTTCGCGACCCCCATGGACTGCAACCTGCCAGGCTCCTCTGTCCATGGGGATTCTCCAGGCAAGAATACTGGAGTGGGTTGCCATGCCCTCCTCCAGGGGGATCTTCCCAACCCAGGGATCAAACCAAGGTCTCTCGCATTACAGGAGGATTCTTTACCATCTGAGCCACCAGGGATGCAATTTAGACAGAGAAGCAACTTCTTGCAAATTTTATTAGGAGAGGCTCATGAGCACTGCAAAGCAGATGGAAAATTCAGAGCTGAAAGAAATGAAAGTTTGGTTCTTGACAAGTGCAGGTGAAGGTGACGTGAAGGAAACCCACCAGGTCCTTCTATATGGTGCGCTTTCTCTCTCTCAACTTTAGGGTCCTCTAATCTTTCCTCTCAGAGAAGGCAATGGCACCCCATCCAGTACTCTTGCCTGGAAAATCCCATGGATGGAGGAGCCTGGTGGGCTACAGTCCATGGGGTTGCTGAGGGTCGGACACGACTGCATGACTTCACTTTCATGCATTGGAGAAGGCAATGGCACCCCACTCCAGTACTCTTGCCTAGAAAATCCCATGGACGGAGGAGCCTGGTAGACTGCAGTCCATGGGGTCACTAGGAGTCGGACACGACTGAGCGACTTCACTTTCACTTTTCACTTTCATGCATTGGAGAAGGAAATGGCAACCCACTCCAGTGTTCTTGCCTGGAGAATCCCAGGGACGGGGGAGTCTCATGGGCTGCCGTCTATGGGGTCGCACAGAGTCGGACACGACTGAAGCGACTTAGCAGCAGCAGCATGCTTTCCTCCGCATCCGGTTTCTCTTGAGTCTGAAAATTCAAGTTCTCTGTGATGGAGGAATTTATCTGAAATGACGTCCATCCACAGTGGCCACCTGGCTCTATTTGAATGCTTGAGCCATAGTCACTCCATTTTTATTTTTTAAATAATCTTATTTATTTATTTTTGGACGTGCTGGGTCTTTGTTGCTGCACGCAGGCTTTCTCTAGTTGTGGCTCCCCAGGTCCTGGAGCACAGGCTCAGTGGCTGTGGCTCAGGGGCTTAGTTGCTCTGTGGCATGTGGAATCCTCCAGGACCAGGGGTCGAACCAGTGTCCCCTGCATTGGCAGGCAGATTCTTACCCACTGCGCCACCAGGGACGTCCAAGCCTCATTCTTTTTTTTTTTTTTTTTAGTGGCCACCTGGCTCTATTTGAATGCTTGAGCCATAGTCACTCCATTTTTATTTTTTAAATAATCTTATTTATTTATTTATTTTTGGACGTGCTGGGTCTTTGTTGCTGCACGCAGGCTTTCTCTTGCTGTGGCTCCCCAGGTCCTGGAGCACAGGCTCAGTAGCTGTGGCTCAGGGGCTTAGTTGCTCTCTGGCATGTGGAATCCTCCAGGACCAGGGGTCGAACCAGTGTCCCCTGCATTGGCAGGCAGATTCTTACCCACTGAGCCACCAGGGACGTCCAAGCCTCATTCTTTTTTTTTTTTAAATATTTATTTATTTGGTCATGTTGGGTCTTAGTTGCAGTGTGCAGAATCTTTAGTTGCAACGTGTGGGATCTAGTTCTCTGACCAGGGATGGAACCCAGGCCCCCTGCACTGAGAGTGTGGAGTGTTAGCCACTGGACTGCCAGGGAAGTCTGAGCCTCATTCCAACACTTCATCTAGTCAACACCCATGTTTATACCTTCGGTCCTGTCTAAATTATCACTTGTTTTTTCTGTTTTAAAAAAATTATTAAAGCAATGAATTTTAATACATTTTATTTTTTAGAGAAGTTTTAGATGCACAGAAAAATTGAGCAGAAGATAGAGATTTCTCATATAACCCACACCCCTTTACATGAACAGCCTCCCCATAATCAAAATTCCCCAGCATTGGTTCTGATCTATGAACCCACATTGACACATCATTACCACCCAGCGTCCATACACTTTTTAAAAAGGACCCAGTTTT
This sequence comes from Cephalophus harveyi, assembly GCA_006410635.1. NCBI lineage: Eukaryota > Metazoa > Chordata > Mammalia > Artiodactyla > Bovidae > Cephalophus > Cephalophus harveyi. The sequence continues at coordinate 181,394 of SJYT01038119.1, read as the reverse complement.
ACACAATCAGCAAGTTATAAAGTGCTGAGGCCAGAATATATGTATCAAAACCTGATGGTCCATAATCAAAATCCCAATTTATTTACAGCCAATCACCTTCCATTCATACCTCAGAATAAAATTCTTTTAATGAGAGTCTTACATGCTCCTTTCCCAACCAAAATTGTACAATTTTTCCCAGGAGAACAATTAAACGTTTTCATGCCCTTCCCTAAATAAATCTCACCATCAGTCACAGTATTTCCAAACCCTGTCCTTGTTATAATTCCGGGTCAGTGAACACCATGCTTTCCCAAATGAATCCCCATCCTCAGTACATTCCCAGTAAATGAGGCGTCTGTACCAGAAGGGAAACACACATTTTGCAAAGTCTACAGAGAAGAGAGAAGCAATCAAAATAAGAACTCTTTTTATTTTGTACCTTGTCTCTGCCATCACACACACACACACACACACACACACACACACACACACGTGCATGCACGTTCCCACTCCCATCTGCTCTACTCTGTTCCACCATAAGCATATGCAAACAGTATTGGTGAGGGATTGAGGTTCTGCTGAAAGGTTTCTTTTCAAGGTAACATGGTTGAAGCACTCAGATGCTTGGTGCAATGTGATTTTTATGACCGTCAGAGAATTATTTCACAATTTAATTGACTGTGAATTCCCTTTGCAGAACCCTCTTGTGATCTCACCCACCCCCAGCCCACTCCCCCAAGACCAATATCACCACCTTGAATTCCGAAGCAAGACTCTCACCTTCTTCAGAACAGTACTTCCAATATCCTTCATACGTTTCATTCAAGGAACACCACTTGTGTTTTACCTTGAACTGGACACAGTCATAGAAGATTCCATCTCTATAGCGGAATGGAAAGAAACACTTGCCCTCTAGAGAAAACAAAGATTCAGATCATCCCTTTCTGGGACTGTTCATTGAGATGTTACATTACTTTCCTGCTGGGGGCTGGAAGGGGATTTGTACTCAGAATTCAGAATCAGCACCCAATTTTATTGAACAATATTGAAGTCACACAATATAGTGGAGTGGGAACCCTACTAATAAAGGTTTTTTGTTTGCTTGTTTGTTTTATACTCCTACATCCATCTCACTATTTTCTATGGCATCAACAGTCTTGAAATTTTGCTCAGTATTTGACCCCAGTTCCAGAAATATACCTTAAGCTTAGAAACATAAATGTGGGCATCTATCTATTAAATGATTACCACCACCTCCTGCCATATCTCTTTTCTTCATCCTCTTTCACCATCATACACCCTCATCCTCACACACACACATAGGCACGTACACACACAGCTATTTATGCTATTATATTTGTGGTTTATTTCCATACTTGATAATGTTAATACGAGGTATTTCTCACCCCAGCACTATTTTTGTTCATAATATTCCTAATTACTATTGGACATTTTTTTTCTATATGAACTTTAAAATCAGGTATTTTTCTATTAGATTGGCAGAAATTAAAGAGTAGAAACAGGTAGTGCCAGTGAAATTTCAGAGTGGTTTCTCCATCTTGTTTTTATTTGTTTTGTTTCTTGGCTTCCCCGTGTGGGATCTAAGCTCCCCGACCAGGGATCGAACCCCAGTCACCTGCACTGCAAGGCAGATTCTTAATCAATGGACCACCAGGGAAGTCCCTATATTACATTTTATGAAAGGAGGAAAAAGATTATTTTTTTAACCAGGAAAATATCCCACTGATTTCCCCATTTTTACAATTTTTTAAAAAGACATGCTTTTAGCAGAAGTTTTCTGATCAACTTACCTTTGACTTCTGGAAGATGAGTTATAGTTTCTGAAAAATAAATTTGAAGTTGACATTTATTTCATTATTCTCATGTCTTCCATCCAAGAACATGGCATGATCTTCTACTTTTTTAGGAATTTGGTTTCTGTTCTTCAATATGATTATATCATTTGCTTTATATAAGTCCTGCATATTTCTTGCTGATGTAACCCCGAAACATTTTGCGACATTGATATAAAACAGAATGACTTCATTTTCTATCAGTGTCTAGTTGGTTCTTACCAGTATAGAGAAAAATGACTGATTAATGCATTAATATGTCTATCTTCAATTCAGTCACATAGCCTGATTTTCTTTCTAAAACTAGCCATCTACTAGTCTTCCTAAGGACTTTAAGTATACAACCATAAAATAATTTTGCCTGTTATGTTCTGTAGGCTTACAGATAAGTTCCTTTTAAAAATAACACATACATGAGAACCACCTCCTTCCAATGATTTTCATCGGTCCTATTTACAATAGACATCTCAGTGGTTTCCTGGTTTTAGTTGGAATGACATTAGGATTAAGGATGTTCATTTCAGCATGGTTAATAACAGTAAAAGAAAAGAGAAAAGAATCCAAAAATATCAACCACTAAGGGAATTTTGAAACAAAATACAGCTTTATAATATCATACAGGCATCAGAAAAGATGAGCATATAAATAGATATGGAAACATTTATACTTTGTTTTCAGATGACAAAAGGCATTTTCTGTTTCATTTCATTCTGTAAGATGCTATTTTTGTACCAGGAAAAGAAGTACAGTATTCAATTGCTCCACATTTTATTGCAAAATTTTAAAAGACTTTTCAACTCACCCATAGTTGGTGAATATGTATCTGAAAGACACAATTTTAAACAAATTTTCATTTCACTAGATTTAGCCTTTAAAATAAAATTAAAAAATACTTTACCAAATTATTCTAGTAAAAATAATATTTTAAAGGTAAAAACTCAATGTTTATTTCCAGTGGTGTTATTGTGGGTGACTTCTAATTTTTCCTTTTGCTTTAACTGTACTTTCCAAATATTGTGAGTGAATAAGGCACAATTAAAGTTATTTTTGAAGCAAAGAAATTCAGCAGGCAAAAGTAAATGATTTACTTTTTCACCTTCCCTACAAAATAAATCACACAATAATAGGAAAAAATGTATTTTATCATTTCACCATTATTTCTTGTTTTGTTTTATTCTATTTCTTTTCAGTGCTGTCTGCAAACTACAATTTGAAGCAACCATTTACTTAACTGTCTTAAAATGAGGTCCAATTAGTTTTAGCATCTATTAAAAATGGATCTTTTCAACAATTTCTCAGGTTTGTTGTGAGAATTAAATAAAAAACATATGTTTGGGGCTCTGCCCAGTAGAGAGCAGTTAGCAAGCACTTCAAATATGGTAGCAATTGTACTGCAATGATAAGGCTTTCTCTTATTACAACAATCCTGATTATTTTCTACCATCAAGTGGAAAACTTATTCAAGCTTGCGATGTGATGTGTTTAGTCACTTCATTCGTGTCTGACTCTTTGCGACCCCATGGACTGCAGCAGGCCAGGCTTTCATGTCCATCCATTTGGTGATGCCATCCAACCATCTCATCCTCTGTCATCCCCTTCTCCTCCTGCCTTCAGTCTTTCCCAGCATCAGGGTCTTTTCCAAAGAATCAGTTCTTTGCATCAAGTGGCCAAAGTATTGGAGCTTCAACTTTAGCATCAGTCCTTCCACTGAATATTCAGGACTGATTTCCTTTAGGACTGACTGGTTTGATCTCCTTGCAGTCCAAGGGATTCTCAAGAGTCTTCTCCAACACCACAGTTCAAAAGCATCAGTTCTTTGGCACTCAGCTTTCTTTATAGTCCAACTCTCACATCCATACATGACTACTGGAAAAACCATAGTTTGACTAGACAGACTTTGTCAGCAAAGTGATGTCTCTGCTTTTTAATACGCTGTCTAGGTTGGTCATAGCTTTTCTTCCGAGGAGCAAGTGTCTTTTAATTTCACGGCTGCAGTCACCATCTGCAGTAATTTTGGAGCCCAAGAAAATGAAGTCAGTCACTGTTTCCAACCACAGTGCCTCAGATTTTCTTCTATAAAATGAGGACCAAAACTTTACCTACCCCTGGGGACTGTTAAGGGGGCAGCAGAGGGTGAGATGGGTGGATGGCATCAAGATGTGTATAAGAGACAGCAATAAAGCACAAAGTAAAATTATGATTTCTCTCTTCTTCTTTTTCCTTACCTATTTTTAACATGGAATGTCCTTTATCTTATACACAAGCACATAATAAAGCAGTTTCATGAAAAATATGATTTCTTACCAGGAAAAGAAGTACAGTATTCAATTGCTCCACATTTTATTGCAAAATTTTAAAAGACTTTTCAACTCACCCATAGTTGGTGAATATGTATCTGAAAGACACAATTTTAAACAAATTTTCATTTCACTAGATTTAGCCTTTAAAATAAAATTAAAAAATACTTTACCAAATTATTCTAGTAAAAATAATATTTTAAAGGTAAAAACTCAATGTTTATTTCCAGTGGTGTTATTGTGGGTGACTTCTAATTTTTCCTTTTGCTTTAACTGTACTTTCCAAATATTGTGAGTGAATAAGGCACAATTAAAGTTATTTTTGAAGCAAAGAAATTCAGCAGGCAAAAGTAAATGATTTACTTTTTCACCTTCCCTACAAAATAAATCACACAATAATAGGAAAAAATGTATTTTATCATTTCACCATTATTTCTTGTTTTGTTTTATTCTATTTCTTTTCAGTGCTGTCTGCAAACTACAATTTGAAGCAACCATTTACTTAACTGTCTTAAAATGAGGTCCAATTAGTTTTAGCATCTATTAAAAATGGATCTTTTCAACAATTTCTCAGGTTTGTTGTGAGAATTAAATAAAAAACATATGTTTGGGGCTCTGCCCAGTAGAGAGCAGTTAGCAAGCACTTCAAATATGGTAGCAATTGTACTGCAATGATAAGGCTTTCTCTTATTACAACAATCCTGATTATTTTCTACCATCAAGTGGAAAACTTATTCAAGCTTGCGATGTGATGTGTTTAGTCACTTCATTCGTGTCTGACTCTTTGCGACCCCATGGACTGCAGCAGGCCAGGCTTTCATGTCCATCCATTTGGTGATGCCATCCAACCATCTCATCCTCTGTCATCCCCTTCTCCTCCTGCCTTCAGTCTTTCCCAGCATCAGGGTCTTTTCCAAAGAATCAGTTCTTTGCATCAAGTGGCCAAAGTATTGGAGCTTCAACTTTAGCATCAGTCCTTCCACTGAATATTCAGGACTGATTTCCTTTAGGACTGACTGGTTTGATCTCCTTGCAGTCCAAGGGATTCTCAAGAGTCTTCTCCAACACCACAGTTCAAAAGCATCAGTTCTTTGGCACTCAGCTTTCTTTATAGTCCAACTCTCACATCCATACATGACTACTGGAAAAACCATAGTTTGACTAGACAGACTTTGTCAGCAAAGTGATGTCTCTGCTTTTTAATACGCTGTCTAGGTTGGTCATAGCTTTTCTTCCGAGGAGCAAGTGTCTTTTAATTTCACGGCTGCAGTCACCATCTGCAGTAATTTTGGAGCCCAAGAAAATGAAGTCAGTCACTGTTTCCAACCACAGTGCCTCAGATTTTCTTCTATAAAATGAGGACCAAAACTTTACCTACCCCTGGGGACTGTTAAGGGGGCAGCAGAGGGTGAGATGGGTGGATGGCATCAATGACTCCCTGGACATGAGTCTGAGCAAACTCCCGGAGATAGTGAAGGACAGGGGAGCCTGGTGGACTTCAGTCCATGGGGTTGCAAAGAATGGGACATGACTGAGTGATCAAACAACAAGAAACTGTTAGGAGGAACAGATTATTATGTATATAAAGTACTTAGAATAGTGCCTGAAACAAAGAACTTAATAGCTTGTAACTGCTATCGTTACCAAGAATGTTATAGCTACTGAAATATTATCACCATCATCATCACCACCATCATTTCATCACAACTGTCATCATTAATAAGATTCAAGCCAGTGTACAAGATATTGGGTTGGCCAAAAGATTTCATTTCAGGATTTTGCATAATACCTTATGGGAAAACTTGAGCAGACTTTTGTGGCCAACCCAATACTTGTTTCACAGTATCACCTGTGCTATATAAAAGTATAATGTGAGCCTCACTGCTTAACGCTAGAAATGTTTTCTTCCACTTCTCACACAGAAGGGAGGGCACTAGACAATTCCTTGGAGTATGTGGAAATGCTTGCATGACACAAAGATTTTAAATATTTTTAAAAGGAAACCTGACCTAATCACCACAGCAAAGAATTATGCAGCATTCGTGGTAGGAATGTAAAATAGTACAGCCCCTAAGAAGTTTCTCAGAAGATTCAAAATAGAATTGCCATAGGATCCAGTAACCCCACATCTGGATATTTATCTGAAAGAAAGGAAGCCAGGATCTTGAAGAGATCTGCACTAGCATATCATACCATCACAGCATTATTTACAGTAGCCGAGACATGGAAGCAACCTAAATGTCCATCAATGATGAATGGGGAAAGATGTGGTTTATATACACATCAGAATATTTTTCAGCCTTAAAAGGAAGGAAATCCGGCCATCGGCAAAGATATGGATGAACCTAGAGGGCATATTATGCCAAGAGAAATAAACCAGACCTAGGAGGAAAAACCAGAGAAGGCAATGGCAACCCACTCCAGTACTCTCACCTGGAAAATCCCATGGACAGCGGAGCCTGGTAGGCTGCAGTCCATGGGGTCGCTGAGAGTCGGACATGACTCAGCGACTTCACTTTCACTTTTCACTTTCATGCATTGGAGAAGGAAATGGCAACCCACTCCAGTGTTCTTGCCTGGAGAATCCCAGGGACGGGGGAGCCTCATGGGCTGCCGTCTATGGGGTCGCACAGAGTCAGACACGACTGAAGTGACTTAGCAGCAGCAGCAGCAGGAAGAAAAACACTGCCTGATTCCACTTTATATGAAGCATCTAAACCAGTCAAACTCATTCTGCGAATGTTGTCACTAATGTTTACTCGCTAAGTTATGTTCCACTCTTTTGTGACCCCGAGGACTGTAGCCACCCACCCTGGAGAAGGAAATGGCACCCCACTCCAGTATTCTTGCCTGGAAAATTCCATGGACAGAGGAGCTTGGTGGGCTATTGTCCGTGGGATTGCAAAGAGTCAGACACGACTGAGCGACTAACACTTTGCTCAAGTTTAACTATTAGTGTTAGCCCGTGGGCGGTCCAGCCCCACAGGAGACAGAAATGGTAACAGGCAACAGATGACAATCCCAGAACCCTGGGTTCACGTGGCATGTCAGGGTCTGCCCTCCTGGACTGTCCTTCCTGCAAGTGACCCCACTGTCATGGGATCCCTGAGTACTCCGCAAAGCTTGCTCTAGTGGAGAAATTATGCCTTGTGCACGGCAGATTTCTCACCCTGGAACAAGATCAATCGGATGAGCCTTCTGTGAAGTCTGGCCAGGTCAGTCACATGTCCAGCTTCAGGACAGACAGATCGGTGATTCAGGTTGTTGTTGCAAAGTCCTGTCCAACTCTTTGCGACCCCATGGACTGTAGCCTGCCAGGCTCCTCTGTCTATGGGGTCCTTCAGGCAAGAATACTGGAGTGGGCGGCCATTCTCTTCTCCAGGGGATCTTCCCAACCCAGGGACTGAACCTGGATCTCCTGCTTTGCAGGCAGATTCTTTACCATACAGGATCCAAAACCTACTATCTCATCACTCCTAAGATGCTAAAATACTTGGCTTTTCATGTTCGAACATTTCCAATATCAGAATGCCCCCTTACACCTGCTGGCATCTTATTATCTGCAGATCAGGTTGCTATGGAGATGTGGTGGTTATGCCTGTACTAAAGATGACGGTATTCAGCGTCAAATGAGTCAGCGTCAAAACGAGTAGTATGGATGTCTGTGGCTCAAAAAAGAAATCCTCGGAGGCAAGAACAGGCTTTCTTAACTTCTGGGTTACAAGAGGAGAGAGAGGCAGGGAATAAGCAACAGTTTCAAAGATTCAAAGTAGATCACCACTACCTACTTGTTAAGACTGGCTCACTGCCCAGGACCAATGAGTTTTAATTGTTTTATGCGTTGTTTCAAGAAATGCTGCCATCACTGAGATTCTGAGCAGCCAAAAGATAATGTTATATGGAAAAATGTGACTTTAATAATTCAGAAGGCCAGACACAACAAGTAGAGAAATTTTAGGAACATCTTAACTAGCTTCTCTCATGTATAATTTCCTTCTTATGAATGTACAAAAGTGACATCTTGTAAAAAACCTATGTATAAGCAAAAGTGTTGTTTTTCTACAAGTGTAAAAAAATCTAACTGATAAGGCAGTAGTAGTCATGGTTATACCAAGAGCATCTTTTCCTTTTTTTAAAAAAAATTTAATCAACACTATCTTGACTTCTCTTTCCATGCAAAGATGACCTGAAGAAGACTTGAAAATAGTTTGTGCAAGATCACAGTTTTTTACCATTCCATAAAAATGTTGTTTTGACAACTCTATGTAAGTCTCTTTAGACATGTAAGAAATGCACCTATAATGAAATCCCTTGTTTTATTGTCACTTTATAGCAGTTGAAGGCAACATGATTTTGGTAAAAAGAATTAAATAGCCTTTCCAAAAATTAGTTCAATTTTCAAAAACTTCTCCATAACGCATTTAAAATATATTAGCATGGGAATTCCCTGGTGGACCACTGATTAGAACTCCATGTTTTCACTGCCAAGGGCCCCGGGAACTAAGATTTCACAAGTCTCACTGTGTAGCCAAACCTCCCAAGGTGAAGTCGCTCAGTCGTGTCCGACTCTTTGTGACCCCGTGGACTGTAACCTACTAGGCTTCTCCGTCCATGGGATTCTCCAGGCAAGAATACTGGAGTGAATTGCCATTTCCTTCTCCAGGGGATCTTCCTGACCAGGGATCGAACCAGGGTCTCCCGCATTGGAGGCAGACGCCTTAACCTAAACCTCCCAACCCCCCCCAAAAAAAGACAAAAGTACACAAACAAAATATATTAGCATGAAAGAAGACACGTGGTCATCAAGGAACATGACTTCTGTCAACAAAATTTTCTAATTCACATTCCTGTTCTCTGTTGAATCATCTTATTAGGAAAAACAAAACAAAACAAAACAAAACCCTAGGGCTTCCCTGGTGGTCCAGTGGTTAAGACTCCATGCTGCCAATGCAGAGGTCATGGGTTCAATCCCTGGTCAGGGAACTAAGATTCCACACGCCAAAAGAATTTTTTTTTTAATTAAAAAAAAAAAGTTAATCAGTGTCTATTTTATTAAAAAAAAAATCAGAGTATCTTTTTCTTTCTGAGGGAACATGGGATAAAGATGGCCCTTACCCTTCCTGGCGCCTCTGATTTGATTACACACGGCAGGAGAGGTTTTCAAGCCTCCAGCCCCAGGTACTGTCACATCGCTGCTCACCTCCATGCTGGAGACCGGCCGCACTGTGGAGCCAGTAGACGGAAACCGACAGAAGCCTCATGGGCAGCGCCATGCCCTCCTCCAAGGAGCAGCCCGCCAGGAGTGCCCCTCCGGAGTTTATAGCCACGCCGCCTGTCTCCTCCCTGTCCCCTCCCCTTCGTCCGCCTCCTCTTTCTCCTTCTTCTGCTTTTCCATCAGCCCCAGTCCCTCCTTCCTCCTTCCTCTTCTCACCCACCTTCCCTCCCTTCACCTCCTCCTCTTTCTGCACCTTCCTCTTCTCTCTCTCTTGGCCCCAAAGCCACACCTCCTCCTTTTTCATAGGAAGATACACACACAGACACACAAAAAATAATAAGCTGGCATTCAATAAGACAAGAATTAGAAGTCATCACAAGGAATTTCCAGTTGTTTCCATGACAACAAGGATCTCGGGAGCAGTCAGAGATTCATCCAGGTCTTGGACCTTACCAGTCTTTGAAAGCCAGGGCTGAAGAATGCCCTGCACGGTGCCAGAGAGGCTGCCTGGGGAAGCAGGTTTGCTTCACGAATACAAACATCTCAGTGTACGCTCCGTGAACCTTCGGTGTGAGCCACTGTTCTCTCGCGGCCCTTGATAATCTAGCTAATGAGTTACAGGTGACCTCACAGTTCCGGAACGAGCAATACACTGTTTATGTTCACTTACATCCCACAACTCTGAGAAGTAAGGCTAACTGGTCAGTTATGCAGCGAGCAGTACAAATTTGGATTCAGTTATAGTAATTGTTGCTTTCTCTTCTTGTTCGTAAAAAAACCCAAACTACTGGCAGCGCTAGTGGTAAAGAATCTGCCTGCCAATGCAGGAGATGCAAAACACTTGGGTTTGATCCCTGGGTCGGAAAGATCCCCATGACTAGGAAATGGCAACCCACTCCAGTATTCTTGCCTGAAAAATTCCATGGACAGAGGAGCCTGGTGGCTACAGTCCATGGGGTTGCAAAGCGTCGGATACAACTGAGTGCATGTGTACGCGCGCGCGTGCACACACACACACACTTCCTTTCATTCTAGAAAAGTCTCAGGCTCTAGGAGCTTCATTATCCAGCTGAAACCTGTCCACTTCCTTGTAGCTCAATATCCAGGAACTCTTTCTCCTCTGTTCATTAATATTCTTGTCTATGATCCCAGCCCCCGCAAGGCCCCATTAATATATCCATGATTGAACTTTATGAGCCTCATAGATATGCATGAGATCCCCTTGGGACATCATTAACCATGGGGTTATCCCACCCAAACTGCTCCTGATTGTAACCACTTACAGAGAACCCTCCTTGGGGGAACTGCAGTCTCATCCCACAGACGGGTTGGAGCCAAAACAATTGAGCCAGTCCCCAGATAATCCAGCAGTTTTGGAAGCAAAACCTTAAAGAAGGCTCGTGAAGACAGCTAGGGCAGAAAACGCCTCTCTTAAAGGTACACCTCAACCTAGAAACCCAGGAGGGTGTGAGAACTGGGGCCTGGGGGCCCCCACAGCAAAGAAGGGAGGGTCTAGAGCCACGCTGTCCACTGGGAGAAATATGATGTGAGCTATCTGTATCATGATGGTCACAATGATAATAAGGAAAAGAAGAAACAGTGCCATTTAAAAAATAATATATTTTATTGAACCATCATATCTAAAATATCACCTTAACATGTCTTCAACATAATATTGATGAGATACTTTACATTTTTTTTCACCCTGCATCTTCAGAGTCCAGTATTTTATGCTTACAACCTGTGATGATTTGAACTCGCTGTGTTTCAAATGCTAACGGGCCACAAGTGGCCACCACATTGGACACCGCGGCTCTAGACCTCTGGAATGAAAAGCCAGAGAGAGTAGGGGCGGGAGCCTTGAGGGCGGGTCGGGAGAGGGTGAAATCCCAGTGTGTGAACAATGTCAGCTAAGGCAGGCTGCCTTCCTCCTGACTTTGGGGGAAGAGACGGAAGAAAAGGAAACTAGCCCGGACAGACTGCCTGCTGAGTTCCTGCTAGTGGACGAATAGCTTCGAGGATCTGTGAAGCTTGGCTTTCACGCCTCTAGGGTAAGGTTCACTCTTTCTGTTTGATGAGGGAGGAAGCTGAGATTTAGAGAGATCTTCCCGAGGTCCCGTTCTCCTCTCTCCAAAGGCAGCCTGGATCCATGATAGAAGAGGGCTGTGTGTGTGTGTGAGGGAGTCTTACGTGGAGGTTTTGCTTCGGACACAGAGTTATTTGCTGCTGAAGAGCGGAAGGACTCGGTATTTTGAAGGTACTCTGTACTCCAGTGGCTTTATGCTCATGAGCTCCCTTAATCCTCACAATAGCTGTCATAGTTGAGTTATTATCTCCACTTGACAGACAGGAAAGTTGAAAACTGGAAGTCAGAGAAGTGAAATGACCTTTCCAAGGCTACCCAGCAGACAAATGGAAGAGATGGGCTCTGAACCCTGATTGGTTGGGTGCCATTCTTTCTCATTGCTCCACTGTGATATTTTTGGCTTAAGAAAACCAGAGAGCAGAGGCTGTAGGCTAAACTGTTCCCTGGCCTCCCACTCAGCACCTTAATACTACCTGGTGTGGCTATTCTCGTTTTCCACCTTGGGTGATAGATACAGATGTCTCAGATCTGACTGTTGAAGTAAAAATGGTGTACAGTTCCTTTTGGTAGTTGCCAAAGAAACAGTATAAATAGTAGGGTTGTGGAATACTTATTAAATGAATAGATAAAAGGATGGATAAAGAAAAGATGGGGAGATGGAAGGATGGGTAATGGACAGGAGAACTGAAGGATGCATGGATGGAAGGAAGGATGGGGAGATGAATGGAAGGATGGATAATGGATAGATGGGTGGAAGGACTGAAGGACAGATGTATGGATGGATGGGAGGAAGGATGGAAGGATGGATGACGGATAGATGGACAGAAGGACTGAAGGAAGTACGAATGAATGAATAGATGAATGGAAACAGGTGAACAGAGATTAAGAACACAGACTATCACTAAGTAGGGGAAGCATTTGCTAGACAGTAACCCATCACTTCATGGGAAGTAGATGGGGAAACAGTGGAAACAGTGTCAGACTTTATGTTTTGGGCTCCAAAATCACTGCAGATGGTGATTGCAGCCATGAAATTCAAAGACGCTTACTCCTTGGAAGGAAAGTTATGACCAACCTAGACAGCATATTAAAAAGCAGAGATATTACTTTGCCAACAAAGGTCCATCTAGTCAACGCTATGGTTTTTCCACTAGTCATGTATGGATGTGAGAGTTGGACTGTGAAGAAAGCTGAGAACCGAAGAATTGATGCTTTTGAACTGTGGTGTTGGAGAAGACTCTTGAGAGTCCCTTGGACTGCAAGGAGATCCAACCAGTTCATCCTAAAGGAGATCAGTCCTGGGTGTTCACTGGAAGGACTGATTCTGAGGCTGAAACTCCAATCCTTTGGCCACCTCATACGAAGAGTTGACTCATTGGAAAAGACCCTGATGCCGGGAGGGATTTGGGGCAGGAGGAGAAGGGGACGACAGAGAATGAGATGGCTGGATGGCATCACTGACTCGATGCACATGAGTCTGGGTGAACTCCAGGAGTTGTTGATGGACAGGGAGGTCTGGCATGCTGCGATTCATGGGGTCACAAAGAGTCAGACATGACTGAGCAACTGAACTGAACTGAACATTCTCTGAAAAGTTTGGGAGACAATAAATAACAAAAAGCAAAAGAGAGAGGAAAATCATAAAATATTCCCAAAGTAAGTTTCCTTAATTAACTAATTGTAGCAGGTCTTGCTTGGAGTCACTCTGCCAGTGGTCAGTGAAACGTCCACACGGTCTCTTAATCGCTATGAAATGCTGGCTCTGAGGAAGACTAGGCGCTGCGCTTTGCCCTATAGATGTTCCATAAATTTGGTCCTTTTATAAAGAGCTACTTTATAAAGTTAATCCACCCTTAAACCAGCTATCTATGTAGATTTGAAATTTTGCCATTTTAAATTTGTAATTTTGTAGTTTTGCTTTTCTGCAAAGGCTCTTCTATGTTTTCTTTCCCAGTCTTAATTGTGTGTCTGTGTATATATGTACATCCAAAATGTATGTATTTGTGTAAATGTATTTAAATATCTATCATGTGTCTGCCTGCAATGCAGGGGACACAGGAGATGTGAGTTTGATCCCTGGGTCAGGAAGATCCCCTGGAGGAGGGCATGGCAACCGACTCCAGTATTCTTGCCTGGGAAGTCCTATGGACACAGGAGCCTGGTGGGCTGCAGTTCACGGGGCCTCAGAGTCAGACATGACTGAGCGCGAGCAGTGAACGACACCGACTGTGTGTGTGTGCACGCATACAGCTATATTGTATGTGCATACAGATAAAACAGGTACATTTTCGTTTTTAATTAAGAAAACCATGTATATGGTAGATGTACCATACACATCTAAGGTAACAGTTTACATGGGAAAAGTCTCATGTGTGCCCTGGATTGTTCATTTCCACTTCTCAGAGGTGACCAGTATTAACTGCTTTCTCACGTGTCCACTCAGGAGAATTTTCTGTGCAAGCCCATACAAAACACTATTGCAGTGTCTCGTGGAGAACCACAAGGCCCTCAGTGGCTGATGCTCTTTCCTCCCTCGGCACTCAGCGTGGCCTGGCCGCGTGGACTTCCTTCTGCTCCCTAGGAGAGCCCTCTCTGCTGTCTTTGCTCTTACTGTCCCCTCGCCTGGAATGCTCATCCCCACGACTGTGTAGCTGACTCCAACCTGACCTTGGCTGTGCTCCGAGGGGACCTCCCTGATCGCCTAAAGCAGACAACTGTCAGGCACCATCTACCACAGCCCCCTGTTTATTGTCTTCATTGCACTTATCCTGAAATGATTTTGATGATTTTTTTTAATTGTGGTAAACTACACATAACCTATAACAAACTTTATTTTTTTGGATGCACCATATGGCTTGAGAGAATCTCAGTTCCCCCACCAGGAATCAAACCCAGCCCTATGAGTGAAAGGGTAGAGTCCTAACCACTCCGTGTGGACATCCGGAGAATTCCCTAAAATGGACCATTTTAAAATGGACCAGTCAGTGGCATTAAGTACATTCCCAATATTGTGCAACCATGACTCCCATCTTGTTCTAGGACTGGTTTATCATCCCAGACCGAGCCTCTATTTCTTTTTTCTCTCTCCTCTATCCCAGTAAAATACTAGCCTTTAAAAAAAAAATTATCTATGTATTTACATTATTGGCTTTGCTGGGTCTGTACTGCTTTGCATGGACTTTCTCTAGTCCCGGTGAGAGGGGACTGCTCTTTTTGGTGGTTTCTCTTGTTGCGGAGCACAAGCTCTAGGGGACATGGGCTTCAGTACCCGCGCTTCTAGAGCACAGGCTCAGTAGTAGCAGCACTTGGACTTAGTTGCTCTGCGGTGTGTGGGATCTTCCTGGACCAGGGATCGAACCTGCATCCCCTGCATTGGCAGGTGGATTCTTATCCACTGTGCCACCAAGGAAGTCTAAAATATTAGCCTTATATGAGCCGGAACTTCACTTGTCCACGTCACTGACAACACCGTATAGAGGATGCATAACAAATGTGTAACAAATGAGTAAATGAACATCTGGATGGATCAAAAAGTGGATACAGAAGTTTTTACATACACTTGGAATCACACTGTCCATTCTTGTCTACAACTTGGGCTTTTCACTTAAGTGTTTTTATAGCAGAACATACACATCCAACTCATTCTATTTAAAAGTATCGCAGGGTTAGTCCATGTGGGCAAATCAGAACTCACTGTACCAGTTCTCCCACGTTCACTATTCACCTTGTTTCCAGTCGTTGCTATTTGACAAAGTCCAGATGTTTTTGAACATTATGGTCTCCTGTAATTGACACTTCTCCAGCAAGCTTAATGAAATGTGACCCTTATTTGAGGAACAGGAGCCAGATTCACAAGAGAATTTGGAAGGATGGTAGGGTTGGGGAAGCTGACAATATTTGAAAGTCCTGAGGTGTGTTGGTTTGGCAGCTGGTAAGGTCAAAAATAAGAGGGTGTTAGAGGAAGCAATGGCACCCCACTCCAGCACTCTTGCCTGGAAAATCCCAGGGACGGAGGAGCCTGGTAGGCTGCAGTCCATGGGGTCGCTAAGAGTCGGACACGACTGAGCAACTTCACTTTTCACTTTCATGCATTGGAGAAGGAAATGGCAACCCACTCCAGTATTCTTGCCTAGAGAATCCCAGGGACGGGGGAGCCTGGTGGGCTGCCATCTATGGGGTCGCACAGAATCGGACACGACTGAAGCGACTTAGCAGCAGCAGCAGCAGAGGAAGCAACTGACCTTATCAGCTGCCAAACCAACACACCTCACAGAGTCGGACATGACTGACATGACTTAGCAGCAGCAGAGGAAGCAAGGTGTAGATTAAGAACAAACAGTTCAATGTGTGATTGAAATAGTAGCTTTGAAGTCAGACTTCGAGCTGCACAGAGAGAGTCATGATGGTTAGGGTGAGCACCTCTTTGCATCTTCATTTCTTCACCCAACCTAAGGTGGTACTCCATTCTCAAACTTGTTTCCCTTTTGCTCAAAGCTGGGCATTCTTTCTGGGCTCCAGACAGAGTGGTTAGTAACAGTCACAAGTATGGTACTTTAAAGTTAAAGTGAAGTCACTCAGTCGTATCCGAATCTTTGCGACCCCATGGACTATAGCCCACCAGGCTCCTCCATCCATGGGATTCTCCAGGCAAGAATACTGGAGTGGGTTGCCATTTCCTTCTCCAGAGGATCTTCCTGACCCAGGGATCGAACCCAGGTCTCTCACATTGCAGGCAGACAGATGCCTTAACCTCTGAACCACCACTGCCTGCCACTTTAAAGTTAAGAGACTTAAAGTCTCTTAACTTAAAGTCCAAAGTTGCATTGAATCCTCTCAAGAAACTTGGCTCTGAGATAAGTAATAAAACTGGTAATAAGCTTATCTCACAGTTGATAAGAAAGCTATCACTCACTGGCATTATATATGATTTGAGCTCTGGGCAATTTGAAAGGGTTAGATTTGTGTCTTTGTGGCAATATTTTTATTAGAAAAGAGTCCATTGGCCTTTTACAGGGTATTAATCCCTTTGTCATCTGCCATCGATGCCTTATGGGTTTTGGGGTCTCATTTAAAAACCTTTTCCTGATGCATGACAAGTGTCATTGGTACCCGCTCATTTATTTGTTTGTATTTAGTTTTGTTGCACTATTTAATTATTTTCCCAGCACTTTTTCCCTCCTTAAGATTATAGTATTCTTTAGTATTAAGCCAAGGCATTGATCATGTATCTGTCTCTATAATGAATTAATAAACTATTTTCCAAAGAGAAAAAAAAAGGGGGAAACTTGGTTCTGTAGAAATTCATCCCCAGTTTGGTTTAACAATGAAGAAGAGCATAGACTCTTTGCGTTGTCTGGTTTGAGTTTTGTGTCTGCCTTTATAGGCCATCATTGTATATTTCCATATCTATTTTTCTATCACACAAACTAATAATAGTTCTTGCCTCCTGGGGTTTTTAATCGAGTTTTTTACAATTAATTTATTTATTTTTGGCTGCACTAGGTCTTTGCTGCTGCACTCGGGCTTTCTCTAGTTGCAGCGAGCAGGGGGCTATTCTTCGTTGCGGTTCGTGGGCTTCTCATTGCAGTGGCTTCTCTTGTTGTGGAGCACGGGCCTTAGAACTCGGGGCTCAGTAGCTGTGGTGCACCAGCTTAGTTACCCAAGGGGTGTGGGATCTTCCTGGCCCAGGGATTGAACCTGTATCCCCTACATTGGCAGGCGGATTCTTAACCACTTGACCACCAGGGAAGTCCCACCTCATAGGGTTTTGTGATAATTAAATGCTAATTAAACAAAGCACCCAAAGTTACGCTTTGCACACAAGTGCTCAGCACATGTTGACCTCTGTTATTTATTGAGCTCCCATCATGTAACAAGAATTCTGCTTAGGTGGTCTCATCTCATTCTGAAAACAATCCAAAGGGGTAGATTTCAGTAGTCCCATATATAGATCAAGACCCTGAATGTCAGTCACTACCCATATCATGCCCAAGATCCCCTGGATAAGCTGGAATTCACGTCTGGACCATCCTTTGTCAAAGCCACAATGATAAACATATTTAGCAGTTGTTAAAACAGATATTATGAGAGGTGAAATGCTCAGAGTCACAAAGCCAGCTTACGAGAAGGACTAGAGTTGGAAATGATCTTTCCTGGACATCTTCCAGGATGACTGACTCAGATGGGAACAGTGATGAAGAAAATGATAACGACTCATATTTACTAAGCACATTTTATGGGCCAGGTGGTGTTCAAAGCCTTTTGGGTCTGTATTAGTCCCCTGGGGCTGCTGTAAAAAAAATTTATCCAGCTGAAAACAACGCAGATCTAGTCTCTTACGTTCTGTAGGTCAGAAGACTTGCTGGGCTGTAATCAGGGTGTTGGCAGGGCTGTGTGCCTTCTGAAAGTTCTAGGGGAGAAGCCATTTCCCAGCTTTTCCAGCTTCTAAAGACTTGCCCCTCTGTGGGACTTCCCTGGAGGTCTAGTGGTTAAGATCTTGCCTTCCAATGCAGGGGGGTGCAGGTTTGATCTCTGCCTGGGAAAACAAGATTGCACATGCCTGGGGGCCAAAAACCCAAAACACAGAACAGAAGCAATGTTGTAACAAACTCCATAAAGATGACCTGCATTCCTTGGTTCATGGCCCCTTCCTGATGTCACTCGAACCTCTGCTTCCATTGTTCCATCTGATTTCCTGCCTCTCCTACCTCCCTTAAAAAAAACTTCTTTATTTATTTTTGGCTGCACCAGGTCTTCATTGCTCTATGAGGGCTTTCTCTAGTTGCAGTGAGCAGGGGCTACTCTCTAGCTGCAGTACACCGGCTCTCACCGCGGTGGCTTCTCTCGTTTCGCAGGGCGGGATCTAGACACGTGGGCTTCAGCAGTTGCAGCTCTCCATGCCAGGACTCCTGACTCTAGAGGGTGGACTCAGCAGTGTGGTGCACAGCCTTAGTTGCTCCACGTGCCGTGGAATCTTCCCGGACCAGGGATCGAGCCCATGTTCCCTGCCTTGGCAGGCAGATTCTTATCTCCTTGCGCCACCAGAGAGGTCCCTGCCTCTCTCTTATAAGGACTCTTGGGCTTACACTGAGCCCACCCAGATCATCCAGGGTAATCTCCCCATCTGATGATCCTTAACGTAATCGAAATCCCCACTGCAACATATTCACGGGTTCTGGGGATTAGGGCGTGGACATCTTTGGAGTATCTGGGTATTAGCATCTACTAACTACCTCACCCTGACTTTCGGAGGCAGCAGCAATTACCATCATTGTCTCCATTTTACAGATGAAGAACTGAGACCCAGAGCCCTGCATAGCTTTCTTTTTTAATTGGTTGGAGTATAATTGCTTCACAGTGCTGTGTTAGCTCTGCTGCACAGTGAAGTGAATCAGCCATGCGTATTTACAATAACCAGGAAATGGAAGCAACCTAAATGTCCACTGACAGATGAATGGATGAAGAAGATCTGGTGCATAAACACAATGAATTACTTTCTTAACATCGTAAAGGTTCTAAGAGGCAAAGCTTTCAAACTAAGTTCAGGCCTTTAACAGCATTCCACATTCTGCCTTTGGGGATATCTTAGTATATAGGCCAAAAATGATTAATTAAATTTGAATATTGGGAAGGGAGTTTGAAAGGAAAACGTGAGGTGAATGAGTTAATGAAGGTTTAGATATCGGAGGGTATGGTGAAGCAGAGATATAAGCATGAAACTGTAAGTCGTAAAGAGTTTAGAAGTGGTTCAAATCTGTCTCTTCCCCATTTTCGCAAAGGGGGTTACCTAGCACAAAGGGGACTATCTAGTTATTTTCTAGCTTGTACACCCTCCATCATTTGCAGTGTTTTCCATCATCTATGGCTCCTATCATAAGGTCCTGTGGTGGCTTTTATTCTCCCTCTCTTGATGACTGGGAAAACTGCACCCAAGCCAGACTGTGGGTTGACTCCAAGACCCCAGCAGCTCGCGTTCCTACCAGCCGACAGTGTGCTGACAGCAGCAGGATGCCAGCCCCAACCCCCCACGGCCCGGGACAAAGTGACCTCCAACGCGTTTGAACGCGCGGGTGCTTGAGGAATCGCTTGGTCCTGACCTGAATGTTCCAGACGTTCAGCTATTAAGACTCACTTTATAGCCCATTCCTTGCCTTGAACCACCCTCAACCTATTTTCTATTAATATCCACGACTTGATCCAAGTAGACTCATTAACCTTCCAGAATGGCAGTCCATATGAGTCCACACAAAAATCCTTTATGACACACATGTCTGGTGTCCCATGCAAATGTCTGGTCTGAGTGGGGGCTGGGGGTGGAGCACCTAGGGGAAGAGAAGAGCAAGACCCTGAAGCATAAGCAAGCTTAGCTAGTTTATGCAAGAAACAGCAAAAAGACTAGTGTAGTCTGAATAGATCGAAGGAGGGGAGGCGAGATAAGGAATGAGCTTTGAGGGGAGGGCTTGGACTGTGAATGTTATGATAAATGTGGTGGAGAATTCTGAATTAATGAATGCTGCTTCTCCCCACTTTAATCCCTCCAGCGGCTTTCAGTTGCATTTTTAAAATAATTTGATTTCTTTTATTTTGGCTGGGTCTTTGTTGCTGTGTGGGCCTTCTCTGGTTGCAGTGAGCAGGGTCCACTCTCTAGTTGCGGTGAGCAGGCTTCTCATTGCAGTGGGTTCTCTTCTTGCGAAGCACGGGCTCCAGGGCACATGGCCTCAGCAGCTGCAACTCCCCAGCTCTCGAGCACAGGCTCAGTAGTTGTGGGGCAGGGGCTTAGTTGCTCCGAGGCCTGTGAGATCTTCCCGGACCAGGAATCGAACTTGTTTCTCTTTCATTGGCCGGCAGATTCTTTGTACCACTGAGTCAACAGGGAAGCCCTCCAGTTGCATTTTTTTTTAATATGTATTTATTTATTTACTTGGCTGTATTAGGTCTTAGTTGCTCCACGGCTTCTTTAGTTGCTACAAGTGAACACTTAATTGAGGCATATGGGATCTATTTCCCTGACCAGGGATCAAACCTGGATCCTCCTCTGCGTTGGGAGCGTAGGTCTTAGCCACTGCGCCATCAGAGAAGTCCCAAACTTGCATTTAGAAAACAAGGAAGGCTTTGCAGGGTCCACTCTATTCACCTCACCAAGCATTCATAGCCAAAGATATGAGTAGTATCTAGCGACCACCATATCCCACTGGAGTGATGTAGTTCCAGCTCGTCTGTTCCTTGAACGCATCTAGCTCTTTTCCACCTTAAGCCTTTTGTCACGTCCTGCTGTCTCTGCCTAGATGAGCTGCAGACACGCAGCCCGGCTCCGCTCATATCTACTCATTGTTCTCTTCCTCCGGGTCTCAGTTTTCATGTCGTTTTATGTGAAGAGACTTCCCGACCTCACAGTCAAAACTAACCTTGCCCTGGTTAGTCTTTATCACAGCCTCTGTTCTCCCACCCGACTGCTGTTCCTTGTCACTGCCTGTTCTCATTCCTCTGATCCTGAACCATCAAGCCAGACTTTCTGAAACTCAAGAGATGTTCAGAAGACTGAGAAGTTCTTCGGGAATGTGAAGGGGTCTGCTACAGAGAAGAGCCTGTCTGGGGATTGCTCGCTTTCAGCCTCCCCTTTTCTTTGTCACTCCTCAAATCTGAGGGGGGTACAGAGGTGGAAAATGGGTGAGGGGATGGAATAAAGTTTGAATAGAGGAGTTAATCGTAAAGTCAGCAGGGGAATTCGATTCAGCAGCCTCGTATACCAGACCGGGAGAGACTGGAGGCCAAGGTATCATCAAGGGGAACACAAGAAGTGTTTAGGGGAGAGGCGGTAAAACCCGGACTTTGATCAGTAATGGTAGGGACAGAGAGAGGGGTGGATACAGGAGCTAGTCAAAAAGTAGAATCACCTGGGTTTGATGATTGATAGGATGTAGGGAGGAGATGGGAAGCAAAACTTTACTCTTGGGGGAATAACTCAAGAGACTGGGAAGGATACTGACAGCCGTTGAACCTGCTGTCACTTACCATCTGTGGTCTTCGGATAAGTTATGCAACCTCCCAAATTCCAGTTTCCTTCTGCAAAATGGAGATGATCACCATGCCAGCTCCTCCGCTTGCTAGAAGGAGTAAAGTGGATACAAAACCTAGACCATCTAGCATACGAGAGGCACCCAGTAACTGGGAGCCAGTAGCAGACGAGGCAATAGTAGCCTCAAAGGAAACCCAGCCCGCCAAGGCTAAGACCGGCAGTGTCATTTCTGCTGAGAATGGCATATTTATATGTCATTGAGGAAATGGCATAGAGGCAGCCAGAGCCAGTAGAAATTATGATTGACGAGGATAGAAATGCTTGCTTATTGTTAAGGAACTTTTAATAGCCAACCGAGGAGATGGGTGTGGGGCATGAGAACCTAGTGGCAGCAAGAACGTTGACCATCTAGCCTGGAATACAGTAAGCGCTCAACAAATGCTTCATCTTTCCTTTCCATCACACGACCCCCTCTATAACGACAGAATCTATATATGTAGATATCTGCCTCCAATGCGGGAGACCTGGGTTTGATCCCTGGGTCGGGAAGATCCCCTGGAGAAGGGAATGGCTACCCACTCCAGTATTCTTGCCTGAAGAATCCCATGGACGGAGGAGCCTGGTGGGCTACGGTCTATGGGATCACAAAGAGTTGCACACGACTGAATGACTAACACTTTCACTTTTCACTTTGTAAGAATAAGCCATTTTTTCTTACCCCCGGAGATAGAAAGAAAATAGCCTGCGTGACATCAAACCTGGGCGTTAGTGGAAGAGGAAGGAAACCCGTGGGAGCCAAATTTTTGTCTTCCGTCAATCCAGAAAGAAGAAGCCAGCCGAGATGAATGGGTGGCCCAGTTGTCTGCTGGGGTGGATGGCCTTCCTCCTCTGCGCCTATGAAACAACAGGAAGTGAGTATGCTGGGAGGCAATGGGGAGGGCTTGGGACCTGGAGAGGATGAAGGAAATTAAGATGACTGGACCCAAGTAGGGAGAAGATGGCCTAGGAGAAATCTCAGACCGACGTGGGGTGTGGCCCCTGGGTCTGCCGCTTTTTCTCTGCGTGACCTTGGTCATGCCCTGTAACCTCTCTGAAATCAGTCCTCAGCCTTGAAAGAGGAATAATGGCATTTACCTCGTGGAACAATGTTGAAGCCTAAAGAAAATAACAGACACAAGCATCTTTCATAGATTCAGCACAGTCGCTCAGCCGAGTCCGACTCTTTGTAACCCCGTGGACTGTAGCCCACCAGGCTCCTCCATCCACGGGATTTCCCAGGCAAGAATGCTGGAGTGGGTTGCCTTTTCCTTCTTCAGGGGATCTTCCTGACCCAGGGATCAACCCCGGGCCTCCCGCATTGCAGGCAGACTCTCTACCATCTGAGCTACCAGGGGAATCAGCACATGGTAAGGGGGATATAAATATTTTAATATAAAGAGGGGCTCTATAATTCCAGTACACTGAAAGCTCAGAATCCCTTACTTGGACATTCCCTTTATACTCATTAAAAAAAAAAAAAAAATGTGGGGCTTCCCTTTTGGCTCAGTGGTAAAGAACCTGCCTGCCAATGCAGGAGACACAGGTTCAACTCCTGGTCCAGGAGGACCCCACATGCACACGTCTATAGATTAATTTATTCCATACACATTATTTATTTGGCTGTGAGAGATCTTAGTCACAGCACTCGGGATCTTTTAGTTATAGCAAGTGAACTCTTAATTGCAGCCTGTGGGCTCTAGTTTCCCAGCAGGGATCAAACCCTGGACCCCTTGCACTGGGAGCATGGAATCTTAGCCACTGGACCACCAGGGAAGTCCTTTCAATACATAAATGTTGAGTGACTCCAAAGTGCCTGGATTTGTGCTTTGGTCCAGAAACATAACAGTAAACAAAACTCACACCCTACACTCAGAGTGTTTACGATGAATGGAAGTGAGAGAGACATAAACTGATAATATTATCTTAAAAACTGGTGAGTATGACATTGCTCTATTTAAGATGCTTCACCCACAGGGACCTACTGCAGAGCACAGGGAACTCGGCCTGGTGTCATGTCGGTGGCCTGGAGGGGAGGGGAGTTTGGGGGAGAATGGATACATGTATATGTATGTCTGAGTTCCTTTGCTGTCCACCTCAATCTCCCACAGCATTGTTAGTTGGATATATGCCAATATAAAATAAAAAGTTTTTTTAAAATGGTAAGTATATTTACAAAGATTGGCCCAGAGTATTCTAAGAGCAAGCAAGCGTATTAATCCAGGCTGAACCAGGTCTTGATGAATGAGTAGCAGAGAGCAAAGTCATTCTGGGCAGGATGAAGGACATGAGCAAAACTCAAAGACAAAGAACATGGAGGAAGGTCAAGGGGATGTTAATCGCCGAGTGAGAACAGAGAGGTCAGCAAGTCTCGGATTATGGAGGGTTTTAACCCAGTTAAGAAGATTAGACCATCTGCTGGACTACTTTACAGACGGCTAATAGTATCTATTAGTGTTGATTTTTGCTAACAGCTCCCAAGGATAAACTTAATTCTATGTACACGGGGTACCAGCCTGCCCTCCCCACCACCACCAGCATCCTGTATACTCAGGGGTGTTCCTGGGTGAGGACAATCACTGATGATGATGACAATTAACTTCTGTTGAGTAGTTTCTGCCCGCCATGCAGGAGACGCGGGTTCAATCCCTGGGTGGGGAATATCCCCTGGAGAAGGGAATGGCAACCCACTCCAGCACCCTTGCCTGGAGAATCCCATGGACAGAGGAGCCTGCCGGGCTACAGGCCATGGGGTCGCAAAGAGTCGGACAAGACTTAGCAACTAAACAACAATATCCTTACCATGGTCCAGTGGTTAAGAATCAGCCTACCAGTGCAGGGGACACAGGTTCGATTCCTAGTCCGGGAAGATTCCACATGCCAGGGAACAACTAAGCCCATTTACATCACAACTACTGAAGCCCTCTCACCCTAGAGCCCCTGCTCTGCAACAGGAGAAGCCACCATGATGAGAAGCCCGTGCACCACAACTGGAGAGTGGCCCCCACTCGCCACAGCTAGAGAAAGTCCATGCATAGCAACAAACACACAGCATAGACGACGATACATTTTAAAAAGATGTTTAGCAGTATCCTTGGCTTCCACCCAGTAGATACCAGCAGCACAGCTACCAGTCCTCCCTCTCCCTCTTGTAACAGCCAGAAATGTCTCCAAACGTTGTCTGATGTCCCCCGGAGGGGGGGAGTCATAATTGCCCCTTCTTCATTGAGATCCACCATTCTATGCCCAGCTGGCAGACAGAGAAACACAAAAGTGTGGAGGGTTGATTGAAAATTTTTTTTGTTGAGCCAGGAAATGATAACATCATTTTAATCCACATTCCATGAGTCATAACTTAGTCCATGGCCCCACCTAACTGTAAGAGAAGCTGCAGACTCTTCTCCGGCAGCTCGGTGGTTAAGACTTCGCCTTCCAGTGCCAGGGGTATGGGTTTGATCCCTGATCGGGGTGCTAAGATCCCATATGCTTTTCAGCCAAAAAACCAAAACATAAAACAGAAGCAATACAATAACAAATTCAATAAAGACTTTAAAAAACATGGTCCACATCAAAAAATCTTTAAAAAGAGAGAGACAGCAAGATGGATTCTAGCTATGAGCTCAGAAAGAGAAGGAAGCTGGGTTTGGCGAATATATGGAAGCTTTGCCTCACCATCTTTGTAACATGAGCTAACACACATGCACACACATGCAGGAAGACAGGCATGTACATACATGCACACACATTCATGCACATATGTGTGTGCACACACATAACCTATCAGAGCATCTCACTCATAGTAACCCATCATTATATCTTTGAGGAAGGGAAAGAAGAATGTGGAGGAGACAGCAAAGTGAGAGCAAGGGCCGTTCGGATCCTGCTGAAAAAAATCCAAATCCTCATTTTAATCATTGTTGTTCGGTCGCTAAGTTGTGTCCAACTCTTTGTGACCTCATGGACTGTAGCCTGCCAGGGTCCTCTGTCCATGGTATTTCCCAAACAAGAATACTAGAGTGGGTTGCCATTTCCTTCTCCAGGCAATCTTACCAGAGCAGGGATCGAATCCATGTCTCCTGCATTAGCAGGTGGATTCCTTACCACTGAGCCACCAGGGAAGCCCATTGTCACTCTACTAGTTCTGCTAAAAAAAAAAAAAAAGGTATTAACTTTAAATCACCCCTTGTATGGGTCCTCACTTCCTTCTCTATGAAACAAAGAATTGGGTTAGCCTAGCATTTCATTTTTCTAAGGTGTTTTGTGTTTGTTTTTTTTTGGATGTGGATCATTTTAGTCTTTATTGAATTTGTTACAATATTATTTCTGCTTTATGTTTCTTTTTTCTTTTTTTTGGCCTCGAGGCATGTGGGCTCTTAACTTCCCAACCAGGGATCGAACCTGCACCCCCCATGTTAGAAGGCAAAGTCTTAACCTTTGGACCACCAGGGAAGTCCCAGAACAGCATTTCTTAAAATGTGTTTCAGGGACCACTCATCGCTAGCACTATTGAGTAATGGGTAAAAAAAATTAAAAGGACAACTCAATATACTCTGTTTCACTCTTGTTAATTCAATCCTCATTTGCATATGGACTTTTGTGATGAACCCATCTTTGAAGAAACCTGTTTAACACTATTTCACATGGTGTTTCCCAAATTTATTTTATCCGGTCAGTTATTTTTTGAGCATCTGCAATGATCAAGTCCCTCTTCTAGGTTCTGAGGATACCTGGTGTAAAAGATAAAGTCCCCGTCTTGGTACAGAAGGATAGAAAGGTCAAGAGTTGTGTTTCCTAAACTTTACTCATTCAAATTCACCCCCTCCTTACCTGCCACCATCTGCATGCCATCAAAAATATTCTGTACTCAACATTTTTCCTTCAATGTGCTTACTCTTCCTGAATACATTTATTTTAAAAGAATTGTTAGCATCAGCCCTGTAATCTATAAAAGCACTGCTACTTGCCATAAATAGGAAGTACCAATAAAAATAAATACTATGAGAACAAAAGCCTATTATTAAATTCTACTAGATGCTATTGTCCTAATAGGGTTTTGAGCCCGAGTTCTGCTCTCTCTCTCTCTTTTTTTTTTTTTGTTAAAAAGGGAGATTATTAAGTATTAGAGATAAGGTAGCGAAATACTAGCATTAAATTGAAGCTTTTTCTTTTATATCATCAGGATTGAAAAAGCATTGGAAAACAAAATGGTTTTTTAGTCTGTGATTCAAAATTATTTCATGTGTGTCTTTTCATGACCTGATGGAATCTTGTAATTTACCAAATTTTTTTTCAAAGATTTTTTGACTTGGACCATTTTTTTAAAAGTCTTTATTGAATATGTTACAATATTGACTCTGTTATATATATATATATATGCTGCTGCTGCTAAGTCACTTCAGTCGTGTCCTACTCTGTGTGACCCCATAGACGGCAGCCCACCAGGCTCCCCCATCCCTGGGATTCTCCAGGCAAGAACACTGGAGTGGGTTGCCATTTCCTTCCCCAATGCATGAAAGTGAAAAGTGAAAGGGAAGTCGCTCAGTCGTGTCCGACTCTTCGCGACCCCATGGACCGCAGCCTACCAGGCTCCTAGGTCCATGGGATTTTCCAGGAAAGAGTACTGAAATGAGGTGCCATCGCCTTCTCCGTAAATATATATATACATATATATATATTTGGCTTCCAGGCATATGAGATCTTAGCTCCTCAACCAAGGATCGAACCCCCACCCCAGTGAACCCACATCCCCGGCACTGGAACATGAAGTCTTACCTACTGGACTCCTAGGGAACCCCCTCACCAAAAGTGTCTTGTATGACATTTGTGGTAGCCATGCTGGTTTGGAGACATATCTTGGTTGCCTTCATTGTTGGTGAAACTCATCCCTGCTACTCTGGGTCCAAACATAAGCTGGAAATGTTCTTGTATGTTATTAGGAAATTAGATGCAAAGACTATACCTGCAGACTTCAGGCCATCATACAAAGCAGACAGTCTCATCCTTGGCTCCTTCTTTGGGACTAATCCCCTACTTTGTCCATCTGTCCTGCAGATAAGAAAGATTCATGCATCTTTCCCTTCACCTACAAGGGTTCTACTTACTTCTCCTGCACCAGAGCCAACAGCTTATCCCCTTGGTGTGCGACCAGAGCCGTTTACGACGGACGGTGGAGACACTGCTTGACGGAAGGTGAGCAGCGCCGGGCCGTCCCGTTGGCAGGCGCCTTCAGCGGATGGACTACAGAAGAGCATGCGCAGGCGTGGACAATGCGGTCTTGTTTCTGGCAGACCAAACACCGAGTGTTAATAATGGGTAATAGTGCTAAGGATCATAGAGTGAGGAGCTTCCCAGCGGTCTAGTGGTTAGGACTCGGCACTTTCACTGCCGAGGGCCCAGGTTCAATCCTTGGTCAGGAAACTAAGATTCCACAAGCCTCATGACATGGCCAAAAAAAAAAAAAAAGATGATGGTGTTAAAAATAGTGCTTTCCAAGACATGGAAGCAAACTAAATGTCCATCGACAGATGAATGGATAAAGATGATGTGAGATATACACACGCATGCATGCACACACACACACACGCACACACAAAGGAATATTACTCCGTCATTAAAAGGCATGAAATAATGCCGTTTGCAGCAACGTGGATGGACCTAGAGATTATCACACTAAGTAAATCAGAGAAAGACAAATATCTCATGGTGTCATTTATAAATGGCATCTAGAAAATGATACAAATGGACTTATTTATAAAATAGAAACAGACTCACAGACACAGAAAAGAAACATACAGTTACCAGCAGGGAAACACTGCAAATATTGCAATAAGGTGAGTCATATGAATTGTTTGCTTTCCCAGGACATTTAAATGATATGTCACACCGTACTGCAGTCTAATGCGCAATGGCATATAAAATGCCCAATGGCATTATATGTCTTTAAAAAAATTACATACCCTTAATTTAAAAACTCTCATTGCTCAGAAATGCTAACCATCCTCTGAATCTTCAGTGAGTTGCAATCTTTTTGCTGGTGGAGGGTCTTACCTTGATGTTGATGGTTGCTGGCTGATCAGGGCAGTGGATGCTGAAGGCTGGGGTGACTGGCAATTTTTTAAAACAAGACGACAAAGAGGTTTGCGGAATCTATGGACTCATCCTTTCATGAACAATTTCTCTGTAGGCTGCAATGCTGTTTGACAGCATTTTACCTACAGTAGAACGTCTTTCAAAAGTGGAGTCATTCCTCTCAAACCCTGCTGATGCTTTATCAACTAACTTCATATAGTATTCTGTATCTTTGGTTGTGTCAACACTCTTCACAGCATCTTCACCAGGAGTAGTTTTCATCTCAGGAAAACGCTTTCTTTTCTTGTCCGTTAGAAGCAACTTCTTATCCATAGGTTATGTATTTCATGGCGTCTCAAAATAATTACATTCATCACATCAAAGATCATTGATTGGATTTTCCTGGTGGCTCAGTGGTAAAGAATCCGCCTGCTAATGCAGGAGACATGGGTTTGATCCCTGGTCCTGGAAGATCCCACATGCCTCAGAGCAACTAAGCCTATGTAATAAAAAGAAACAAAGAAATCACTGATCCACCATAAGAAATAGCAATCATAATTTCAAAGTGTGGAATATTGGGAGAATTACCAAAATGTAACACAGAGACACACAGTGAGCCAATGCTATTGGGAAAATGGCACCGACAGACTTGTTTAAGGCAGGGTTGCCACACACCTTCAACCCGTGAAAAATGCAATCTCTGCAAAGCACAATAAAGCAAAGTGTCTAAAAACAAGCTGAGCCTGCACTGCCTCTGTTGCCAAGTCCTCTGCAGTTCAAAGAAATCAGGATCAACCGGTTGAAACTGAATTAGAAAATTACAAGTAGATATATATATTTTTTAATTCTGGAAAAGAGGTCCCCAGGGTCATCCCTGGTGGTCCAACGATTAGGACTCCACTCTTCCAATGCAGGGGGCACAGGTTCGATCCCTGGTTGGGGAACTAAGATCTTGTGAGTCTTGCAGCCAAAAGTGAATGACCAGAGCAAGGTCACAGCACTCATGGACTTCTTTCTGCGCAGATTACCCACGGTGTGTCTTTCCCTTCATCTACCGGGGAAAGCCCCATAACGGCTGCATCACGGATGGCAGTTTATTTGGAAGGCAGTGGTGCTCAGTCACTTCCAGCTTTGATGAGAAGCAGCAGTGGAAATACTGTGAAACCAACGGTGAGGCGCTGCAGCAAGGAGGGTGTGTTTGGTGGGGGCGGGGACGGCGGCCAGCAATGATTCTCGCGAGGCCATGGGCACCGGGCAGTGAGCACGCGTGCTCCGTCGCTCAGGCGTGTCCGAGTCCTTGTCACCTCGTGAGCTATGGCCCGCCTGGCTCCTCTGTCCATGGGATCCTCCAGGCAAGCATACTGGAGTGGGTTGCCATTTCCTCCTCCAGGGGATCTTCAAAGCTGACCCAGGGATCCATGCAGGGTCTCCTGCATTACAAGGCCCCAAGGCCAGCGTGAAAAACCACTTGTGCTGAGGACCAAATCCATGGGCTGTAATTCTGACACTGGTTTTCAAGGATTTCTATTTCTAGAATCGACAGTAATTAGATTCACCCAATGCCACACCCAAACTGCATTTCAAAGCACCTTAACGTTTACCCTTTCTTCTAGGCCTACTCTTACAGGAGTAACAACCTCCATTCATTCTAGTGCCTTCTCTGTGTTAGACCCTGATCCAAAAGCTCTCTATATAATAACCCACTGAATCTTCCCATGGAAGCTGTGCCAGATGCTATTTTTTCCCGCTATTCAGTAAATGGTCCCAATAAAACGATGGCCCAAGGTGATGTCAGAGTTAAAATTTGAATTCAAGTCCCTTTGACTCCAAAGCCTGTGCCTTTTTACCTTCTCACAAAGCACTGTTGCCTCTAGAGATGAGAATGCATACAAGAAAGGCACCTATCTACGAGTACACTTATTCCTATGTAAGGTTCTAGATGTGTGTGCTAAGTCGCTTCAGTCCTGTTCGACTCTTTGCAACCCTGTGGACTGTAGCCCGCCAGGCTCCTCTGTCCATGGGAGAGAATACTGGAATGGGTTGCCATGCCCTCCTCCAGGGAATCTTCCCAACCCAGGGATTGAATTCGAATCTCTTTTGTATCCTGCATTGGCAGGCGGATTGTTGTTGTTTTTTCTTTCTTTCTTTTTTTTTTTTTTTTACCACTAGCGCCACCTGGGAACATAAGGTTCTAATTACGTTCATTTCCATCATTATTTTCAGAGTATGGGGGAAACTCTTTCAGCAAGCCCTGCGTCTTCCCTGCCACGTACAGAAATAATGTGGTCTCTGAATGCCTTGAGGATGAAAACAACAAGCTGTGGTGTCCAACCACGGAGAACATGGATAAGGACGGGAAGTGGAGTCTTTGCGCAGACACCAGTACTATGGGGAAGGGGCCTGGGCGGGCACGGGGGGTTGAGGGGGAAGCCTTCATTCATTCACTCAACAAACGCTTATCCCAGCCCTACTGTGTGCCGGACCCTCAGAGATCTGATGAACAAATGGCATAAAGAATGCCGTAATGCAACAGGCAAAAATGTGGTCTCCTTAAGATCCAAGGGAAAGGGGCCAGTATAAAATTTGTGAAATATTAAATACCCAACACTCAAATGACGAGTATGCTATATGATAAGGTTTTGAAAAATCTGTTACTAATGGAACTGGAAAGATGGTGAAGCCAATTCAAAGGACTTAAAAGAAGCATCCATGGATGCTCAAGTCCTTTATATAAAATGGTGTAGAAGAGTTGAAAGTGAAAGCCGCTCAGTCGTGTCCGACTCTTTGTGACCCCATGGACTGTAGCCTGCCAAGCTCCTCTGTCCAGAGAATTCTGCAGGCAAGATACTGGAGTGGGTAGCCTATCCTTTCTCCAGGTCATCTTCCCAACCTCAGTATTTGTGAATTCTGGAGCCACGCATTCACCAACTAGATATTGCATTCCTCAAGTGGAATATTGAATCCTCAGAGAACCTGTGACTACTGAGGGTCGATTGTACATAGTGAAGAAAAGAATGCCAAGCTGAAGCAAGATTGCTAAATTAGATACAAGATCCATTAACATCTAAAAGCAATCAAACCTTTGCGTTTATCTTGTGTACCAGATAGAGATGACTGGACTCTCTCTTGAACAAATTGGGCTTCCCAGGTGGTGCAGTGGTTAAAAAAAAATCTGCCTGCCAATGCAGGAGACTCAGATTCCATCCCTGGGGTAGGAAAACCCCCTAGAAGAGGAAATGGCAACCCACTCCAGTATTCTTGCCTGGAGAATCCCATGGACAGAAGAGCCTGGCGGGCTACAGTCCACAGGGTTACAAACGAGTCTGACATGACTTAGCGACTAAACAATAACAACACATCACCCCTTCGGCAGGAGCCTCTGAGCAGAGCTCAAACAACACAAGCTTAAGTAAGGATGAAGCCTTCAATGTAGCGTAAAGACACAGGAGTAACCACCGTCTTATCTCCATTTCCTCCCTAGGAATTTCCTCATTGGTTCCTGGCTTCCCTTGCCACTTCCCGTTCAACTACAAAAACAAGAATTATTTTAACTGCACCAATAAAGGATCAAAGGAGAACCTTTTATGGTGTGCAACCTCTTACAATTATGACCGGGACCATACTTGGGTGTACTGCTGATGCAAAGGTGAGCTCTTTTCCTTCCAGCGTGATTTTGCTGAGTTTTCCAGCAAGATAAGTTCTATTTCTCAGAGAAAAGGTGAACTTAGCAGGGGTGGGGGAGGCTCGGACAACTTCCCAAAGTAGAAGACAAGAAGAAATCGGGATGTCTCTGGAAAGCAGAGGAGCAGGGTGAGGAGGCGAGCGAATGATTTCAGAACCAGAAAGGTGTCATTCCAAATTCTAGGTCTGGGAGGATTTGGGTGTGAAAAATTCAGAAAGTGGAATTTCTTGAGTTGAGACTTTAAATGAAAGGACAAACTTGAAAGGAGATAACCAAGACCTCTCTGGTCCCCCGATGACTCAGCAGTAAAGAGTCTCCCTGCCAGTGCAGGAGACGCAGGTTCAATCCCTGGGTTGGGAAGATCCCCTGGAGGAGGAAATGGCAACCCACTCCAGTACGCTTGCCTGGGAAATCTCATGGACAGAGGAGCCTGGTGGACTATGCTCCATGGGGTTGCGAAGAGTGAGACATGACTTTGTGACTGAACACACACACACACACACACACACACACACATCCCCAGAAATCTTGTTGTTGATCCCTTACCTGCTTCACTGAGGTAAAGTGAAGGTAAACCAAGGTAAAGTTTGGGTTCACCTCTCACCCTCTCCCCAACCTCAGCCCATACATCATCAACTGTCTCCACAGGCCCAACTGCATCCTTCCTTTTTTCTATTCTTTTCCTTCCAGCTTCCATATTCTAAAACCTATAACAATTCTCTCTGGACCTCCTGCACTGACCTTGTCACATTGTAATTCTGGAATTTGAAAGTAAACAGAAGCCTTCTCATGAGATATGTGACCATCCTGGTGATTCCAGCAGTATTTATCCTTGCGATTGCATGTGGGTTATAGAATCAAAATCAGTGACTCTTCCTGAAATTGTTTGATGATGCAAATTATCTTCCATGTACAGAGGAAAGGCGAAGAAGTCAGTGTGGGACTCTACCATCTTAACAGTTGTTGATATTGTTGTTTAGTCACTAAGTCGTGTCCGACTCTTTGTGACCCCATGAACTGTAGCCTGCCGGATTCCTCTGTCCATGAGATTTCCCAGCAAGAATACAGAAGTGGCTTGCCATTCCCTTCTCCAGGGGATCTTCCCAACACAGGGATGGAACCTATGTCTCCTGCATTGGCAGGTGGGTTCTTTGCCACTACACCACCTGAGAAGTCCCCATCTTAACAGGGTGAATATTAAAAAAGAAAAAAAAACACCCACAGTGGTCCAAAATCTGTGGCTAAATCTAAGAACATTTTTAGTCTCCAGCCTCAAACTTGTAACCATCAAAGAAAAACTATCTCAGGACTCTCCTGGCAGTCCAGTGGTTAGAACTCCATGCTTCCACTACGGGGAGACAGGTTAGATCCCTGCTCGGGGAACTAAAATCCCCACATGCTGTGCCACAAACAACCAAAAACAAGCAAACAAATAAACAAACAAAAAGAGCAGAACCATCTTCTTGCAAGTCCTGCTTCTACCGAACGTATTACAGCATAAGTGAGGCTGAGGTGCTTATTATTCACTGACTTGATCCCATGAGCCAGGTGAGGGGCAGCGGGTATCTAACTGCTCTTGGCTCAGCTGCGTCACCTTATTCCCAACTGAATCTTAAAAATCAACATGAAGTCACTTTTTAATTCATGTTACACTTGAGTCAGTGTGTACCTGTCACCTGAACACTGGCTTTTGATTTTATTTTCAAGGGAAGGAGACACGTCTCCAGTGGAAGGCTGACATATTAAGGCTGGAACCTGCTTCGTCTTTTTCATCGAATCTTTCAAGCTTAGATAATCACCTTTAGAAAGAACCTGTTCACCGTCTTGCTTCATCACTTGGTCCTTTGTGAAGAACAGAGGGAAAATGTGGTCTAACCACCAAAAGGGAGCCCCACATTAACTCTGGGGCTGCCTTTTCCACTTCCTAGAATGACGGATATGGTGAGAGATCCAAAAGTGTGGGGAAGGAAACGCTGGTGAGTCACATGGTGCAGAGATCAGATTCTCAGCCCAGGGACTCTCAGAAATGATTGCAGCCTACTGTCTTTTTCTGGGAAGTTACAGACTTGGGTGGAGCATTTGTAGGTACTTATTAAATCATTAATAAATAAATTAGTACATCAATGG
Organism: Cephalophus harveyi; assembly: GCA_006410635.1. NCBI lineage: Eukaryota > Metazoa > Chordata > Mammalia > Artiodactyla > Bovidae > Cephalophus > Cephalophus harveyi. Next base: position 147,033 of record SJYT01038119.1, on the reverse strand, counting down.
AGGGTAGAAAATTCATTGCAAGATGGCCTCAACTATTCCCTTACGGTGCCCGTGACAGACATCAACAATCGATTGCAGAATCTGTTTCCTGCGAGCCCAGATGCAACCTCATGTTGTTGGTGTCCTTCTCTTCCTCTCCATTCTCTCCTTCCTTCTCCTCTTCCCTCTCCTCCTCCTCTTCTCCCTCCCTGTCCTCCTCCTCCTTCATAAAATCCCTCTCAGTGGACTTCCCCAGTGGTGCGGTGGATAAGTATCTGCTTGCCCGTGCAGGGGACATGGGTTGGATCCCTGGTCCAGGAAGACCCCAGATGCCACAGAACAACTAAACCCCTTTGCCATAACTACTGAAGCCCGAGCTCCAGAGCCCGTGCTCTGCAACAGGAGAAGCCACCGCAGTGAGAAGCCCGAGCACTGCGATGAAGAGTAGCCCCCCCGCTTACCACAACTAGAGAAAGGCCACACACAGCAAGGAAGACCTGTCACCGTCAAAAGTAAATATTTAAAAACAAAACAGTAAAACCTTCTGAGCAACTATGACCATTGTCCCTCACCACAGCCAGACATTAGCAAAAGATTTCAGCCATTCAGCCTCATTCACTGCCAGTCTGATTGTTACAGTCACATGATGCCGCATTGATGTGAGAGACGCCTGAAAACTGAATGGTCGGTCTTTTTCACTTTAGTTTAACACCCAGAGACAGATCTTCACTCAGTCATATAAAAACACCCTAGTAAGCATTACTTTGCCGACTAAGGTCCGTCTAGTCAAGGCTATGGTTGCACTTTCCCGCATCTCATTTTCTACCTCTGCCCCCTGACCTCCTCACTCCCTACACTCAAACTGCTACTCTGTTCCTTGAACTCATCAAGCTCACTCCAGCCTCGGTCTTGCTGGTGCTGGAGTTCTCTTCCCCTCTTGAGCTTCAGTAGCTCTCCTCCTCACCTTGTTCAGTCTCTGCTAAAATGTCCCGTGATGGAGAAGGACGTGTGTCCCCAGATCTACAAAAGACTTGGCCCCCGCCTCTGTGGAGTGCTGTCTGCAGCGGTCAAACCAGAATCAGGGATGTCCTCAGCTTCAGAGAGACTTCCTTTGCCCGAGCTCATACCCTCCCCAGGACAGTCCATATGCAAGAATTGACCATGGGCAGATTTAAAGACCCAGCTGTTTCAACCCAAATGAGACAACTCGGAAGAGCTGGGTCAAGAGCGCCTGTGGACTCCGCTGAGATTGTTGACCTTCCACCATTGTTCAGCTTCTCCCTCTGCTCAATCCTAGTTCCTTCCCAAGTATCGACCCCAAGGATACAGCTTGATAAACCTCCTTCATGCTCTCCTCCACTCTCAGACAAGGGAGGAACCCTGGGAACCCAACTGGAGACAGCTCGTCTCTAAGTGCCCTTTCTGACCTTTTCAGTAAATTAAGCCACCCTTGTGCCTCCCCTCCAATTCTCTTGGTATAACCACGCCACTTCCTCAAAGTATTCATCCCAGTCTGAACCTCTTCAATGATCATTTTTGTCTTCTTCCCTCACATCAGACCATAAGCTCCAAGAGAGTAAAGACTTTAAACTATCTCCAGGACCTAGAATAATCCCAGGCTCATAGTGCAAACATTCACTGTCCATTGGGGCTTCCCTGGAAGCTCAGCTGGTAAAGAATCCACCTGCAATGCAGGAGACCCTGGTTCAATTCCTGGGTCGGCAAGATCCCCTGGAGAAGGGATAGGATACCCACTCCAATATTCTTGCCTGGAGAATACCATGGATGGAGGAGCCTGGCGGGCTACCACCCATAGGGTTGTGAAGAGTCAGACTCGACTGAAGTGACTTAGCACAGCCACATGGAGCTATTTAAATTTAACAAGTAATACATAAAACCAATAATGTGTTAAGAAAATGTTATTAACTTACTGAAATTAAAATGACGCCCAGATTCTCACCTCACCACATCTAATACTCAATAGTGACACATAGCTGGTAGCTACCGTATTGGATGGTGCAGCAACTCTAGAGCATTTCCATTATCACCAGGAGATCCCACTGGCTTATGGGGCTCTAGACTACAAGCTTCTTGAGGTCAAGTAACTTATCCTTGCTCTATTTCCATCACTTGGAACAGTGCCAGGCACATATCAGGGACTCAGCAGTATTATGTTCGAGCAGGTGTAGGAATGATTGGATGGGTGAATTGATGAGTGTAGAGATGGGCTGTGACGGGTAAGACAGGAGGCTGAAGTCATCTGTTAAATGGGTTATGGACTATGTCACTTCTCTGCTCCGCACCTTCCAAGGTCCTCAAAATAGCCTCTAAGAATGCATACTTGCATGAGTTGACTCCTGATCCACTCAGACCCCAAACCGTCCACCCTGGTCTCCTTGCAATTCCTCCAGAACTCCAGGTGCAACTCCTGCCTCCAGGCCTTTGCATTTGCACTTTGTCAAGTCTGAAGTGCCCTTTCCCAGACATGCCCCAAGGGCTCCATAAACTCCCAGATGTGCCTACATAGAATGCAACCCCTCCCCACCTCCAGAACCTTCTCATCCTTCAACCCATTTCTGCTCCTTTTGCTCCACATCTCATCACCTTCTAACATTCGAGATACGATTATATTTACTCATTTATTTTGTTCTATGTCTATCTCCTCACATTATAATGGAAGCTTCTTGAGTCTAGAGTTCGGAGCTACTTTATTCACTGCTATAGCCTCATTTTTCCTCATGTTTGGAAAAATGTTGACACATAGCAGGCACTTCAGATGTTGCTGCTGAATAAATTAAATGTGGAAGGGGGAAAGAAGGAAAGGAAGAAAAGGAAAGGAAGGAATGAAGAAAATTAAAGAAAAAAACATAAAATAGTCAGGATAGAAAAAGAAATCTGTCTCCCAATGCAGGAGACTTAGGAGACTCCTGTTCAAACCCTCAGTTGGGAAGATCCCCTGGAGAAAGAAATGGCAATCCACTCCAGTATTCTCACCTGTAAAATCCCATAGACAGAGAAGCCTGGTGGACTACAGTCCATTGGGTCACAAACAACTAGACACAGCTGAAGCGACTGAGCACACACACAGAGAATAGGACTCCATGCTCCCAGTGCAGGGGACCCAGGTTCGATCCCCAGTCAGGAAACCAGATCCCACACGCTGCAAGTAAAGATCTTTCGTGCCTCAACTAAGACCTGGCTCAGCCAATTAATTAAGAACAAATCATTGAAGAAGGTTTCAAATGAACCCTTTATTTGAAGAACCTTGGGGTTACCAAAGGCAGAGGTAAGGAGGAATATATCTTTCCAATTTCTAATGCAGATCAGGGTCAGGGTATGAGGGAGAGAACTGACTTCCAGTCTAACAGAGGGACTATCTCTGTACAGCCCAGGGCAGGCTGACGCGGAGGCAGGGGGCTTCCAGGAATGGCTTCGTGGCAACCCGGCTGAGCCAAGGATTTGGAGGTGTCCATCCTCTCTCTCTTTGCATGATGTTGTTTCGAGGGGAGCTAATCCCCTGGGGGATCAGCTTGCTCTAAACCTTGATAATCCAGATTTGTGATTTAATTCGGTGACCAGAGTATCTGACACAAGGAGAAGGCAGTCGGGGGCTAGAGAGATGAAAGGAGACTGTGCTTCCAGGAAATCAAGTTGCGGGGCGGGGGGCGGGGGGGGGGCGCATTTCACGTGGATGCCTCTTTAATTAACCCTTTCCAAACCCAGTCTCATCAAGAGCCCTGTTTCTAGCCTCATGATGGACAAGCCTTCTTCAACCGAGAGGAAGAAACAGGGGATTCAAGGCAGCTGAAGCAAGAAGGGGTAAAGGTAGACGCTGTGCTGAACTTTCTGAATCAAACAGGAGAAAGACTATTTTCACCCAGAGGAAGTTGGGGAAGAGACCCTGCCAGGTTGGAAGGATTTAGGATTACGAGTTGAAAGAGGTCATTAGTCTTTCTTTGGGATTTGGGGGAGTGGCAAGGAGACCCCAGTACTGTTCACACAGACCTCTTCCTCCTTAATCTAGTTCCAGGGATATAACACCACCCCATCTGGCCAAAGCTATCTTTTCTAGGCTACCCTCAATTTCATTCTTTTTCAGATTCTTTACTCATACAGGTTATTACAGAATACCGAGTGGAGTTCCCTGTGCTCAACAGTAGGTCCTTATTGTTTATCTCTTTCATATAGATTATACATATTAGTGTGTGTATTAATCCCAAGCTCCTAATTTGTCCCTCCCCCACTAAGTGAGGCACCTGTTTGTAAGAGCAGCTGTCACTAATTTTTTCAGCCCTTACTACATGTCAGAAACCACAAGATCTTTGGGAAATTAACGACTTGATCCCTCTACACCTCGATTTCTGCTATTTACCTTATAAGATCTTTCAGATGGTTTAATAATATAATGCTTAGAAGACACAGTCAGAGTTCAATAATTAGTCATTGTGAGTCTCTGATTTCATCTTTTCAACCAGTCCGGGGGAGTTAAATACCATTTTACAGATAAGCAAGCTGAGGCTGGTAAGGTTGGCCAGTGGGCCTGAGATCGTGTAGATGGTAAATGGAGAACCCTGGAAGGGACCCAGGTTGTACCTGATTCTGCTGTGACTCAATGTCAGGTGAACTTATTGGTCCCACCCAGGTCTCAAGGCTCATCTGTCCTTCTCTTGCCTGTAGTTGACCCGAGGGTCAGGTTCCTCAAAAATTCTACCTCTTCCAGATTTTTCATTGATGTCTACTATGGGGCATCATGGATGCATTTGAATATCAAACTAAGAATTTTTGACTTTTGCCTTATAGACAGCAGTAAGATGCTGAAACTTTTGCACCAGAGAATGTCACAACGAGACCCTGGCGTGCCCTATTTGCATCTCCCACAGAAATGACCCCCATCCCTTCCTCTCAAGACTCCAATCTTTCTCATTTATTCAATCACTCAACGTGTGTATGTCCTCAGTCACTCAGTCGTGTTTGGCTCTTTCGCGACCCCATGGACTGTAGCCCAGCAGGCTCCTCTGGCAAGAATTTTCCAAGCAAGCATACTGGAGCGGGCTGCCATTTCCTCCTCCAGGAGTCTTCCTGACCCAGGGATAAAACCTGCATCTGCTGGATTGGCAGACGGGTTCTTTACCACTAGGGCCACCTGGAAAGCCCAGTCACTCAATGCATGTGTTGAACTCTGGGCCAGGAACTGTGGGTATAATGATGAACCATTTCGTCTGTGGCCTCAGAAGGAAACAGGTAGTCAGCGATTGGAAGCTATCATGATGTCATGTGTCAGCATCACCGCCGAGGCGGCTGTGGGTGTTATGGGAGCTCAGGGATGCTGAGCCTGGCAAGAAAGATGGGGAGGAGGGAACCATCCAGGGGCATAACTGAGGCTTAACCAGTGAAAAGATGAAGCCTGCTCCAGACAGCACCCAAGCAGAGGAGTCGGTAGTGCACAATTTCTTTTAGCTTTTCGCTAAAACTTTGGGAGAAAGGTGTCATCCTTACCCCCACTTTGCAGATGTGAAATCTGACATTGAAAGAGAGAAAGTGACTGGGATAAGACCACATCATTAGTAAAAGATGATCCTGAGCTTGAACCCCATGAATCTGACCCCAGCGTCCCAGCAACTAACTAGTCCACTCACCTTTGGATGGGAGTTTCTGTTCCTAGGACAAAGGTGCCCAGGGAACAAGGAAGGGATGGGAAAGGTGGAGTCAGAATCAGCTTCTGGACAGGGTGTTCCAAGGAGTGGCCAAGTGCAGATATTAATACAAGGAGAGGTGAGAGGCATGAGCTTTTGGAAATGACATGGGCAGAAAGTGAGGCAACAAGGTTCCAAAATCTACCCCTGCCTCCTCCAACTTCAAACTTAGGGAGAATGAGAAGGAATGGCCAACTTGGAAAAAAAATCACCCTGGGGAGATAGGGGTGTCTGTCCCTACACAGCGTCACCTTCAAAGTCGACGGTGCCGTCTCCATTAATGTCAGCCTCTTGGACCACCTCGGAGATCTCCTGGGACGTGAGCTTGTCTCCCAGGAGCCTCTGCATCGCCTGCTGCAGCTCCCCCAGCGTGATCTCCCCGTCCCCGTTGGCATCAAACTGAAGCGGAGCACAGGGAACAACATTAACCACAGCAACCACAATAATAATACAGTGTTTATTGATCACTTCCTGTGAGTCAAGAACTCAGCTAAACAGCAAGGACCTACTGCACAGCACAAGGAACTATACTCAATATCTTGTTTTTAAAAAGAATATATATATATATATATTTGTATAAGGTGGCTCAGATCCTGGTAAGGAATCCACCTGAGGTTCAGGAGACCTGGGTTCGATCCCTGGGGTGGGAAGATCCCCTGGAGAAGGGCATGGCTACCCACTCCAGTATTCTTGTTCGGGAAATCCCATGGACAGAGGAGCCTGGCGGGCTACAGTCCATGGGGTCGCAAAGAGTCAGACCTCACTGAGCAACACACTCTAACTGAATGACTGTTCACAGAAACTAACACAACAGTGTAAATCAATGATACTGCAATAAAAATTTTAAAAAGAGAGAGAGAGAGGCATTTCCTGGTGGTTCCAGGGGTTGGACTTGGTGCTTGGGGCTCAATCCCTGCTGGAAAAACTAAGATCCCTCAACTTGTGGCCAAAAAACCACTCAGTTAAGAAGTTTCGTACATCATCTGCTAAATGTCAGCTCCTTAAAGGCAGGTTCAAGGACTCTTGATCCCTGTTCCATGCTTACCCCTTGGGATGCTGCACACCATTTTTTTTATTTTGGCTACATCGCACTGCCTGCAGGATTTGGGTTCCCCGACCAGAGATCGAACCTGCGCTGCCGGCAGTGGAAGCGCGGAGTAATGACCGCCGGACCACCAGTGAAGTCCCTACACACCTTTAACCTACTAGAAAGTCTTAGAATGTCAGTGAAGTCCAAACATGTCCGGGAGCCAACTGTCCGGCTACACCGATGCTAACGGGGTTCAAACCACAACACTCCCCTGCCTGGATCATGGCCGACAGCGTCCTGTCTGATTCCAGCTGCCGCTGTGGTCCTACATAATCTGTTCTCTACCCGTCAGAACTTGACATTCGAGTTCATTTAAAACACCAGTCAGGGACTTCCCTGGCGATCCGTGGTTAGGACACCTCTCTTCCACTGCAGGGGGCGTGGGTTCGATCCCCGGTCAGATACTAAGAGCCCAGGTGCCACGTAGTGTGGCCAAAAAAATAATAAAAATTGTTAAAAACAAGAAACACCAACTGGTCTAGTCCCTCCCTAGCTTAAAGTCCTCCAGTGGCTTCCTATCCCACCCAGAAGAAAACCCTGCCACCGCTCCACAACAGGCACGCTCCTGTGGGGTGGGGACCTGCCTTCAGCACCTCCGAGACTTTGTTTATGTCAGCCTCCTCTCTCCCCGGCTCATGCCTCTCCAAATAGGACAGGCTTCTTGCTCGTCCTCAGACACGCCCTCCTGTCTTCCAGCGACCCTACCTGCTGCTTCCTAATCCTGAGATCCGATTTCCCCTAGAGCAGTGCACTGTCCGGAACAAATACGGGAACCGTGCAGGTAATTTCAAATTCTTCTAGCAGCCGTCCCCCCACCACACACATTTTAAGGGAACAAGTGGAATTAATTTTTTATAATTGATTTCACTTTAAAATATCATTTCAGCACGTAATCAACTTTAAAAGTATTAACAGGGCCTTCCCTGGTGGTCCGGTGGTTAGGACACTGACCTCCTGCTGCAGGGGGCCTGGGTCTGAGCTGGAAGCTAAGATCCCACGTGCCCCACAGAAAGGCCAAGTAAGTAAATAAAACATCTCTTAAAATTTATTAATGAGCTATTTTACATTTTTGGTTTTTTTTTTTTTTCTGGGATGAAACCATTTTATTGATGGGCTTCAGAGGAGGATCGAAGGGCTGGGAGGACAATGAAATCAGACGTTTTTCTCCCATTTGGAATCTCCCCAGCTTCATAGTCGCTGAAAAGCTGTTATAATCTTTCAGTGCTGTATTTCATAAGACTTAGTATAATACCATACTGAATACTATGTCCTTAGCATGGCTACTTAACACACCCAGCCTCCAGGGACACTTAAGCTAGAACACCAAACCTTAATCCCGCATGTATCTTACAGTTAGAGCACACCTCAATTCAGACACTAAATGTTGCAAGAAATACCTGATTTGTGTTAAAGTTTGGTAAAATTCATAGTTGAGAAGGTAGATTGGCACACCCAGTTGTTCCAAATCAAAGTTTTCCAATAATTGCTTTGAGTATTCATTTTCAGATTTAAATGAGCTGCAATTATATTCCATTGACTACAAATAGAAATGAATTTAATAGAAATTAACCAAAATTAAAGACAATTATATATATGTATATGGACATATTGCAAGTCTCATTCATTGGCAGGTGAGTTCTTTACCACTGAGCCACTAGGGTTTTGTCCCCCATTAATGACTAATCATAGACCTCCGGGGTCTCCTTCCACCACCTCCAACATTAGGAAACTCACTTCCTTGAAGGCATCTCGCATCTCCTGGACACCAATCATCCCAGCCGTTTCTGCAAGCAATTTGGGGGTCATCAGCTCCACAAAGTCATCAAAATCTACACGGCCACCCACTGGGGACAGAAGAGGCAGGTCTGGTGAGACTTCATACGCCCCTAACCTTCCATTCCCTCGCTTTGCCCTGCGACTCTGTTCAACAGATCTGCTCCAATCTCTCTGCCTTCTAAGAGCTCCCTCTTTCAACCAACTCAAGCCCTCTTGTTCTTCTCATCTGAACAGGGGCGGGACGTACAGTGGAAGTAACTAACTGTTGATGTGACCTTAGGAAAAATCTCTTAATCGGTTCAGATCTACGCTCCCTCATCCGCAGATCTGGAGAAGAGACAGTATGAATTAAATGAGCACCAAATCCCTTCCAGAGGTGAATCTCCTTGAATTCAGTGTTGTTTACTCAAGAACATGCTCAGATGCAAACCCAGGAGCAATCTTATCAATCACAAAATCAACTCTGGTCTCCATCTAAAGACCCATCTTTTTTGATACATTATTCAGCAACATTAGGCTCCAACTCCAAGTGTGTTTTCAGCATCAAATACAGGTCCAATCCTGCACTCCACTGATGAATCTTTGTGGAGATAGCAATGACCTGTATTTAATAAGCATTTACTGGAGGCTAAGCCTTTACCTGTATTAACATCTTTATCCCTTCCTTTCTACAGTCTCACTAGGTAAGGAGTGATAACATCTTCACTGCATGGATAGGGAAACTGAGATTCAAGAGTAGAGGCTAACTCCACTTCTCATAATGACTACAACTAGTAAACAACAGAACTGGAACTTGAACCCAAATCTATCTTAAAAATCACCCTTTTAGCCACTTCAAATGCTGCCTCCCTAAGTACAGTCTGAGCTGTTTTCTTCCAGACGTCTAGCCCTGCTTCCCTCCTCCCCATCTCCAACTCTACTCTCAACCTCCATATCCTTCCTAACTTCACTCTTAACCCTCCCCCAAAGCCCAGTCGTTCCTCCCATCCCCAAGGCTCACAGTTCATCCGGATCTGCTGGCCCAGTTCAATCAGTTCCATCTCCGTGGGCATGTAACCCATTGTCCTCATGAGATTCCCCAAATCCTTACAAGAGATGAACCCATCTCGGTCCTTGTCAAACTCAAGAAATGCTTCCCGGAGCTCTGAAAAAGTTAAGAGACAAGAACTTTGGGGCAACTTGAAACAGTCACTGAGGGAAAGGAGCATCCCTTGAAACTGTCAATGAGGCACCAACTCAAGACTCTTCAAAAAAAAAAATATTATAAAAATGTCCAAAAGGAGAGATATATGAAGTATGTTAGCAAGAGGAATAATTCTCAAGACCACCAAATGATAGCATTGAAGTCCTTCACATTGTGGAGTGAAGTAATAAGAAACTTCAAAACCACCAAGAAAAAAAAAACAAACCAATTTTGGACTTATCCTTAAAACTCAGGCATCATTCGTGGGTCTCCGAGACACTTGGGGGTCAGGATGGCTTCTGAACACTTTGGGAAGTACTTAAACTGCCACAAAATCACAGTTGAGTGGGAAGAGAGAGTGATGTAAAATTTTTGTGTCGAGGGATTTATACTGAAATGTACAAAGGAACAGAGGGCAGGTGAATGGGTGGATAGTGATACGGGGATGTCTGGGGGAGAAGCGTTACCTTCAATCTCATCTGGTCCCAGTGGTCTCTCCTAGAAAGGAATGCGGGGGGTGGGGGCAGGATTTGGAAAGAGAATCAAGAGATCCACATTCACTTCTCCAAACAGGTCTCATCCTCAGCCTTTCCTGGTCATGTCTAAGGGAACCTCAGGACTCACACAGAAATGGTCACTGGGATTCCCAGACATACAATATTTAACACTTAGGATTTTACTTGAACATGATAAATATAGAGGCACATTAATTTGCCTATGCTTTAAGGTAGAACTCTTTTAACTACGAGAAACAAACCCCATGTGCTGTCTCTTATACACATCTGATTCCCCTTCCCTATTTGCTCCTTCCACTCCTCCTCACCCCTTCTCATTTCCTCTCTCCCATCCTGAACCTTGGTCTCTCTCCTCCTGCCTTTCCGCAGTGGACTCCATCCCATTGTGCCAAAACAGATCCTGGAGGCCGTGGAATCCAATCTCCTCCTCCAGATGAGGAAAAGTCAGACTTAGAATCAGTTAACATATTCAGAGTGCTAACTGTGCCGGGCTTCCACAATCATATCATTTAAACTTCAGAACCACCCTGTGAGGTCGAGCCAAATGCCATTCCCATCTTACTTAAGAGAAAGCTGGGGAGCAGAGAGGTTAAGGAACCTGTCTGAGGTCACACAGCTCATAAGTGGCTGGGTGAGAATCCCTTGGTGTGAGAGCTGTGTTCAGTGGCTCCCAGGCAGGATGAGCACGGCCAGCATGAGCAGTTTCTGAAACCCTTTCATATTGCCACTAGCCACGCCAGGACATACCTGAAGGGTCAGGCTTGAGCACGTAGCACCTCCCCAGGAAAATTCCATCAACCCCTTTCACCCCCTC
>SJYT01038119.1:117149-135795 GCA_006410635.1 Cephalophus harveyi | reverse complement strand
CCCCGCCCCCCCCCCCCGCCCCATACTTCCCTTTACCCTTGGAGACTTTTTCCCACCTTCTCTTTTTTATCCCCTTCCCCCCCTCCAGTTGGGGCTTCCCTGGCAGCTCAGAAGGTAAGCTGCCTGCAATTCAGGAGACCCAGGTTCAATCCCTGGGTCAGAAAGATCCCCTGGAGAAGAGAATGGCAACCCACTCCAGTATTCCTGTCTGGAGAATTCCATGGACAGAGGAGCCTGGCGGGCTACAGTTCATGGGTCGCAAAGAGTCAGACATGACGGAATGACTAATACTTTTACTTTCCCCCAAGTTAGTTAGTCTTAAAGACTAACAGTGAAAAGCAAGCCCATTGGAATCAAACGGTTCTGGCCCTGCCATTTACTAATTGTCAAAGCTTAAAGCAACGGACTTCAGGACTCACAGCCTTACCTTCTGCATCTATAAAATGGGAATGAAGGTATTACGGACCTCATGAGTCATTGATTGTGAGGATTAAATAATATCAAGAATGCAAAACCCTTTGCACAAGTCTGGGGACACAGCAATGACTTAAGTGGCAACTACAGACTTCCCTGGTGACCCAGTGGCTAAGACTCCATGCTGTCGGTGCATGGGGGCCAGGTTCGATCCCTGGTCAGGGAACTAGATCCCACATGCTACAACTAAGACCCAACACAAATTAAAAAATAATGAACGGCAGCTACTGTTATCCCCACCACCGCCACCGTCACTGGCATCACTCTGGGTGTCCGTAGAAAAGAATGATGTTGGTCAACAGTGGCGTCACCCCAGTTCCCCTTTTCTTTGCTCTTTCATCTTCCACCTTTCGGTCCTGACTCCTGAGTTCATCCTCCCCTCCCTGACCCACGTGTCCCCACCGTGCTCCCTGGGATTCTTGAACCTTCTCAGTTCATGCTCTCCCCCCACTCCCCTCTTCCACCGTACTGCTCACAGCCCTTCTCTCCCCCTCATCCCAGCTCCCCCCGCCCTTCCCACCGTCCTTCCCCATTGCCCCCAGCCTCACCCGCTGTTTCTCCGCGATGCCTTTTCTTAGGAAGATGCAGGCAGGGCCCATGGGAAACTGCATGGAGGGCGTCATGGTGGAACTCATCAGGCTCCAGTCTCAAGATGCCGCCCCCCCACTCCCGACTTTGGGTCCCCCTTTGGTGGCTCAGCCTCCTTTGCTTCTCCACCAGTCCTCGGCCAACTCTGCCCGCCTCTCCCCCGGTCACCCTGGCTCCCTTGGGGCTGTGACAGCTGGGTGGGAAATCTCTTCTCAAGTTGGGGAGGGATCACAGCTGTTCCTGCCTCCCCATCTGGCTTGAGGGAGACTGGAGGGTGGCGGGGAGCCAGTGTCAGGCTCTGACCTTTTATCCCCAGAATAGAATTGGAAGGATAGTTTCAAAAATGAGGATTAGAGCGGAGGGCATCCATTCATACAACGTTCCAACAGGCACGTGGCGTGATCGGCCTAAGCCTGGTCTCTGCTGGCCTTTGCAAGTGAAGATGGAGAGGACGTGGCCTCTGGCTTCCAAGAGCTCTGGAGTAAGCCAGGAACGTGAGTAAATGAGCAGAATGCGAACATCACGTGACAACCTGACTTTGGGAATAGGCACGTATAGTGGCTGGTTCAGTCGCCAAGTCATGTCCGACTCTTCGAGACCCCCATGGACTGCAGCACACCAGGCTTCCCTGTCCCTCACCATCTCCCAGAGTTTGCCCAAGTTCATGTCCGTTGAATCGGTGATGCCATCCAATCATCTCATCCTCTGTTGCCCTCTTCACCTTCTGCCCTCAACCTTTCCCAGCACCAGGGTCTTTTCCAGTGAGCCAGGAGGGTGGTGTTTGCCCTTCCTCTGCTCATTTCTTCTCTTCCCTTCCTTTTTTCCTGAACACTTCAGGGCAGGAGGGGCAAGGTAGGCATCCACACTGATGTGGGTAGTCAGAGGCCACAGTGAAGCAATAAAAAGACTTCCCTGGTGGGGGAATTTAAGACTCTGTGCTTCCACTGCAGGGGTGCAGGTTCAATCCTTGGTTGGGGAACTAAGATCCCAAGTGCCACGTGGTGTAGACAAAAAAAAAGAAAAGAAAAAAGTGGGTTTGGAGGCAATAAGGGTTGCATGGCCCAGAGTGTTGGGGCCTGGGAAGATGAGGATGAACCCATGGAAGAGCAGCCTGGTACGGGATGCTGGCGCGTGAACTGGGTGACGAGGTTTATCTACACGCAGGTATCACATCACCTAGGGTAAGGGTTCGGAGAAGGCAATGGCACCCCACTCCGGTACTCTTGCCTGGAAAATCCCATGGATGGAGGAGCCTGGTAGGCTGCAGTCCATGGGGTCGCTAAGAATCAGACACAACTGAGCGACTTCCCTTTCACTTTTCACTTTCTTGCATTGGAGAAGGAAATGGCAACCCACTCCAGTGTTCTTGCCCGGAGAATCCCGGGGACGGGGAAGCCTGGTAGGCTGCCGTCTATGGGGTCGCACAGAGTCGGACACGACTAAAGCGACTTAGCAGCAGCAGCAGCAGCAGGGTAAGGGTTTGCACTGTGAGCAGAGTGAAGATATCCACTCATGGAGGTGGCGTGGCGTAGGGTGTTGAAGCCAGATCATGGCGAGAAAGGCGTCCCCGCAGGAGCAGATAGCAAAGGAGAAGGGAGACTGGTTACACATGGGATTATACTAAGGATAACGGGAATCGGGTTTCTCGCTGCTGGCAAAGGGAGTTTTTAATACAGAAAGGGGAAAAGTTAGAACAAGCTCTGTGGTGTTGGATTGGAACTGGAGGCACTGTTATACACTCATGGACTTTAATATATAGGGAGGGATACACAAATAAACGGGCTTCCAGGTGGCACGCTGGTGGTAAAAAGTGCCTGAGTTCCAGAGCAGAAGATGTAAGAGACTCAGTTACGACTCAGTCGGGAAGATCCCCCTGGAGGAGGGCACCGCAACTCACTCCAGTAATCTTGCCTGGAGAATCCCCATGGACAGAGGAGCCTGGTGGGCTAGTCTATGGGGTCGCAGAGGGTCGCATATGACTGAAGCAACTCAGCACACACGCACACATACAAATAAACATAGACATCACTGTGTGTGTAGGGACTCGGGAACATATATTCTCTAGCTAAGAGAACGCACCCTAGTATTAATGGACACCTCTAGCTTCCAGACCTTGACCATTCTTCACCAAATAGCAACCAAGACTCTTGGAAGCAATGGTTGATTTCAGGTCTGGAGCAAGACAAGTATTATAAGATGAGCCTAAAATTTATGTCTTCTCGTGCTGTAAAGCAGGAATGTGCTCAGAGTTATAGGGGCATGCCAAAGAACACAAGGGCTTCCCTGGTGGCTCAGGGGTCAAGAAACGGCCTGCCGATGCAGGAGACCCAGGTTCCATCCCGACTGGAGAAGGAAATGGCCATCTACTCCAGTATCCTTGCCTGGAGAATCCCATGGACAGACGAGCTTGGTGGATGGGGTCTCAAAAGAGTTGGACACGACTTAGCGACTAAACAACAACAAAAGCCTGAAGAAGCTCCACTGGCCATTTGATGGGCAATTTGAAAATCAAAATAATTACAAACTATATCAGATAAATAGGGAACCAGGAGTCTGTACAAATATCAAGTTGGATAATACATAGATAGCTTAAAGCGCCTCCACTCAAAACATTGGGCTTCCCAGGTGGCACTAGGGGTAAAGAACCCTCCTGCCGATGCAGGAGACAGAGACACGGGTTTGATCCCTGGGTTGGGAAGATCCCCTGGAGGAGGGCATGGCAACCTACTCCAGTATTCTTGCCTGGAGAACCCCCATGGACAGAGGAGCCTGGTGGGCTATAGTCCATTAGAGTAGCAGAGAGTCAGATGTGACTGAAGGGACTTACCACACATACATGTACAAAATACTAATTTCCAAAGAGTCACTTTTTAATGGGGAAACCTCGTACTTTCTTAAATAGTTAAAATGAAGGTCATCAGTAATGTAGCAAATCAAGATGATGCATTCCAACTTATATGCGATTATGTTTTTGTTCTTCAAACCTCCCTGACTGCCCTCCCGCCGACTCTCCCCAGAGCCCAGCACTAAGCAGCTTCTCCTGATGGGTTCCAACGATTTTTAGGAGGAATTGGATGTCACCAGAACATGGTCTCCACCACTCCCCTCAGCTCCAGGGTCATCTCTTCAGGGTCCGTGTACTCCAACATGATCCTTTCACCCCTAGACCTTACCAGGTCCCTTCTCTGCCCATGAGATAAGGTTCCCCACCAGGCGCTATAGTTGGGGACTGAGTGCAGACTGCCCAGGCCAAACCCTGGCCCTCCACTCCCTCGACGGTAGACCTGGGGAAATAACTCATCCTGTGCCTGTGTTCTCATCTGCTTAATGGGAATAATGAAAGCATCTCCCTAGCAGGGGTGTCATGAGGGTCACTAGTGAGTGAGATCCCTGCCCAGCCCTGGCAGAGGGACATGGACAATCACGGGTGCTGCGCAGGGGTGTGTGGGGGGGAGTGTCCTTGGTCCCACTTTCCTCAGGAAGAACCGGTTCCATGTCTAAGGGAACCTCAGGACTCACACAGAAATGGTCACTGGGATTCCCAGACATACAATATTTAACACTTAGGATTTTACTTGAACATTTCGGGAAGATCCCCCTGGAGGAGGGCACCGCAACTCACTCCAGTAATCTTGCCTGGAGAATCCCCATGGACAGAGGAGCCTGGTGGGCTAGTCTATGGGGTCGCAGAGGGTCGCATATGACTGAAGCAACTCAGCACACACGCACACATACAAATAAACACAGACATCACTGTGTGTGTAGGGACTCGGGAACATATATTCTCTAGCTAAGAGAACGCACCCTAGTATTAATGGACACCTCTAGCTTCCAGACCTTGACCATTCTTCACCAAATAGCAACCAAGACTCTTGGAAGCAATGGTTGATTTCAGGTCTGGAGCAAGACAAGTATTATAAGATGAGCCTAAAATTTATGTCTTCTCGTGCTGTAAAGCAGGAATGTGCTCAGAGTTATAGGGGCATGCCAAAGAACACAAGGGCTTCCCTGGTGGCTCAGGGGTCAAGAAACGGCCTGCCGATGCAGGAGACCCAGGTTCCATCCCGACTGGAGAAGGAAATGGCCATCTACTCCAGTATCCTTGCCTGGAGAATCCCATGGACAGACGAGCTTGGTGGATGGGGTCTCAAAAGAGTTGGACACGACTTAGCGACTAAACAACAACAAAAGCCTGAAGAAGCTCCACTGGCCATTTGATGGGCAATTTGAAAATCAAAATAATTACAAACTATATCAGATAAATAGGGAACCAGGAGTCTGTACAAATATCAAGTTGGATAATACATAGATAGCTTAAAGCGCCTCCACTCAAAACATTGGGCTTCCCAGGTGGCACTAGGGGTAAAGAACCCTCCTGCCGATGCAGGAGACAGAGACACGGGTTTGATCCCTGGGTTGGGAAGATCCCCTGGAGGAGGGCATGGCAACCTACTCCAGTATTCTTGCCTGGAGAACCCCCATGGACAGAGGAGCCTGGTGGGCTATAGTCCATTAGAGTAGCAGAGAGTCAGATGTGACTGAAGGGACTTACCACACATACATGTACAAAATACTAATTTCCAAAGAGTCACTTTTTAATAGGGAAACCTCGTACTTTCTTAAATAGTTAAAATGAAGGTCATCAGTAATGTAGCAAATCAAGATGATGCATTCCAACTTATATGCGATTATGTTTTTGTTCTTCAAACCTCCCTGACTGCCCTCCCGCCGACTCTCCCCAGAGCCCAGCACTAAGCAGCTTCTCCTGATGGGTTCCAACGATTTTTAGGAGGAATTGGATGTCACCAGAACATGGTCTCCACCACTCCCCTCAGCTCCAGGGTCATCTCTTCAGGGTCCGTGTACTCCAACATGATCCTTTCACCCCTAGACCTTACCAGGTCCCTTCTCTGCCCATGAGATAAGGTTCCCCACCAGGCGCTATAGTTGGGGACTGAGTGCAGACTGCCCAGGCCAAACCCTGGCCCTCCACTCCCTCGACGGTAGACCTGGGGAAATAACTCATCCTGTGCCTGTGTTCTCATCTGCTTAATGGGAATAATGAAAGCATCTCCCTAGCAGGGGTGTCATGAGGGTCACTAGTGAGTGAGATCCCTGCCCAGCCCTGGCAGAGGGACATGGACAATCACGGGTGCTGCGCAGGGGTGTGTGGGGGGGAGTGTCCTTGGTCCCACTTTCCTCAGGAAGAACCGGTTCCATGTCTAAGGGAACCTCAGGACTCACACAGAAATGGTCACTGGGATTCCCAGACATACAATATTTAACACTTAGGATTTTACTTGAACATGATAAATATAGAGGCACATTAATTTGCCGATGCTTTAAGGTAGAACTCTTTTAACTACGAGAAACAAACTCCATGTGTACAGTGGTGTGATCACAATGGAATTTAGTTATTTTTTTCTTCCACCCCCACCCCGCCCCCACGACAAGAAGTCCAGTTAGGCAGCAGCCGCCCTTGGTTCACTGGTTAAGGGTTGTCAGGGCGACTTTCTCTGTGACTCTCCTGGCCTGTTCCTCATGATCACAAGGTGGCAGCCCCAGCTCCAGCCATCATACCCACAGTTGCACGTGCATGTGGGCTCAGTTGCTGAGCTGAGTCCGATACTTTGCAACCCTATGGACTGTAGCCCGCCAGGCTCCTCTGTCCATGGGCTTCTCCAGGCAAGACTATTGGAGTGTTGCCATTTTCTTCCCCAAGTGATCTTCCTGATTCAGGGATCAAAACCAAGTTCTCCTGCACTGGCAGGTGGATTCTTTACTGTTAAGCCACCAGGGGAACCACACTCACACACTACCAAAACGTGACCTGCCAAGGCTGCACCCCCAGAGCCCAGCAAGGACACAGAGGAGGTACTCAATAATTATTTATTGAAAAAAATGACCGAACCCCAGACCCTCACGGAAACCATCCCCTCACACACACCTGACTTTCAAAGCCCACGTGCA
Source organism: Cephalophus harveyi (assembly GCA_006410635.1). Taxonomy (NCBI): domain Eukaryota; kingdom Metazoa; phylum Chordata; class Mammalia; order Artiodactyla; family Bovidae; genus Cephalophus; species Cephalophus harveyi. The sequence goes on along the minus strand of SJYT01038119.1, from coordinate 128,763 downwards.
CAGGGCAACCCCAGCCGTGCTGAGCGAGAGCAGCCACCCCTCGACCCGGTGCCCCCAGCCTCCAGGGCGAGCAGGAACTCTAGTAGAACTCTTCCTGCTCGGAGTCCGGCTCAGCACCCTGCTGGTTCTGAATCTGACTCTGCTTCTTGTACAGACCGGCCACCTGAGGTGAGAGGGGGGGTGGTGGGCGAGTCAGAAGCCCCAGGGCGGCCTCACCTTCTTCCCGGCCAAATCGGGCCAGAGCCCACGCTCTCCAAGAGGCTGGCCTGGCGAGGCGAGCCCACCCCTGGGCCAACCACCCATCCCTCCACCACAGGCCTCACCTGGGCACTAGTAGTGGCCTGCTCCGGCTTCTTGTCCTCACGGACACGGATAAACCGGGGGAAGCGCAGGGAGACCCCCTTCTCGCTGTCCACCTGGGGGAGGCACGGGGAAGCGGTAAGGAGAGCAGGCAGCCTTCCCCACCCAAGGTCTCCTCCCTGCTCCTGGGCCTCTGGCCTCAGTCTCCTGATCCATACAATGGGACTAAGTGATGGGTCATCGTAAATCGGCTGTACCCAGCGGCATAAGAACAGGGGGCCGCTGGGACTTCTGTTGCCATTTTAAGAGGGCTGAAAAGCAGAGGGCACAGAGCCACAGGTGGACTCTAAAACCAGACTTTGGGGTTCAAAGCCCAGCTCCCGACTCAGGAGCCAAGTGAACCTGGGCCCATTATGTGCCCTGGGCCTCTATTTTCCCATCTGTGAAATGGGAAGCTCAGTGTTTTTGTGAGGATGAGTGTGAACAAGTGCCATGCCTGCTTCACCTAAGTGCGTGATAAATGCTGCTCCCATTGCTTGTTACCAGGGAACTCTGACTGCCCCAGGTGGAGCAGGAGTGAGAAACTTCAAGAAGGAAACGAGATAAAACGTATGAGCTTTGCCTTTTCGTGGAACTCTGCTGCTAAGCAGAAATGCGCATGCCAGATTTTGAAGGATCAGAAGAAATCCCAAAGGGAGTATATTTTTAAGGTTTCCTGTTCTTCAGTTAACTAGACTTCAATTTTTAAAAATTATATTTCCTGTTATTTGGAAGGAGATGCTAAGAGCTGCCCTAGTGCCGGTCAGTGGCAGGGGGTGGGGGTCCCCTGGGACACGGATCCTTTGGCAGGTTTGGAGAATGGAACCACTAGTGAGAAATTAGGCAAGGAGCATTAAAACTTGGAACGTGAAAATGAACTACAGTTGATAAAGAAACACAGGAGTTTTTCTCGTAAATGGTCAGCAGGAAGTATCCTAAGTTTTTACTGAAAGGAACTGCTTTCAAAAATTACTTAAGAGCTGAGTGTGAGACTGATATTTAAGAAAGTGATTTTCAAAAAAAAAAAAAGATACAAATGTGGGGGTCCCTGATGGCTCAGCAGGTGAAGAATCCACCTGCAGTGCAGGAGAGGAGCCTGGCACGCTGCAGTCGGGTACGATTAGTGACGAAACAAAATTAACCGAATCGCTTTGCTGCACACCTGAAACTAACGTAACTTTGTAAATCAACTATACTTCAATAAGAACATACAATTAAAGACATAAAATTTAAAAATTTGACAGTCAAAGAAATCAATTTCATTGTTTTCTACTCCTGGGGAACTTTTCCTTTTTTTTTAAAGGAGACTTTGATCTCATTGTCTGAAACCCAAATAAAACGCCAGCTCTGGTCTTCCGAAGCATCACCCCGGAAGCACAGACATGGGCCCCAGAATCCCCTCCCCGCCGCCCTCCAGCCACCCAGCTAGGATTCTTTCGGAGGGTCTTCTTGGGGTCCCCCAGTTACTCACCAGGCCCCGGGCCGCGGGGTAGATGGGGGACAGGGAGAGGTCCGCGCACTTCACCTCCCACACGTCGCTAGGGTCCAGCCAGTGGTCGGGGGCCACCGCGCCGTCGGCCCGGACATAGGAGCGCGGGGTGGGCAGCACTAAGGCCTGCAGCCGTGCGAGAAGGGGGCGAGGGTCTTGGACCTAAGTCAAGGCCGAGGGCTGGCGGAAGGAGGGCAGCAAGGAAAGAGGCAGGAGGGTGGGGAAGGGGAGACACAGACACCCCTCAAAGTAAAACGCTGGCAGGGGTGAGGGGTGATGAAAGAAACGGGAGAAGGAAGAAATGGAGACCCTGGGAGCTGAGACAAGAAATTAAAGGCAGAAAGAGAGAGGAGCAGAGACCCAGAGACGGGAGTCAGAGACCAAGAGAGACAGAACCCAGACGGGGACACACAGACCAGAGACACGAACACGCAGGAAACCGGAGCGCGCCCGGCGCCAGGCCCGCAGCCACCCCAGCGACCAGAGGCTCCGCTGGCATCCTGAGGGCGAACTCGGGAGCCAGCAACTCGCCCTGCCCTGAGCCTGGCCCCGAGCGCGGCAGGCAAGGCTCCCGGAGGCGTCTCTGGCCCAGAGCTGGCGGGGCTGGGACTTGAACTTGGACGTGCTGGGCTCCCCCGGCCGAGCCTCCCGCAGGGCGAGAGCCCGCGCGGGCGGGGAGGGCTCACCTGGAGCCTCTGGTGGTGCTCTTCCAGCTCCTCGTCACTGAAGCCAGTTCCGAGCTGCGAGGAGGACAGGGGTCAGCAGCTCTGCTTCCCCCCAGCTCCCGCGGGCCCAGGGTGAGCCGGGTCTGCCCCTCCCCGCCCCCCGCCTCCGGGGTCCACCCGGCACCTTGCAGATGGCCTGGAACTCCTCGCTCTCCTCGTCGTATGAGGCCAGCAGGAAGCCTCCGTACCGGCCGGCCCGTTTCCCCTTGCCCAGGTAGGCGCCAATCACTACGAGGTCCAGGGTGTCGCCCACGCCCTCGAGGTAGTCCTTCTTCAGCTGGGGGGAGGGAAGGCCGGAGATAAGGGTGGGGAGCTCAGGTGTGAGCCCCACTGCTGGTGTGGGGGGGGCTGGGTGAGAAGACCCAGGACAGACGTTGGGAGGAGAGCAGACAACGGACAGGTTTCTCGGCTGAAAGGGCTGATGAGAAAGGGGCCACTCTGATGGGCGGAGAAGGCAGGATGGAGGGGACGGGTCAGGCGGGGAGACTTTGGGGGGTCACCCCAGATCCCCCTTCCTTTAGTATGGAGGGACATTCCACTCCTTCACAGGGAGAACATCTATCCACTCATTCTAGAAACTAAATTAAGTGCCAACCGTGTGCCAGGCAGGAGCCTGTTCCTACCACAGGGCCTCTGCACTTGCTGTGACCCTGCCCCTGGCTTTACCCTGCTCGTTACTCCCCATCTGCGTCCGGGCTGACCTCCTGGTGGAAGCCAAGAACAGAGAGCTCCCCAGGCTCCCTCATCTTGCCATCTGGGGCACCCAGACAGGCGGCTCTCCACCAGTCCTCGCTGAATTTGTTCACGGGGAGCAGTGCAGGCAGCAAGGCCGAGGTGGCTGCTGTGGGAGACGGGAGGGAAGGAGCAAAGGGCCCCAGAGCTCAAATGGGGTGAGGTGGGGATGGGATGTGGACCGCCCAGCAGGGACAGACTTCTGGTCCCTGAGCTCAGAGAGCAGGCGGGGTGAGAGGGTGGGCAGCACCTTGAGCCAGTTGTGTGACCTCTTGGCGATCTCGTAGGTGGCGTCCATGTCCAGGGTCTTCACCATCAGCCCCTCGCAGGAGTCTAGGGAACACAGGAGAGCCACATGAAGCCCCGGCTCACAACCCGCAACAGCTGTGGGCGGGACTCTGGTCCCTTCGTCTAGGGTGGGGCCGGGGTGGGTGCAGATCACGGAGCGGTGAGGGACAGTGCCGGGGGGCACAGACCTTGTGGGACGCCCTCACCTTTCACCGACTGCTCCAGGAACTCGGCGATCTGCTCCGTGTCCTTGGTGTCCAGAGAGGTGGCAAATACGAACTCACCCTCCGTCTCCACAAAGTTCTCCCGGAGCAGCTGCCGGCGTCGGGAGAGGGGTTCACGTACCAGGGACTGCGGGGAGGAATGACAGACAGACGTCACCGTGGAAATAAAGAGGAAAAGCCCAACGTCGGGCAAAGCAGGAAGCGGGTGGGTCACAGGTCACCCTGTGGCTGATGGAGATGAGTGTGAAAAGGGGCGTCAGTTTTCATTTTAGGCAATTCTCTAGTGTCTGGCTTAATAGAGGCTGGACTCTCACGTCTGTCCCACCCTCAGGCCGCAGTAGGTTGTTCTGGTTGCAGGACAGGCATACAGATGGGGAGTTGGAAAGGCCCCCTCAGGGGCCACACTTTGAGAGCCGCTGCCTGAGCGTGGCCTCCCAGCTCAGCCCGCTGGTTCCCAGGTTTACACACCCCCTTCATCCCCCGACCACCCAAGACACAATGCCGGAACTCACCTCTCCGTTGAGGTAGATGAGATCGAAGGCATACAGACACACCTGCACCTGGATCTCCGCCGCGTCCACCTCCTGGGTCGAGAGGGATGGAGACCCGGAGTGGGGGTGGGGAAAGGTGAGATGGGGCTGGGTGGGGCCCCTCCCATCACGCCCAAGGCAGACACCCAAGTCACCTGCCACTCTCCCCTTCTCCCCAGCCAAAAGGCTGCACGCCTATAAGCACAGCAATGATGCCGGCCACTGGCACTGAACTATGATGGCAATCATCTCCTTCCTCTCTGCTAGTTATTCGCTTGCCCAGCCTCCCTCGCAAATAGTGAGGGTGACATGACAATTCTGACCAATGAGAGTAAAGAAGTTTTCTGGGGTGCAGGATGAGGGGGCTCCTGGAACAGATCTTTCATCTTAAGAAAAGACCCCTTCCCTCCTTCCTATTTGGCATGCTGGGATGAGAACGTGATGGCCGCAGCTGTGGCAGCCATGTTGTAAAAGGCTGAGAGAACTACATCCTAATGGACAACTCTGTCTCTCTGGGGCAGGGCAGGATTGGGTGGAAGATGATGGAGGGTGCTGGAGTGGGGCAGAGGCTACCTTGCGTTTGCGGGTGGTGAGCACTTGGAATGGCTGGATCTGCTTCTTTTCCCGGTCCCATGCTACAGCTTCTGTGTCTAGGATGAAGGATGTGACTGATGGGAGTTTAATCTGAAAGGTGAAAGGGGAAAACCCAGAGCTCATGAGAGGTGGTGGATGAGGCCAAAAGACAGATGGAGAGAGAGAAACCAGTTTATTTCCCTTCTACCTGTCACTGGAGAAGATCCAGTGACAAATGGATGCCAGCCTTAGAGACACGCGTGAACACAAACACCTTCTGGTCCCCACTGAGAGGGGAAAAAAACTAAGTTTTCTGAGGACTTACTATGTGGTCCCACAAGCTGGAAACCCAGGAGCCTTTGTCATCTTCCTCTTCTGGTGGTGGATGAGGCCAAAAGACAGATGGAGAGAGAGAAACCAGTTTATTTCCCTTCTACCTGTCACTGGAGAAGATCCAATGACAAATGGATGCCAGCCTTAGAGACACGCGTGAACACAAACACCTTCTGGTCTCCACTGAGAGGGGAAAAAAACTAAGTTTTCTGAGGACTTACTATGTGGTCCCACAAGCTGGAAACCCAGGAGCCTTTGTCATCTTCCTCTTCTGCTCACTTTACATTCAATTCAGCTGTGAACTTGTCCATTTTCTCTCGGAAGTCTCTAAGCCATCCACTTGCCACCACCCTGCTGAGCCCAGTCCAGCCCAAGCCACAGCATCCTACCAGTCTCCCTGCTCCTGCACTGACTCTGCCCAATACACTCTCCTCACAGCAGCCAGGCTGCTCTCAGCAAACCCCACATCTGCTCAATGCTGATCCCTGCTGCAAACATAGGGCTCCCCAAACCCTTGGAACCTCTCCTTGGCCAGCCCCCGCACCCCTTCACCTCACCTGGCCCCGCAGACTCACTCTCTGCACCTCCCCACACAAGCCTTTCTGGTTCTTGAACGGACTGTGCCCCTCCGACCACAGGGCCTTTGCACACGCTCTGGACTTGAGAATCTGCACGGCTCCCAGGGCCCTCCACACTGTATCCCGGGCTGTGCTTGGTGACGGCCCTGTCTTCCTGACACCAAGGCTAGGTCTCACTCTGTTAAAGGTTCACAGGATGCTGGACCTTTTCTTCAGAGCCCAATCTCTGAGTACACTCAGAGGTAACAGCAGGGCTCTGATGAAGACCTGCCTGCTCTGCCGTCTGGGTTAAAGTCACAGCCTCCAGCACAGGGCTCAGCACAGAGCAGACGCTAGGTAAATACTTGAATGAACGGGTGAAAGAAGCCAGCTCCCACCGACCCTGTACTGTGACTGCGTACATGAAGCTCTAGAATAGGCAAGACGAACTTCTGTCAGTGGTTGTTGCCGCAGGAGGTGGACGGTGGGGGTGGGGAGAGGGGCCTGCCTGGCACGGGCATGAGCAAACACTCTGCAGTGATAAACACACAGAAATGTTTTATATGTTGATTACGTGGCTGGGTGACCTTGTCAAAAATCTTCAAACTCTAAAGTCAGAATTTTTTATGGAAACTACGCCTTAAGTTGGTTTTGAAAATAAACAGCACTTAGCACATCACAGGAGCTCAATTAATGCCTGCGTTGCACTGTTCCTCTGCCCTCGCTGCTCCAGGAAAGAGCAAATGTCCCCATTAATTACAGAAGACTAGTCCTCTCTGTGGGCGTCCCTGGTGGCTCAGCGGTAAAGAATCCGCCTGGACTTGGGTTTGAGCCCTGACTCAGAAGATCTCCTGGAGAAGGAAATGGCAACCCACTCGTCTTTTTTCTGGGAAATCCCACGGACAGAAGGGCCTGGCAGGCTACAGTCTATGGGGTCACAAGGAGTCAGACACGACTTAGCAACGGAACCACAACGAAGTCCTCTTTGACTGCGAACTCCTAAGGTAGGTCCACACGGCCCTTGGCTGCAGAGACAGCCTGGCTCCAGGGCCCTAGAGATCCAGCCCTATTTACAGACTGGGCCAGCGTGCAGGCTTCTCCTCCACCTTCATCCCAAACCCTCTCCCCGGCAGAGTGTGATTCTGCCTTTCCCGGCCTCCGCTGCACCAGAGTGCCTGTGACCCGGTGCTGCACAGGGGACCCCTAAGCTGGAGTCAGCCGGGGGTGATGGGAGGTGCCTGGAAAAGCGCTAACTTTCCTCATGGGTGCAGACAGCAGCTGGAATCCCTCTCCCACCCGTCTCCTGTCTGGAAGTGTGGCGGCTACCTGGAGACTAAGGGGCCAGGCACTGGGATGAAAGGCCACGAGCCGAGGACAGCAGACCCAGCTGGGTTTGGAAAGACCTCGGTCCTCAGCTGAGCCAGCCCACAGCCACCCGCCTTCAGATTTAAAGGGGGGAAAAAAATCTGCAGGCGTTCTATTATCTATAACCCAACACACTCCAATCTCCTTGCACTCACTCCCGCTGCACCGGGCCGGCCTGGCTGGCCCTCCGTTCTCCGCTCCCCTACCAGCACCCTTCCCTGACCCCCCAGGTGGAGCCGGCGGCAGGCGCTCACCTTGGGGATGCGGCTGATGATGTCGGGGTACCTTCCAGTATTGTCCTCCTGATTCCTGCTGAAGATCTTCACCTCCCCGCCTTCCAGAACGTGAATCTGCCACCATGGGGGAGGGGAGAGGGACTCAGAGCCAGGCCCACCCCCGGGAGCCCCGACTTTCCATGGGCAGGAGGTTTCAGAAGCTCTGCAGGAGAAACTGGTGCAGAGACCTGAGCGAGTTCTCTCCTGGGTTCAGAGAGCACGTCCCAGGCCCGTCTGTGGAGCCCCTGCCACCTCGTCTTCATCTCCAGTCCACCCCCTCCTCCCCCGGCTAGCACAGGTGCTTTGCTGTGTGTGTGTGTGTGTGTGTGTGTGCGCGCGTGTGCCAATTTGTCTTGGATGTTGTGGTGCTATAAATAACATTCTGGTTCTTGTGATTTAAACATATTCATTTTAATACGCCTGGGTCACAGTCCTTGAGCAGAGCCATATATATGCCATCTAACATGCATATTACCCCAAGAAACAGTAGCGTATGTGTGTATAACATATGACTTTAAGTATATATATTTTTAAGTCACTATCACTATCTTAAGTCATAGTTATTTTCTGCTCAGCACTGTATTTCGAAGATCCACCTATGCTGCGTGCCGGCCCCGAGCTCGGGTCTGAGGGACTCCACGCCCGGCTCGACAGCGTGTCCAGCCCTCACCTGTGCCCTCTGCCCGTCGTATTTGTACTCGCAGGTGAAAGCTGCCTCCTCAAAGCGCTTCAGCACCTCGCTGACACCCCGGGTGGGGTGGGCCAACATTGGTTTCAGGGGAACTCCTGGGAGGGGAGGACAGAGCGAATTCAGATAGAATTTGCTGGGGGTGGGCGGTGAATTCATGGAGGCAGGGTGGAGACTGCTAATCGCACTCAGAAGCGATGCGGGCAACACTTGGGTCTTGTCGTCACAGAGCCTGGCTGCCCCTTCTCGAAAACCAAAGCAGAAATGCGAGCGGTCTAGAAACCAGAGCGACAGCCGGAATGACAAAGTGACGAGAGGAGGAACTCGGGGCGAGCCCCGGGGTGCAGCGCGGCCCTTGCCCTGCCGCCCGCCTCCCTCGAGGCCCTTCCATGGACAGAACGAGATGCCGTCTGCCGGCCGCACTGCCTCTGGGGTATCTCGGGGACAGCAGCTCTGACACGGAAGCGGGAACTCCACAGAGACGAGGCATGGCTCAGGGGACAGGGTTGGCTCAGGGGAAGAGAGGGGTGCTCTCTGAGCAGGGGGCCCTGTGCTGGCCACCCCGGGGATGGAGGGAGGGGGGCCGGGTGGCAGCCAGCCCGGGGCGAGGCTGTGGATGGGTGGCGGCGGGCGGGGGCGGATCTCCCGGAGGCGAGTACCTGGGCTCAGCCTGCAGTGCTCCGGGAGCTGCTCCAGGCCGTGTTCCAGCAGCACCGGGACGATCCGGTCCAGGTCAGGTACCTCACTGGGGCAGGAGCAAGAACAAGGCGGGTGGGGGTGACCCTCTAGAACCCTGCTCGCTGGCTGTGAGATCCGCCACTGCCTGCCTGTCACCCCGTCCCAGGGTCGGCTCCTGCCTCCCTCGACCCCCCTCGTTGCCCCGACTGTCGTGGTCCTTCACATTTCTTCCAGGCTGGCCTCCCCTTCCCAATATTCCTGTTTAACAATGGTCTGGGGCCGGCCCGAGAGTAACAGTCTGCAGGTCTCCAGGCAGGGGCAGAGTCCTCTCCATGACCGTACGACCCTCATGGTGTGCCCGTCACCAGGCCCCATCTGGGTTTCTCATGGCCTTTCCACATGCAGTCCTGCCTGGAACTCAGAAGCCTCTGCCTGCCTCTCTCCTTGGCTGTCAGGGTCTCCGCCTCTCCCCGTCCCTGTGTCCCTGACCCCTCGCTGTCAGCCGCCTCCCCGTGCCCAGCGCCCGTCTCGTCTGGATCCCCAACCAGGGCTCTGTCGCCCAGGTCTCACCAGAAGGTCTGCTTCAGGATCATGCCTTGCTCCTCCAGCCACGTCTTTCTGGCTTCTGCCGTCTTGCCCTTCCCAGCGTCCACCACAGCGGGGGGGCATTCTAGGATGAACCCAAGAGGAAGGGGCTTTGGGATGGGCCCGACCCCCCTCAGCTAGCCCTGGGTCCACAGTGGGTGCTGGTGAGAGGTTCCTCAGGGAGAGGGGCCTGGAGGGGCAGAGGAAACCAGGTGGGGGTGGGGGTCAGGGGAAGGGTGGCTGGGTTAACTCGAGCGGCAGCGTAGGGCCAGTCACTGGGGCTCACCTTGACCGGGGGGCGTGAGGCTCACGGCCTGGGCGAGGGCCGCCAGCACCGACTGCTCAGCCAGCCCGAGGCGCAGCCGTCCACTCAGGGCTCTGGGGGGACAGTGGGTAACGGGGATGGGTGCGCCTCTTCAGCCCCTTGCTCCTCCCTCCTCCAGTCTTCCCACCGCGACCCTCTCCTCCAAGCCCGAGCAGCCTCCAGAGCCGGAAGGGACCTGAGATCACACAGCCCCACTTGACAGAGACCGGCCACAAACCATTGCGACCGCAGGCAGTGCCTATGGGCAGAACTAGGGGCCTGGCAAGGCCTCCGTCTCTCTCCTCAGCTGCCCCCTGACAAAGCAGTGATGGCAGGGGTGGGGCCGGGGCACGGCCGGGCCTGGAACAGCCTGCCCAAGGGTGCCAGAGTGTGATGGCCAAGAACCTGTGCCCGCATGGGCCCTGCTTGAGACAGCGGCCTCGGGCAGGAGGCTGCACCTCCCTAGGTCTCCATCTCCCCTTCTCTAGACGGGGGTGAGGCTCACAGCCGCCCAGGGCTGCAGGGAGGAGCTCATGGGAGAAAGCACGGGTCAGGGCAGACATCACTAATCCACCGCGGCATGCTTCACCCACAAGCCCAGGCTTCTCCAGGCAGCACTGCTGAGAAGAGGAGCTCCGTGCCCCACTCACGGTGCTCCCATCCCAGGGCAGTCAGGGCACCAGCAGTGAGGCTCCTGCCCCCCTGCCCACCTCGCAGGCCCACAGCCTCACCTGGCAATGAAACGCGCCTCTGAGTGACGGCAGGCCACAAAGAGCCCTTTGATGACATCCATCTTCTTGGTGGTGGACTGGAGAGAAGGGGGCAGGGCGGTCGGTGCCGGGGGTGAAGGGAGGGGGGCCATTCTCGCTGCCTGGGGAGCTGCCGCCCTTGGAGACCTGCCCGCCTCCCAGCCCTGCTCCCCAGTCCCACGGCCCGGAGCGCAGAGAACAGTGAGAAGCTTGTCCTCCTTCTGGCCTCCCACGCCGGCTCTGCTCAGCAGGTGTGCAGGGAGCCCCGCGGCCCGCACTGCGTCGGGCTAGGGTCTCAGGAGGAGAGTCCCGCAGTCTTGGGAGCAGCAGGAGAGAAGCTCTGACCCCCAAGCAGGACCGAGGGGACCCGCCCTGAGCAGCTGGACCAGAGCCTCCCGCGTCCCCAGGGAGAGAGGGTCTGGGGAGGGCCAGCCGCCCGCCCACTCACAGCGCCGCCCGCCAGCTGTGCGATGTCCCGGAACTTGGCGAAGACGCCGGCGGCGGTGAGCGCGGGCGGGGGCAGCACGAGCCTCTGGGTGCTGCGGCTGCTCTCGGCCACCAGCCCCACATCACCCTTCTCGGCCACCTCGGCCCGGACGGACTCCAGCTGCCGACCTTGTGGGGTAGAGGGGGCAGCGGCTGAGTGCCAGGGGGGGTGTGGCCGCCGGACTCCCCTCTCCAGAAGCCGGGATGATGAGCCCGTCTGCACCAGAGGGGTCGTCTGGGGCGGCATCATCAGTATGCAGGTGGGATTTAAAGCCCTGGATCTCGGCCCTGACTTCCTCCCTGGCTTTCTGTCCGTCCTCCACGCGGGTCCAGAACTGACCCTGCCCCTTGCCTGCCTGGGACCTTTCCACGGCTCCCCAAAGCCCTCACGGAGCACCCCAGGCCCTGGGCAGGTCCCGCCCACTCGGCCAGCCTCTCCCGGGCACAACCCCACTCTGTCCCCAGCTCCCCTCGTGGCTCTGCCGGTCAAAGCCCTTAAGGACCTCTGCGACCTCCACGAGCCCCGACGCTCAGCCTTGCTCTGAGCCTGCGGCATCCCCCTCTCCCACCTGGTCTGGGTGCAGAGCCGGTCCCGATTCCCCCCGCTCTGAGCCCGTAAGTGGCTCCCCTCCCCACCCTCCACCCTCCCAGTCCCTCCCCATCGTCTCCAGGCCTCCCCACGTGCTCCCTGGAA
>SJYT01038119.1:101557-117030 GCA_006410635.1 Cephalophus harveyi | reverse complement strand
CGCCCGGCCCGGGGCATCCGCCACCACCCCCGCCTCACCCGTGGCCTGGGCCACCGCCTTGAGGAGGATGCCCTCTCCGATGCCGAGCTCCAGGCCCTGCTGGGGCGGCCCCAGGCGGTTGAGGCTCAGGTAGAGGACGGGCAGGAGGTCAGCAGGTGACAGGGCCACCACGGAGCGCAGCAGGTTGCTCAGCGTCTCCACCATCCGGAGCCTGGAGGAGGGGGCGGGGGTGAGGCCACCTGACATCTCGGGGTCAGGACGGGGCAGGGGAGCGTGGTGATAAAAGAAACGCAGGAGAAGAGACGAGGAGAGGGCTCACGACCAGCGCCCGGCGTGGGACCCGAGCCACAGGCACCGCCACAGGCTGCCGGTGGGACAGGAACTCCATCTGACGATGAAGGGGACGATCATCTACAGGGAAACAGCTGATGCGTATGGACTGTTTTCCGGGTGCCAGGCGTTGGTATTAAGCCTTCAAAACATTCTCTGACTCCCTGAATTCTCATAGCTGCCCTGAGCTAGATATTATTTCATTTTACAGGTGAAGAAACTGAGGCACGAAAGACTATGTAACTTGCCAAGGTCACAGAGCTAGTATCAGGCTGAGACAGGGCTCTCGCCACAAACAAGACATGGGCTTTCTCCAACACTGAGGATCGGGAGTATCAGCCAGGCTGCAGGCACTCTTGGTTACTTGAGCTTAGTATCCAGTTCCTGCCGCCAGGCGGTGGAGCCTCTCTCCCCACGCCAGGGATCATGGGGTCACCCTCCTGTCTTGCTCTGATCAAGAAACCAGGCAGAAACGATGGCGTGGGCCTTCAGAGGCCTGTGGCCGCTCTTGTGGCCAGGCCTGTGGTCTGTGATCTCGTGCGCGAGGGTACAGCTGAGCCAGGAGGGGGTTAAGAGGACTAAACAGCTGGAGGCACAGCCAGCACCAGTGGGACAGAACCGCGAGAGCCCCCGCTGGCCCCGGCCAGGCGGCCTGGTTCATTACCGAGCAGAGACCTCCTCGATCTTCTCGAACGCCCGGGCCACAGCCAGATAAGGAACCCTGGGGGAGAAGGAAAAACAGGAGCTGTGTGTACACCCACGCTGCCTCCACCCCAGCTCCCTGCCCCCACACACCTCCCAGTCAAAGACGTACTGATCCCCAGGTGCTTGCAGGCAATCCTGCCTGACCCCTGCCTGGGGTTCTCTCTCTCCATCCCCTTCAGGGCGCCCAATGGTCTCCCCAGAACACTGAGGGTTGTGGATGGGGGGTGACTAGCAAATCTCTCATTGAAGCCTCTGGAGACAGGGCCTCTTGCAGTACCAGAGACCAGAGGAGGGGTTCTGGGGAGGGCCACGCCTCACCTCTGGCCCGCCTTCCAGCAGGCATCTTCAATGGGGTGGTAGTTGTTCTTGGCAGGATTGTAGCTCGGTGGGTCCAGGTGTCTGTGGAGGGAAAGGGGAGGCTGCAGGGTAGATGCCTGGGTCAAGGAGAAGCCATTCTGCTGGCTGGCATTTACTGAGCATGTCCTAAGTGCCAGGTATGATGCCAGGCACAAGGGCATGGAAATGAATGAAAGCGAGTTTGCTAACCTGGAACTCATGTTCCAGTGTGACAGTTGGCGGGGGAGGGGGGGACAAACAAGACCAAAAAGCAGAAGAGAATAAATCATTTTCAGTATTAAAACATTTTTAAGACAAAAACCAGGTAGAGGGAGAAATCAGAAAGGCAGATGCTGCTTCAGAGGACGGTTGGGGAAGGCCAGAGGAGACAACCGGGCAGAATGATGCGAGGGTTAGCAGAGTGGGGAGCAGGGAGAAGAGCGTTCCAGAGGGGAGCTGCCAGTGCAAAGGCCCTGAGGTAGGGACATGCCTGGCATGCTGGAGGAACAGAAAAGGGGTCAGTGTGGCTGAAGTGGAGCAGTGTGATCCGAATATTGTTCAGTTCAGTCGCCCCGTTGTGTCTGACTCTTTGCGATCTCATGGACTACATCTAGCCTGCCAGGCTCCTCTGTCCATGGGGTTTCCTAGGCATGAATACTGGAGTGGGTGGCCGTTTCCTCCTCCAGGGGATCTTCCCGACCCAGGGACTGAACCTACGTCTCCTGTACTGACAGATGAATTCTTTACCACCGAGCCACCTGGGAAGCCCGAGTTGTTCAGAGTCCACTCCGAGAGGCAAGGACCCCTGTGGGTCAGACCCGCCCTTGCTCTGGCTGGAACAGCAGGAGGAAGGTGCAGTCCCTGGGTGCCCCAGGGAGCCAGGCACCGTGTTAAGGCCATTCCATCTGCTAGCAAATCAGTCCTGCAGGCACCGACTCACCTGCCCCCCGAGTCACATAAGGAAACTGGGCAGAGTGGTTAAGTAGCTCACCCGAGGCCACACAGCTAGTAAGCGGTGCAGTTGTCAGACTGTGTTCTAGCCCTCTACATCATCGTGTCTCGGGAAATGCCTCACACCCACCCCGTTAGAGCCTCCGCAGCCCAGACTCTGCAGTCACACTCCTTTGGGTTAAAATCGCTGCTCCATCAGTGACCAGCTGTGTCCTGGTGAGGAAGCAATTTCCCTCTGAACCAACCGTATGATGGAGCTACCCGGAGTCCCTGCCCTGACACGCCCTGAGGTTAAGGAAGAAATTAGGGGGAGAGTTCCCACACCTTGGCGTGCTTTGTGGGGAGCGTTTTTACAACACTGACTCCCCAGCCTCAGACCTATGTCTCTGCCAAACGTGGGGTGAGGGAGAAGACTGCTGACTGTTTACAGCTCTTCAGCTGATCCTGTGCACAGAGAGGGATGAGGATGGCTGAGTTGGATGGGGCACGCGCAGTGAGTTATATGGTCTCAGTATTTGATAAGGGGTCGCCGCCTGGTTCTTCCTATTATATTACAAGGAGAAACGGCAGAGCTGAGAGGTAAGAAATTCTGCAGCCACGCTGCCTGGCTCAAATCCCAACTCAGCCACACTCCTCATCTGTAGTCTAATCAAGGCAATCAAAATTTATAATAATAGCAGCTACTACTTGCCGAGTATGGGCATGGCCAGACGCTCGTCTGCAACCGTCAGGGGGAAACTGGCCCAGAAAGGCTAAGTAGCTTGGCCAAGGTCACCCCGCTGACAAAGGCGGAGCTGGGACTTCCAAGCACTCCAGAGCACTGTCCTGCCTCCACGCCTCACTTTTCCCACCTGTGAAACGGCAGTCCCAACAGAGTCGACGCACAGGGTTGCTGAGAGGCTTCAATGCATCAGGATATGGAAGGCACAGAGTTTGGTGCCAGGCACACCGTTTACAGTGGATAAAAGGGTGTGCTTTCTATCATTAACAAGTCCTCATATTAAAGGCAAGGAAATTGGAGGTCCTGACAGTTTGTCTGTCTCCTGGAGGCGGCCATCAGTGATCAGGTTGAGAAGAGTAAGAAAAATAATCGCAGTATCCCAAGAAGTAAAAATCAGGACACAGAACTTCATGTCAGACACCAAGTTGGTGAGAGAAACTTACAAGTAATATAAGTATGGGCGTGTGCCCAGGGGGCAGGGCAGGGGTGTAGACAAAAAGCCTGGCATAGGAGCCAGGGCAACTCGGCTTCCAGGCCTGGCCTTACCCCCACCCTCCCTGTGTGTCCCAGGGAAGATGGCCTAGCTGCTCTGGGCTACTGGTTTTAACACCTGGGAAATGGCTAAAACACCAGCTTCCGGCACAGGCCTACTGCAGAGATGAAGTAAAAAGGCATAAAAGAAACCTTTAGGACGTGACTTGACACAGAGGAGGCTCAAGAAAAGGAGCTGACCTTTCCTACAGTGCAGTCACGTGCTGAAATGGGGCCATTTAATCTCACTAGTAAGGTTGCGACTGGGGTACAAACTTGTCATTAAGAATCCCAAATTTTTTATTAGACTAATTAAACCTGAATCACAAAATTCTAATGCTGAAAGGCTATTTGGTGATTACCAGTCTCCTTTTTGGAGGCCCACCTACAATCAGATCAGTGATACCTGGGACTCACTGGCTTACTTTGTTTCATCTGCTGTTCTCTTAATGGATCCTGACTCACCCCTTGGTCTCGTCCTTTCTCAGAGCACCAGGTCCTTCTTCTTTCGCTTCTTTTTTGACAGCTGGCTTCCGGGGGGCTGGGGAATGAGGTAGGGAAACAGTGGACCCTTTCTCCTTCCCACAGCCCCTACCTCCCAAGTTCTCTCCAGGTGGCATCGCCCCATGCTTGGGGCGGGAACACGACAGGAGGGGTGAGTTAGGCCTTCTCATCACGGGAAGGCCGAGCTCCTTGGAGAAACACCCACCCCCTCTTCCCTGCGCAGCCGCGCGAGGTGAAGGGCAGACACTCACAGAAGAAACTGCTGAGGGTCTTTGGAGCTTTGGGGGGCGGTTGGGCCTGGCCATCCTCTTGTGGTTCCCGCTTCACCGTCACCCCGGGCTCTGAAACGCTTTCTGTCGGGGACTCTGCTGAAAGTGAGAGAGGTCAGATGGGGATGCAAGCTTTAAACAAATGTATTTCTTGGCCACGAGGCATGTGGGACCTAGTTCCCTGACCAAGGATGGAACCTGGGCCCCCTGCATTGGGAGCACAGAGCCCCAGCCACTGGACCCCCAGGGAAGTCCTTGGTGCCTATGATTTCTGAAAAATAACTTGTTAGAGGATGACTGGCTGTTTTTTCCTCACATGTGTGGAGGAAAACTAACAATAAAAATAACAATAGTAACAAAACCTCAAGTTTCCCCTAGAATTTGCTTTTAGACAAGACATTGGAGAATCTTTCTGAAGTCTTATCTAAGCCTTATTTACATTAACTGCCCTCCAAAGACATGGGACCCCCTCCCCCCAAAACCTGAGAGAGGGGCCCCAGGGAGAAAGAGGGTCAGACACTCACTGGAGGTCCGGGGCTCAGGGGGCGTCGTGGGCTGGTCCCCGCCTTCCACTTCCTCCTTGTCGCCCCCTTCAGACTCTGGGAGGCTTTCTGTTGGTGTCTCTGCTTCTGATGACAGACAAGGCAGATGGCAAGAAGTGTCACTGGGAACCCCTCCCCAAGGGCTCTTGCATTCCCAAGACACACTGCCCCGTTTTATCTTTGCTGCGCTGACCGCACACGTGTGAAGTGACGGGAGGGCTGAGGGTGGGTCAGCCCTGGGCCATGCGGGGACCTCGAAGGAAGCCAACCCTCAAGTTTGCTTGCGTAGCTGAGAAACGGGGAGGGCCAGACTTTTCTTATAAACCATTATTTTTTAATTATTCACGGTGAAATAGAACTGGAAAGGTTTCAAAATGCCAATGATAACTTGTCAGAGATAAAAATAAAGTTTTTTAAAGCTGATTGAAAAATTAAAAAACCCACCTCCAGGGTAATAATAATAACTGCATCAACTGACTTGGGAATAATCTGCCTTAGTAGAAGTCATCCCCTGCCCTGACCCCCAAAACCCCTGGACACAGATAAGGGCTAAAACTTCATGATTTACAGTAAAATTTGTTACTGACTAAAAATTGCCAACCAGAAATCAGATCTCCAACAAATTCAGACCTTCTCTGGAAAGGACAAACCCAATAAAGACCTCTTATTTTAAAAAATGATGGTGACAAAGCCTGATTATTATAATCGTGTAAAGGCCCCAAATGATCTGTGGATCAGATGTTTATGGCTGCATTTCCCAGGTAAGATATTTTACATTTTCAAGGGAAACGGGCTGGACGCCGTGTGACCTACTAGCTCTCGCATTTCACTTGTCATTATTAGATCACGTTCTTGGTAATTCATGACATCAGCTTTTTGCAAAGCTGGGTACTCATAGGTGGTGTGATGAAAACCAAGTATTAAATGAAAATCAACATGAACAGAAAACAAGGGCAGCAGTTTTCAACTGGACTCCAACGTCTGAGCAATTGTGCAGTGCCCAGGAGACAGACTGTGATTATTCAAGAATTAATTTTTTTCTCCTTTCAATGCTATGTATATTACTTTCTCAAATACCCAAGCTGCTAGAACATAAATAAATAGTTGTTTGGACATAACTCGACAAACTGAACAGTAAAGGCCTTGGGGCAATGAGGCAGTTACTAACACACTACGGGCCCTGGAAGTTTGTACACTGCTTTGCTTTTTGGCAAAACTTACAATAAAAACAAATCATTTAGAGGAAAATATTTTCCATACGAGAAATAAAAAGAGAGAAAAATGGGAAACTATATATGAATTAAGATGGCCAAACTAACATATTCCAGAATGCGTTCATGACAAAATTCCCTGGGCAGCAGTGTGGGATTCTGACGGGAACGCGTGGATTCCTGATCGAAGTGTCAAATCAAGTGGGGTCCCCACACCCTGTGCTCCCAGACAGGCCCCCACTTTTCCAGACCCCCCCCGACAGACACACAGAGCGAGCCTCTCCCCGCTTCCTCCCTCCTGACCAGGCTCTCACCTCCTTCCTCCTTCTTCTTCTTAGTCTCTGGGTCCTCGTCCTCATCCTGCTCTTTCAGGACATCTTGAAATGCCCGTTTGGGAAGCTGCTTCCGGGCTGGAAAGACAAAGGGCTCAGGGTGGCCTCCTTGCTGGCCCACTGGACCCGCCACAGTGGGCTCAGACCCCCGTGGTGAGGGCCCCCGAGACAGCTCTGGGGCCCTGCCCTTCTCCGCCTGCCCCCCAGCCACTGCCCGGGTGCGGGCCCATCCTTCAGGCTTCTGCTTCCCGGCTGTGTGGCCGCGGCAGGCAGGTCCCTTCATCTTGGGAGCCAGCAGCCACCCCCTCTCTGCCTCGCCTCTCGCCACACACTGTCCTCCAGCCCTCGCTGCCCCCACATCACACCTTATGCTCAGAGACTCCGAGGGGTGTGGGGCTCCCCCACCTGCTGTGCTGTTCCCACCCCGAGGCCTTCACACGTGCCCTGCTTGGCGGCAACTCTTCCCTGTCATCCTTTCTCAACAGAGCCGACCCTGACCAAGACCCTGATCCGAGACTCGGGCCAGACTGCCGCTCCTCTGGGCTCTGCCTCAACCCGCGCCACCCCCGTGCCTGCATGCGATTCCTCACTGCAGCACCGTCAGTGGAAACACACAGTGAGCCACGTGTGTCATCTGAAGCTTTCCAGTGGCTACACGGAGGAAAGGACAAAGAACCAGGTGCATTTAAGTTTGGATAATCTTGTTTACTTGACCCAACATAACCAAAATATGATTCCAACATGTTTTGAATATTTAAAGTCAGTATCATTCTTTTTCCTATGCTAGGTCTTCAAACTCTGATGCACTTACAAGCACATCTCAACTGGGCACTGAATTTTCATCAGAAATACTTGATGTGTTTAGATTTCATACAATCTACCGGTGAGAAAGCCCAGAGAAGGGAAGTCATTTGCCCAAGGTCACAGAGCCAGGGGCTGGTGGAGCCGTGCTCTTAACCACAATGCTAAGAGCAGGGCTGGCAGGAGGGTGGCTCAGTGGTGGAGACATCCACATGTGGACAAAGACAGGTGGCTGAAACAAAGTGGCCCGGGGGTCCTTACCGGTGCGACGCTTCGGGATCCCTGATGGGGATGCAACCGCTGGGGAGGGGCTGGAGCGGGCAGGGCTGCTCTCAGGCAGTGTGCCAGGACTGGGAGGTGAGGGCTGTGGAGAGTCTGAAGCAGGCTTCTGGAAAGGAAGAGAAAGAGCGACTCCTGAGTTGCGGGAGGAGGAGGGAGCACCCAGCTATAGCAGTTTCCAAACACTCGCGAGAACAGAGTGACTCAGCCCCAGCTCTGGCCTCTTACCTTGGCCGTCACTCCACTCTCCTGTGTAGTTTCACGGTCCCAGACTGTCCCTATTATGGACCACGGTAGCAATTCTTTTTTTTTTTCCTTAAGTGACAAGATCTTGGATTTTTAGCTAAGCATAATATGGCCCAACCAAAAAGTGATGGCTCAGAGTAAAGAATTTGCCTGCGATGCAGGAGACCTTGCAGGTCCCTGGGTTGGGAAGATCCCCTGGAGGGCATGGCAACCCACTCCAGTATTCTTGCCTGGAGAATCCTATGGACAGAGGAGCCTGGTGGGCTACTGTCCACAAGGTCACAAAGAGCCAGACATGACTAAGCACAGCACAGCACATAATATGGCCCAACCAAAAACTTCCCAGACTCCCTTGCAGCCAGGTGTGGTCAGGAGCCTAAGGACTACACTTCCCAGACTCCCTTGCAGCAAGGTGAGAAGCCCCAGGTCTACACGATGCAATGTAAGGGCAACTGGAGATGGAAGCGGGTGAGCAGTGGGGGAGACAGGATGTTGCTTCACCATCGACAGTCTGAGAAGGGCTGCACTTCGGATGTTATCTTCAGAGCAGCCAACAGGCAAGAAATGACTTAAGGGAGGGGAGCAAGTGAGCCGATGCACTTGGGGAAGATGGAAAGCCTTCGATTCCATGGGTTCTGAGCCCTTCCTCCACAGCAGGCATTCTCTCCCATCACTGTGTAAATCAACTCACAACACCTTCACGGCCACCCGTGATGAGGGAGACTACCCAGAGCTGCCCGAGCCACCTGAGGCTGCCTGCCAAGGCATCCCCAGGGCGGAGGCAGGGTTAGGCGCACAGAAACCAGGCCCAACCACTGAACTCCTCTGCCCCCTGGGGCATCAGCTCCAGAATTCTCCTGAGCAGCTGCTGCACTCAGCTCCAAGGCCAATGGGAATGACGCTTCTGGTAAATGGGGGCAGGCTGCTGGGGCCCCACCTGGCTTCTGGGGGTGGTGGGGGCTTCCTCTTCCTCCTCCTCGCCCTCGCTGCCCAGGACCCGGGTCGCCTTCCTCCCTGGCCTCTTCACTGGAGAGTCACCATCAGACACCACTCGATTCCGCTCCTTCAGTGCCACCCTGGAAAGTGAAAAAAATGGAGGTTTTTCCAGCAGGCAGAGTGGAGACGCTGCCCCCAGACGCTCCAGCAATTTCATTATGTTTCATTCCCTTCCTTGCCTGTCAAGCATGCCACATTTTCCAGAAGCCTCCTTGGCATACATTTTTCTAGGCTGTGTGGGGTCTTTGGTACTTTTCTCTACTCGTGGTGCATGGCTTCTCCCTGCAGCGGCTTCTCCTGTCGCAGAGCATGGGACCTCGGGTACTCAAACTCAGCAGTTATGGCTTCCAGCCTTCATAGTGCTCAGGCTCAGTGATTATGGCACATGGGCTCAGCTGCTCTGCAGCATGTGGAATCTCTCTGAACCAGGGATCGAACCCGTGTCTCCTACATTGGCAGGCAGATTCTTTACCACTGAGCCGCCAGGGACGCCTTCAGCATATACTCTGAAATACCCATCCCCCCTGTCCCACTTCTCTGGGGGCTCCTGTGTGCCCACCCTGTGGTGGGCGATGCTGGAGGAAGACATGAAGTCCCTACCGAGGGCAGACAATGGCCTCCAACATTCCTTTGGAAACTTTCTTTCAGTCAGTCATGTAAGACCCTGATCCCCTAGGGAGGGACTACACTTCCCAGCAACATAAAAACAAAAGGGGTGGATCTCAAAGCCAGAAGTGTTGATAAATCATGACCTGGTCTGTATCACTGACTGAGTCTCTTTTATGAAGCAGGCTCTGTTCTGTAAGTTGTTAGAATGTTGACGCACCAAGTCCACACTGAAAGCCTGATGCAGATCATGACACTCCGTTACCCATGCGGAATCTAGGCACTGGAAGTAACGTTACTCTTCCCGGGCCCCAAACGGGGAAGGTGAGCTGTGTCTACCTTGAATGGCCCAGGGGCAAGGTCTTCCCAAGAACTTATGACAAGGATGGTGGCGGAGAGAACACTGCTCTCTTCAGATGCAGCCAGTGGCAGGGTCCCTGCCTTGTGGAGGAAGTCTGCTCCAGAATGAAGTCAAGACACTGGGCCAGAGTCCTGAAGACCACTCTGAGGTCCTGGATCCAGCTATACCTGAAGCTGACCCTACCTTTAGCCTTTCAGGTTACAAGAATCAAAAATTTCCCCATGGAGGCCTGAGACATTCTGAGCCAAGTCTGAACACTTGCAGCCAAGAGAGTCCTGACTGATGAAAGGAACGGATTCACCACCTCCCAGCCGCAGAACGTACTTCGGAGGGGACTCCGTTTCTCTGATGCTGTTGGATGTCTCCTTCTCTGGCTTCTTCACTTTGCCCTCTTTCTTGGGCTGGAAAAATGACCTGGAGGAGCAGAAGAGGGGGAAAAGAGGTGAATGATAATAGTACCAGTAACCCCTCTAACACACGCCACATCCCTCAGCTTCTGATGCCCGTCCCCATTTCTGGCACACCACAGTAGACTTTGAACAATCCCCTTAGATGGATGAGGAAACTGAGGCTCGGACAGAGGAGGCAGCATTATGTGCTTTTCTGCCTCAGCTCTCCTCTCTCTTGAGAGCCAGGATGCATCCCAGTTTCCCTCCTACAAGTATTAACTGTGCACTTACTATGTGGCAGGGCCTGTCCTGGGAACCCAGGGGCACAGGAGCGGCCCAGACACAAAGTCCGTGCCCCCAAGGGGCAGACGCTTCAGGAGCAGGCAGACATTAAGCAATGTGTTCATTGCTTACTTGTGTCTGGCTCTTTGCAACCCCATGGACTGCAGCCCACCAGGCTCCTTTGTCCATGGGGATTCTCCAGACAAGAATACTGGAGTGGGTTGCCATGCCCTCCTCCAGGGGATCTTCCCAACCCAGGGTCTCGGTCTCCTGCATTGCAGGCAGATTCTTTACTGCTTGAGCCACCAGGGAAGCCAATAGCTAATATGAAATGTTTGGAAGCGTTATCTGCTCTGGAAAAGTAAAGTAATGGGCCCTCCCTTCCACCCAGGTATTACCAGCCCTTTAGGCTGGATCATACTTCGTTGTGGGGGCTATCTGGGGCACTGTAGGATGTTAACAGCCTGCCCCGCCTTCACCCACCAGATGCTAAGGGAAGCCGCCTCTCCCTCCAAGTGGTGACAACCAAGAATGTCTGATGTTCCCTGCTGGAGGGGGTTGTGGGGAGTTGGAAACTGCCCCAGATAGAGAACCACAGGGCTAGGGTCTCTGAACCTTGCAGCCACTAAAATTCTCAGTTACTACACCACCTGGTTTACCAGTGCCCCTCCCCACTCTCCATACTGCTCAACTCCTGGAAAATCCTACGTAAAGACTAACCCGAGTTCTTCTAAGATAAGGGCAGGGGTAGAGAGAGGAGCAGAGAATTTGGAGAACCCGAGCTGCTGGTGGGTGGGGCGGGGGTCCTTACATGATACTTCGCTGCATGATGGTATCAGAATTCTCCCCCCACTCCTCCTCCTCTCTGGCCACCAGTTTCTGAAAAGAACATCCAAAAATACTTGATTAGGATACTCATTTTTGTGCAGAGATCAAAACACAAAACACCCTGATTGTGTGGAGATCGGAACACATACACCTCTGACAGGAAAGGAGAAACTTTCACGAATTGAGGTTTGGGGAAATCACCCTGAAATCTACATCATTGGGCTTGAACTTCACGCTGACAGACCTGACATATGGGCTGTCAAACATAATAGGCAGCTGCTTTAACCAACGAAAGAAGAGAATGCATTTACCAGAAATAAAAAAAGTCTACTCTGAAGACAGGGCTAAAAGCCTTCCTTCCTATGAGCCCAGACCAGCAGCTCTTCAAAGACAAGGTTCCTTTCCCAGGTGCCCAGGCCATCATGACTCACATGCTAATCTTTTTCTTCTTTTGGAAACCTTGAAAGGATGTGTCCCTGGTCGCATCTGATATACGTTTTTTGCTCTGTTGTTTAATCACTAAGATGTGTCTGACTCTTTTGCAACCCCAGGGACTGCAGCCCGCCAGGCTCCTCTGTCCATGGGATTTCCCATGCAAGAATACTGGAGTGGGTTGCCATTTCCTTCCCCAGGGGATCTTCCTAGCTCAGGGATCAACCAGCATCTCCTGCACTGCAGGCAGATTCTTTAACACAGAGCCACCAGGGAGGCCCACTCTTTGTTCTAACAAGATATAAATCTGCTGAAAACCATGCTTCACTGGGGCAGTTCCTTAGAACTGAAAGGCTTTCTCCTGGGCTAGAATCCTCCATTTGGCTCAAATAACTCTTTTTCCATTCCTATATTATTTCTATTCCAGCTTCAAATGTTCTCCAGTCCTTCCCTAAGTCTCCAAACCAGTTAGTGCTCCCTCTTTTCACTGTCCTTCCCCATCACATCCTCCCTTCCTTTCTTAACTCTGGCAGACTCCGGTACACTTTTCATAGCTCTCTGGGCCCTGCCTCCTGCCCTCCATCTCACCGGGCAAAACCCCAAAGCTGTTGATTGAAGCCAACTTTCCACCCACCCTGTTCCTGCAACCGCAGAGTAGAGCGGGACTGGCCGCCAGGAGTCCTTCGGGTTGCGGTCCAAGCCTCTCCATTTCCTCAGACCGTTCAATTCTCCAGCTGTCTCAGGCTGTACTTCAAGGCGGCTTCTTTAGCCACCAACACCGATTCCACCCTCCGCCGCCGCCGAGAAAACGCAAGCAAATGCGAGAAAGGCAATTTCCCACCTCCTTATCTACCTCTTGCTGCACCTGCGCACCGCTCCGAATCCCAGCTGTAGGCACTTCGACCACCCAGCTGTACTCTCATCTGAGATCAGACCCTTGACCTGCGCACCAGATCTCACGCCCTCTGACCCCCTCAAACCTATGCTCCAGTAAGCCCCTCCTTTCTCTCCTCTAGATCAACTTTTCTCTACTAGACCATGCCTATCGATCTACAAATCGGCTGTGATTTGTCTCATCTTAAAAATCAAACAAAATCCCTTCTCTTGAGCCTATCACTCCATCTCTCCTCCCCTTTTCAGAGGCGTCATAGAAAGAACTGTCCCAAGGCATCATCTCCAGTCTCTCTCCTCCCATCCCTGCTTGAACCTTCAAGTTTCTCGACATCCCTCAGCTGGCCCTTCTCATCACGGTGATAGAGGAACTCTGGGTTGCTAATTCCGGAAGTCAGCTCCTGTTACTCATCTTGGCCCATCAGCAGGATTAGAAATATCTGACTCCTTGCTCCATTGAAATTCTTTCTTCATACCACACCCTCACCTTGGTGTCCGTAAATAAATATTAAAAAAAAAAAAAAAAATTCAAGGACTCATATTGCTAGTTTTCTATGCTGATATCTCTACCTGGATATCTAACCAACATCTCAGACCCAATAAGACCAGCTCAAGATCCTTCTCTCTTCCCTCCCCAAGCTCTTCTAGCCCTCCCTCCACCATCCTGGGCAATAAGCGCAGTGCTGTGTGTGCTAAGTCGTTTCAGAGTTTTTGCAACCCTATAGACCGTAGGGATTTTCCTGGCAAGAATACTGGAGTGGGTTGCTATGCCCTCCAACAGAGGTTCGATCTTCCAGACCCAGGAATCGAAGCTGAGTCTTTCAAGTCCCCTGCATTGGCAGGCAGGTTCTTTACCACGAGCGCCACCTGAGAAGCCCACAATAAGCCCAGACCTTTCAGCTCCCCTCCCCTGGACCCCACACCTTCACGTCTCTTCCCTTGACTCCGCCCCCTCATCAGGCATACACAAGGCCAGACGTCTCCCGATTCAGAAGGTTCCCGACCTTTCAAAAAGCCTTTGCTTTAGGCCTAGATCTTACCACTGACTTGCCCCGCCCCACCTCCATCTCCCTGGGCTCTCCCTTTAAAGCGGACCCTTCTCCTTCAACCTTTCCCCGGCCCCGCCCACTATTAAACTTTCCTCTAGACCTACCCTCTTCCAGGTGGGCCTGCCTCCCCGGCCCTTCCAACTTCCGGATGACCCCGCCCACCTAGAGTCTTTCCCCGCCCCCTCGTCCCTATATAACCACGCCCCTTTCAGGTAGTCCCGTCCCTTCAAGCCTCTCTTCAGATCCTGTCCTGTGCAGTTTTCGGCCTTCGTCTGCCTTCTACCTGGTCCTGAACCTCTGACGGACGCTGTCCCGCCCCCTCCGGCGGCCCGCAGCCCGCGCACTCCCCTCCGCAGCGCGCTCCCGGCCACATCAGCCTGCCCCCATGTCCTCTCCTTTGCAGGCGACCTACTCGGCGAAACCTGGAGCCCCGAGTTGCCGACACGCGCGCTGTTCAACAGCCCTGAAGCCCCGCAAGGCTGGTGCCACTTGCCTCACGCCAGGCCCACGCGCCGCTGTGCTGAGCGTCTCGCCCGGAGCAACCCCGCAGTCCCAAATTCGCGCCACCGACTTCGCGCGCAGACTTCGGCGGGTGGGGGCGGGGCTGAGTCGAGGGGCGGGGCCAGTCGACGTCCGAGCCGCCGTCGCGAGGTGGACGCTGGGAGTTGTAGTCTCCAGGTCGTGAGACTCCCTGGAAACGGGATGAAATGGGGCGAGCCCTCCCGCAGAGCACGCTGGGAAACAGCCCCGAGCCACTGTTGCTCTGGATTGAGGAGTGACCAGCGGGAAAACGGAGACTCGGTGGGAGCCGCCGCGCGAGGCACGGCGGGAAGAGAGGCGGGAGGCCGCGCGGGGCATCCCGGGAGCAAGGGCCGGGCCGGGCCTCGGCGCGGGGCATTGTGGGAGGTGGACGCCGCTCCGGGGCGGGTAGGTGAGTGGGGAGGGGCGGGAAGGGTGCACATCTGGGGGAGGGGAGAGGCACAGCTGGGTGGGACAGCCGGGATGGGAGGTGCCGCGGCTGGCAGGGCTGGGAGGGGTTGTGGAGCCTGGAGCCGGCTGGGAGTGGCTCCAAGAGTGGGGGAGGCGCAGCTGGACGTGGGGGAGCATCTGGGGCGATGCAGCCCGTCTAACGACGACGGGCCACGTCTAGGGCGAGGACGCGAATCTGAGGGAGGATGATAGCTGGACGTGGGAGGAGGGGGCCACAGCTGGGCCGCGCGGTGCATCTGGGCAGATGGGGACCGCAGATGAATATTGGTGACACTTTAGAGAATTGGCCATAAGTGAGTGGGGCACACACCTGTACGTGAAGGGGCCGTACTCAATATGGGGAGGACGTCTGGATACGAGAGCATCTCTTGGAAGTTGGGGCACAGCTGCATGTGGCAACCCCTGGGGGCCCCATTTGGGAGAGGGGCAACAGCCACCTAGTATCTGAGACACATTTGGGGAGGAGAAAGCCACAGGTGCATGAAGAATAAGACTGGAGATGAGCGATCCATGACTGGAGGTGCGGAGCACATCTGGAGATCGAGCATCTTTAGATGGGCCGCCGGAGGGGGGCGGGGGAGGGAGGGTCGAAGCTGGATGTGCGTTACAGCCCCCGTATAGGCACGTGAAAGAGGGCGTTCTAGATGACCGGAGGCTCTAGAGGTTACCGCCAAGTACAGAAGTCACATCTGGAAGGGGAGGAAATCCTACCTGGAAGCTGGGAACACATCGGGAAGGGGTCCACGACTGAGTTTTAAGAGTCATATTTTGGGAGAGGGACCGCAACTGTACTAGGGATCACGTATGTCTATGGAGGAGGAGACCAGACTGAAGTTAAAAGATCAGCCTGGCAGGTTCCAACTGTCCCAGGAATATAGCTGGGCGTGGGAG
>SJYT01038119.1:88609-101165 GCA_006410635.1 Cephalophus harveyi | reverse complement strand
TAAAACATGGAGACATGGCACCAGAAACACCAGCCAGCCAGAAAAGCAGGTGAGAGCCCAGATTTAGGACACCTACGAAGAGGCTAGCTGCAGAGAAAGCCACAGGAAAAAAAAAAAAAAATCCATGCATTCAGTAAATACAGGGCCAGGTCCCCTGCCAGAAGCTAGGGATATTTCACTTGGGGGGAGGGGGGGGGTCAGCAAGACAGACAAATTCCCAGCCCTTCTGCTTTCAAAACGGACAAAAGAGTGACACGATATGAACAAGCTCACAGATAATAGTTCCCTCTAACTGTAATGCTTCAGAGGGCTTGAGGAATCCAAGAGGGCTAGGAGACACAACCAAGTGGTCAGGGGTATTTTACCCTAATTTTAAACCCTGCACATTCCCCATACAATGTTGGGTTTCCAGCTTCCCTTGCAACTCGGGAGGAGGCTGAGACCTTGTTCCCGTGTGGCAGGCAGCCACCCCAATCAGACGGGGCTTTAGCACTCAGGTTTGCCCCAGACCCCACCACTCTCTGCCACCTCCTCCTTTACCACTTCATCTGTCTGGCCCTTGTCCGTGTGAGTTGGACACCCTTGGGTGGGGAGCCAGGGACAGAGGGGTTCGCTTAAGAACACAGGCTCTGCCTGTAGGCTGCTTGAGACCGGCTCCACTGCTTCCTGGGTGGGTCTCTTTGGGCGGCAAACTTCACATCTGCAAGCCTCAGTTTTCTCATCTATGGAAAGGGCTGTTGTAAGGTTACTGTGAGCAGGAAGGCGGCTTTCCAGTGCCTGGAACACGGGGCAGCTCCATACATAAAAACTGTTACAGGAGTCACGTGGCACAGAGCAGGAAGCTGGCAGCCTGGGGCCCACCACGGCTCCACTGCTCATCAGCCCATGACTCTGAACTCGTGACATCCCCTTTCTGGGCCTCAGTTACCTCCCTAGGAAAACGGGAGAAGTAATATATTAATGGACTTCCCAGCTGGCTCAGTGGTAAAGAATCCACCTGCAGTGCAAGAGATACAGGAGACGCTGGTTCAATCCCTGGGTCAGGAAGATCCTCTGGAGGAGAGCAGGGCAACCCACTCCAGTATTCTTGCCTGGAGAATCCCATGGACAGAGGAGGAAGACAGAGGCTTCCTGGAAGAGGTGACCAGTAGGTGGTATTTTCTCTATATGTTTGTGTTATGTATGTATGTGACTCAACAAACACATGGCACATACTACACGCAGGCACTGTCCCTCTACACATTTCAGAGGGACCCAGGGGGCAGGAGGGATGGGAGGGAGTGACAGGCCAGCAAGGGGCCAAGGACCGTGCCTTGGGCTGGGCCTGGTGACTGGGTGGACAGTGGAATGGTCCCGGGATGCGGAGCCTGGGACTGGAGGTGGTTGATGAACTGGTGGCTGAGGACGTGGGGGTCCATCACTTCTGAGGCCCTGTATTCCCTCCAGCTGCTCAGGCAGGGCCTCTCCAGTGTCATAGTCCAGGGACCAAGGACAGAGTCTGGGGAATGAGTTCATGAGAAAGGCCAGGAGACATGGCTGGAATGGTGTCAGGCCTAGACCTGCAGGGCTGAGTCCAAGAGCTGGGACTTCATCCTGGTGCTCCCCGGGGCTGTGAGCAGGGTCAGCTCTGGAGGTAGGAAGACCCTCTGGGGCCTGACAGGAGATGGACTAGAAGTGGGAAACCAGAGACCAGAGAGGCGGCTGGGGCTGAGGGTCCAGGGAACACACAGAAGGGTCATCTTTCTAGCCCATCCTTTCCTGGAGTTTTCACAGTTACCCCCAAATCGCCATTGGTGTGTCTCCCCCACTTTTCCCAGCTCTCACAGCACTCCCCTCTTCAGAACAGAACTCCCAACCTTTCCCAACACACACCAGCCTTTGAAAACACAAAGATCTTGAGAACCTGAAAGATCCAGAACAATCGTGTGAGTGGAGTGCAGAACACAGCAGCAGTAGTTTTTTTGATGGAGAGACTTGCAGGATCTTAGTACCCCAGCCAGGGATGGAACCTGCACCCTGGGCAGCAAAAGTGCAGAGTCCCAACCACTGGACCATCAGGAAGTCCTAGGAAGGGTACTTTTACAAGAAAAACAGATGTTTGAAAACAGCAGCTACTTTTTAATTAACTATTAGATGTCAGCCCCCTTTCTCACCATATATTTTAATCATCTCACTGAATCCTCTCAACGACCCTGCAAGGTCAGTATTATTATTAGCCCCTATTTCCAGATGAGAAAACTGAGGCACAGAGAGGTTAAAAGACTTTCCCAAAATAACACAGCTGCTAAGAGGGAAAACCAGAATTTAGACCCACACAATTTGACCACAAAACCCAGGCTTTTAATTACCATCCTATCTCCCTCTTTTTCCTCTCATCTTTATTTCAATCATGGATCACTAATGTGAGAGTTCAATGTGCTAACACCCTAAGGATATTTTGGTCCTAGGTACCATGCATTTGTTCGTTTCATCAAGAGGTTTGTATTGGGCATCTACTATATGCAGGGTGTGTGTGTTTTAGGTGCTGTGATTTCAGTGGGGAGCATTCATTGCAGATGTGCATCAGTCAAATCATCACACCAATATTGTGATGGAATCTGCCCAGGAATGGTCAGGGAGGGCTTCCTGGAGGAGGTGGTGCTGGCTCTGAGTTGTGAAGGATGAGTAGGAGTTATCTAGATGAAAAGAAGGGAGAAGGATGTTACATGAAGGTAGAAAGAACTTATGGTAGGTTGGTTGCAATGGAAATGGGGGGGGTGGGGAATGAATGGTTTGAAGAGTTTAGAAGGCATGATAGGCAGGACTTGGTGGTGGGTGATTTTGGTGGGATGAGTAATAAGTGGTGTACCTGGGGTTCAGACAGTGGCATGTAGTCATTCACTCATGTATTTCCTGAGCACCTCCCAGGGGCTGGAGCTGTTCTAGGTGTTGAGGATCCAGCAGTAGACAAAACAGACTAAAATTCCTGCCTATGTGGAGTTGACAGTGAGAGGGGCTCGTGGTAATACTCCCCCAGTTAGATGGAGAGAAGGGGCATTGAGGCTGCCATGGACCATTGTGTGACATACTGGGACCCCATAGAGGGCACATGCCATTCTCTGGTATGTCCATTCTTCTAGATGCATGCTTCCCCTGGAGTTGGGGCTTGTTCTAGGGGCTGAAACACCCAGGCCCAAAGAGGTCAGACCAGAGAGAAAGCCCATGAATTTTTCTAGACAAATGTACTGGGTAGAACCCCATGAACTTGTCATTTGGTTAGATCAGAAAAGGCTGCATGTTGGAAATTCTTTTGAGCTTCATCTGATACCATCCTGGCGGCTCCACTGTGCTGTGCTTAGTCACTCAGTCATGTCTTACTCTTTGCGACCCCATGGACTGTAGCCCACTAGACTCCTCTGTCCATGGGGATTCTCCAGGCAAGAATACTGGAATGGGTTGCCATGCCCTCCTCCAGAGGATTTTCGCAACCCAGGGATCAAACCCAGGTCTCCCGCATTGCAAGCAGATTCTTCACCATCTGACCCACCAGGGAAGCCCCTCAGAGCGGCTTCACATTTTTCTTTTATTTAGAATGATTTGTACACTGAAGATTTTTCTAAATTTGCATTCTTTCTGTTACTTTAAATTAAGCAAAAAGTCTCAAATGCTTTTTGTGGATTTTTAAAATCTGTTAAACTCCTGGGTTTTACTTTGTGCATAGAGGGAAGAAAAGAATTGTCTCTGATTTAACAGAGACAATTCCAAGTATTTAGACTGGAGGTTTCTCGGTTGGATCCTGAGAAGGATCACCCTCCTCAAGGACTGTTTAGAAAAAATGTGGGAACCTTTAGGGGCCAGGGTGTGCTACTGGCATTTACCACCTGGGAGCCTTCTTAACTCTACCAGACCCCAGATGGGCTATGTTAGAAGGGTTGGCAGACTAGGAGCCCTGGGGCCAAACGCAACCTGCAGCTCATCCTTGTAAATAAAGTTTTATTGACACACAGACACACCCATTCAGTTACATATCATCCACGGCTGTGTCTATGGTATAGCAACAGGACCTGTAAGTTTGCTGACCCCTGCTCTATAAACGTGAAATCTACCAAAAATGCCACTCTCACCTCCCCATGGAGAAACACAGTCCCCCTTTCGGACAACAGATGTCAATTTAAACATTAGCAGAGAAACATATACTCTGATTTTTTCTCTTTTTTGTACTCTGATTTTCTTTTCCCTTATTCTCTTTTTCACTGTGCTGGATATCATTCCCTAAGTTGATGCCAGGTGATGGGTCATGCCCTGGAGTTTGAAAACTACTGTCTGAGACAAGCTTTTGCTCACACACATAGAGATGTATAAGGGAGTGTTAGCTCACGTGTTGTCTGTAAGAAGGGAAAACTGGAGATACCCTAACAGTTGGCACAGTTGTAGAGTGGAATATTAGGCAGCAAACAATGAAACAGAAAGCCTTGGAGAGCTAACGAGTGAAAAAGCAAGCTACAAAAGGTTATATAGAGTGTGATGCTTGTATTTGTTTCTAGTTGCTGCTGTAACAAATCACCACAAACATCGTGGCTTACCACACACATCATACAGATGTGTGATCTTACACTGCTGAAGGTCAGAAGTCCAACACGGGTCTCAGTGGGCTAAAGCAAGTTGTCTGCAGGGTTGTGCTTCTTCGGGAGACTGCAGGGGAGAATCTGTTTCGTTGCTTTTTCCAGCTTCTAGAGCCCGCCCCCATTCCTTGGTTTGCAGCCTCTTCCTCCATTTTCAAAGCCAACAGCATAGCATCTTTAAATCTTTCTCTGACTTTGATGCTCCTCTTTCCTTTTTCCCCTTATTTAAGGACCCTTGTGATTCCATTGGGCCCGTCTGGATAACCTAGTATCATCTCCTCGCCTCAAATCCATATTTAATCATATTTGCAAAGTCTGTTTGCCCTGTACAATAACATTTGCACGGCTCTTTCAACTAAGATGTGACTATCCTTGTGTGCATGTGTGCGTGCAAAGTTGCTTCAGTTGTGTCTGACTCTCTGCGACCCTATGGACCATAGCCCACCAGGCTCCT
This sequence comes from Cephalophus harveyi, assembly GCA_006410635.1. Classification (NCBI taxonomy): domain Eukaryota; kingdom Metazoa; phylum Chordata; class Mammalia; order Artiodactyla; family Bovidae; genus Cephalophus; species Cephalophus harveyi. The sequence goes on along the minus strand of SJYT01038119.1, from coordinate 96,110 downwards.
TTGTCCGTGGGATTTCCCAGGCAAGAATACTGGAGTGGGTTGCCATTTCCTTCTCCAGGGGATCTTCCCGAGCCAGGGATCAAACCCATGTGTCCTGCATTGCAGGCAGATTCTTTACCACTGAGCCAACAGGGAAGCCCATTTTATATATAGAAGTGTATATATTTTAATCCCAAACTTCTAATTTATCCCATCCCCTTCCCCCTTTGGTAACCATAAGTTTGTTTTATATGTCTGAGTCTGTTTTGTGAGTTTGTGTCATTTTTTTCAGTTCCATGTATAAGCAGTGTCGTATATTTGTCTTTGACTTAACGTCACTTACTATGGTAGTCTCTAAGTACTTTCATATTGCTGCAAATGGCATTATTTTATTTTTATGGCTGAGTAATATTCTACTATATCTATGTCTACATCTATATATAATACAGATATCTCACGGTAAGGTTTTGTGTTCCTTTGATACTTAATCAGTTTGAGCACCTTCTGAGTCCTGCATTGCAGGCAGATTCTTTACCACTGAGCCAACAGGGAAGCCCATTTTATATATAGAAGTGTATATATTTTAATCCCAAACTTCTAATTTATCCCACCCCCTTCCTCCTTTGGTAACCATAAGTTTGTTTTATATGTCTCTGAGTCTGTTTTGTGAGTAAGTTTATTTGTGTCATTTTTTTCAGTTCCATGTATAAGCAGTGTCGTATATTTGTCTTTGACTTAACATCACTTACTATGGTAGTCTCTAGGTACATTCATATTGCTGCAAATGGCATTATTTTATTTTTATGGCTGAGTAATATTCTACCATATCTGTGTCTACATCTATATATAATACAGATATCTCATGGTAAGGTTTTGTGTTTCTTTGATACTTAATCAGTTTGAGCACCTTTTCATGTATACAAAGTTTTGAAACCTTGTAACATCATTTCCATTGCTTATGAATACATAAAAACATATGTGGGAATGCTCAGTACCCCCTTTGGGGAGTGGCTACCTCTGGGGACAGAAGGAGGGAGGGGATTTAGTTGGCACAGAGTTCACAGAAGGCCTCAGCTTGCAATGTTGTTATTGCTAAGTCCGAAGCGGATACAGGAGTATATGAGACGCTTTATTTCTTCAAATTGATTAAGGTAAGTATGGTAAGCCATGCCTTCACTTTTAGTAGAGCTGGGGGTGGTAGATACATAATTCAAGCAAACATACAGCCCGCCCCCATGCTCCAGACACTGTTTTCCAGTACTTTCCAGGTAGCAACTCCTTTAATCCTCACAACAACCCTATGAGAAATGTACGATGATTGTTACCTCCCTTTTAAGAGGAAACTGAGGCCCAGAGACCTGAAGCAACCTGCCCAAGGTCACACAGCCAGCATATTCTTAAGGCCCTCTACTCTTCTCTATGCTCAAAATAATTCTTTTTAAAACAGTTTTATTGAAAGACAGTTGATTAACAATGTTGTGTTCCAGGTGTGCAGCAAAGCAATTCAGTTAAGACATATGTTCTTTTTTTTAGATTCTTTTCCATTGTGGGTTATGACAGGGTATGGTTATCTAGTTTATATATAGTAGTGTGTTTATTTTATGCTAGTAGTGTGTATGCTTTAATCCGCAACTCATAATGAATGGATCCCTCCCCCACCTTGAAACAATTCTTAATGTTAAAAACTAAGAATAAAGGAGAGAGAGAGAAGGCAGAAGAGGGCGGGCGGTGGGGTGATGTGACTGGCGGCCGTGATCCTTCCTTCCGCAGGCCCCCCCAGCCTGGCTGCCCGGCCTTCATCATCGTCAAGCTGAGTCCGCTGCGGGACCGCCTCGTGGTGACGGAGTGCCAGCTGACCCACTCGCACCCGGCCTGCCCGCTCGAGTTCGCCTACTACTTCCGCCCGGGCCACCTGCTGGCCAACGCCTGCCTACCTGTGCGCACCACCAACAAGATCTCCAAGCAGTTCGTGGCCCCGGCCGACGTGCGCCGCCTGCTCTCCTACTGCAAGGGCCGCGACCACGGCGTCCTGGACGCCCTGCACGTGCTCGAAGGGCTCTTCCGCACCGACCCCGAGGCCAAGGTAGGCTCTCGCGAGAGGCAGGCGGGGGGACGGGGGAGAGCCACGCGCAAGTCTCACGGGTCTTTCATTCATCCAGCCATCCATCCTCCCATTCATTCATGCTCGCCTTTCATTCATTCCTTTCCGCATTCATTCAGCACTTATGGAGGCATGCGATGGGGGTGAGAGGCGGCTGCCAGCAAGACACACGCAGTCCCTCAGAGAACTCATCCTCTAGGGCCGCGCCCTGCAATAGAACTTTCTGCCGGGATGGGAATGCCTTGTGATCCCACGCCGCCCACTATGGTAGCCCCGCAGCCACATGTGGTTGCTGGGTGCTTGTCATGTAGCCAGCCGGACTGAGGAACCCAATTTTTAAATATTACTTCGTTTTCATGAATTGAAATTTAAATAGCCACGTGTGGCGGCTGGCTACTACTACCGTGCAGTGGTTGCGGGAGAAGCCACAGACAGGCGTGTCCAAATGTGATATCAGGTCAATAGAGTTGGGGCTAGGTAGAGAAGTATCCAGAGTGATGGACGGTACTATTAAAAATTTTTTTTAACTTAACTACACAAATAAAAAATGTGCAAATGATAAGTATGGAATTTGATGAGTGTTCGCAAAGTAAAAGCACCCGGGTCAACCAGATCACATCTTAGTAGGGAGGGTACGCCATGACATAATGAGATGAATGGGGGTTGGCGGAGTAGGGAAAGAATCCTAAAGAATAGGGCAAGAATGTGGACAGGGACCATTGTAAGGGTGCTATTTTAATGTGAGTGGTTAGGGAAGGCCTCTATGAGGACATGATGGTGAAGCTGAGGAGACAGACTGAAGAGAGGAGACACCCCCCCTCCCCCCCGCGCCCCAGTCATTTGTCTTTGAAAGGAAGTGGATTCCAGGCAGAGGGAACAGCCATTGCAAGGCTCTGAGGCTGGGGGGAGACCCAGGTGCTGGAAGAATGGTGAGAATACTGCTCCTCTGTGAGGAATCTTTCTGCTGGTTTGACCTGACTTCAGAGCCAGGGAGGACTTGAAGGGAAAGAAGGAAGGAAGGGAGGGAGGAAGAGAAGGAGGGAGGAGAGAAAATTGGTTCCTCCTTTCTCCTGGCTGTGGTTTCCTGCATGGAAGAGGTCCCAGCTCAGGATAAAGATGAGGTGTGAACCTGTTACCAACTCCAAGCTCACTCTGCTCGCTGCACAAGAGGCCAATAAACCCAAGGGCCGAGGTGTTGAAGGAAGGAATATGACTTTATGCAGAAAGCCAGCTGACCCAGAAGATGGCAGACTAACGTCTCAAAATAACCATCTTCTTGTTGCTGGGAGGAAGCCAATTCTGACTCCATGTTGGAAAAACTGTTTCTTTGACTTGCTTTTATTACTGTAATCATACTCAATGGCTTGCCTGGAGGACCCTGCCCCTCTGCTTGACTGTAAACTAAAGTGTCTTTGTTCAACTCCTGGAGAGACAGTTTGTCCTTGCCCACCTGTGAATAGAAGAGAGTAACACACCCCTTCTGAAGGCTGGACATGCCCTTGGAGATGTTTTGCAAGACTGAAGACCCTTTCACTTTACTTCCCCACTGCATCTCTCTCTCTCTATTCTGCCTTTTGACTTTAGTTCCTCATTGCCTCTTTGTCTCTGATCTATAAAACAACCTGGCGTCCAGACCCCAATAAGATGCTTATTTTGAGGTGCTAGCCTGCCATCTTCTTGGTCTGCCGGCTCCCCGATTAAAGTCTCTTCCTTGCCTCAACACCTCACCTCGTCTCTCGGATTCATTGGCCTATTATGCAGCAAGCAGAGTGAGCTTGGACTCAGTAACATTCTCAGGGCCTGGATGCCAGGTTCTTTTATGGATAGGAGATGGAGGGAGATGAGAAAACAAGTTTAAAAGACCATTTAATTCTTGAAAATACCTCCTAGAATAGCAAGTCTCAGGCAGGGGAATGTGTTACTTTTTCTTTACAATCATTCATAGGTGGGTTGGGTCAGATTATCTCCCTGTGAGCTAAACAAAGGCACTTTAGCTTAAGGGTCAGACAGAGGGGGCAGGGTTCTCTCAGGCAGGCCATCATGTATGATTATAACAACAAAAACAGCAAAAAAAAAAAAAAAAAAAGGGTAAAAACCGCAGAAACAGCAAGGAGTCAAAATTAACCCTTCCCGGTAACAAACCCACTCTAGAATCAAGTCCAAGCATTCTTCCCATCGCCACCTCGTGCCCAGCAACAAGCTGTCTTTCACACCCAGCCCTCTATCCACACGTAATATTGATAATTTCACTAACGTTTATCAGGCACTTACTATGTTCCAGGCACTACCCTAAGTGCTTTATAAATTGTAATTTGTTTAAAATCTCACCAGCACACTACAAGGAAGGAGTCCGCCATTCTCATTTTCATTTTGCAAATAAGGAAACTGAAGCACAGAGAGGGCAAGAAACTGGCTGGAAGTCACACAGCTACTTAGCAACAGAGCTGGACTTCAGACCTACACAGTCTGGATCCAAGGACATGCTCTTTACCACTCTGTATATTCCTCTGTTTGAAAATGAGGTTCCTGCCCCTCCTTGTCAGTTCCAGCTCTTCCCTGGAAACACCCTGTGTAGGGTCACCCCTGCAAGAAGCAGCATGCATGCTCATATTGGAAAGACTCCAAAGTCAGTGGATCATCCTTCTAGCTCCCAGTTTGGAGGCTGTCATGAAATCCAGCCTAAACTGAGGTTGGACCTGGGTCTGTGACTTGCCCTGCCTTAATTTTTTGAATTGAAGTATTGTTGATTTACAGTGTTGTGTTAGTTTCAAGTATACAGCAAAGTGATTCTGTTATGCATGTATATACATCTATTCCTTTTCCTTACAGGTTATTACAAAATGTTGAGTTTAGTTCCCCGTGCTACACTCAACCTTGGTGCTTATCTATTATATATAGTAATGTGCATGTGCTCTGGAGGAGAGCATGGCAACCCACTCCAGTGTTCTCACCTGGAGGGTCCCCATGGACAGAGGAGCCTGGTGGGCTACAGTCGATGGTGTCGCAGAGTCAGACATGACTGAGCGGCTAAGCACAGCCCAGCACAGTGTGTATATGTCCATCCCAAACTCTTAGTTTATCCCTCCCCTTGCCTTTGCTCTTTGGTAACCATAAATCTGTTTGTTTCTAAGTCTTTGAGTTTATGTCTGTTTTGTGAATAAGTTCAGATTCCACATATAAGCATTATCATATGATATTTGTCTTTCTCTGGCTTACTTCACTTAGGATGATAATCTCTAGGTCCATCTATGATGCTACAAATGGCGTTTACTTCCTTCTTTTTCATGGCTGAGTAGTGTTCCAGTGTGTGTGTGTGTGTGTGTGTGTGTGTGTGTATGCTAAGTTGCTTTGTCGTGTCTGACTCTTTCCCACCCTATGGACTGTAGCCCATCAGGCTCCTCTGTCCATGGGATTCTCCAGGCAAGAACACTGGAGGGGGTTGCTGTGCCCTCCTCCAGGGGATCTTCCCAACCCAGGGACTGAACCTGGGTATATTATGTCTCCTGCATTGGCAGGCAGGTTCTTTACCGCTGGTGCCACCTGGGAAGCCCATCACACACACACACACATACCCACATCTTCTTTGTCAATTCATCTTCTGTCCATGGACATTTAGGTTGCCTCCATGTCCTGGCTCTTGTGAGCAGTGCTGCTGTGAACTTAAGGGTGCATGTATCTCTTCAAATTAAGAGTTTTCTTTGGATATATGCCCAGGAGTGGGATTGCAGGATTATATGTCGACTTGCCTTAATACTTTTGAAAGAAATGAAGAAGTTCCAGAAAACCAAGACACAGACTAATGAAAGGGCTCTTCCTTTAAAAAAAAAATTTTTTTTTAATACTGGTGTTTTGAATATGTAGGATGGTCACATGGTCCTAGATTCAAAAGGTACGAAGGGTGTGTAGTGACAAGTCTGCTTGACATATCCGGTCCCTTGGGGCTCCTCCTCAGAGGCTGCTGGAGTATTCAGTGGCTTATCCATCATTTGTATCTTTCTGTTTTATAGCCCAGCGCTGTCCAGCAGAACTTTCTGTGATGCTAGAAATGATCTGTGTCTTGCTGTCCAGTAAGCTAGCTCATGTGGCTATTGAGCTTGAAATATGGAAATATGGCCAGTCTGACTGAAGAACTGAATTATTTTATTTTATTTGGCTGTGCTGTGCCGGATTTTTAAATTGTGACTTGCAGGACCTTCGTTCCCCCACCAAGGAACAAACCCATGCCCCGCTTGAGTGGAGGTGTGCAGTCTTAACCACTGGGCTGCCAGGGAAGTCCCTTGAATTCTTCACTGAATTACACGAATGGAAATTTCAGTAGCCCATGTGGCTGGTGGCTTCTGTACAGAACGGCACAGCTCTCTGCACAGATAACATTTGCATGTGTTCATTTTTAATCTTCTTTCCCCTCACCCCTCCCCCAGCAAGGCAGCACATCACACCCACTTCTCTGCATCTTGCTTTGTATGCTGGGACCTGCCAGACGTTAGCATCTTTTGTTCTTCCTCTGGGCCGTTCAAATCCCCCTGAGAAAACTCCGACCACTTGGCTGGCGGGCAGATAAAAAAAGACAAGCATAAGCTTATAGAGCCGTTTCACCAAGGGTGTCCCAGAGCCCTATTTAATCTGGGACTCGTGCACCCCCTGGTCTGTGGTTACCCTGGTCTCTCACGTCTCAGTCTCAGCCTTTCTGCCTCCTGTTGGCTCCCAAAGCGAATCTTCTCTGTGTCCTGTTTTTTACATCAGGCTAGTCATTTGGGGCGGAGAAGGCAATGGCACCCCACTCCAGTACTCTTGCCTGGAAACTCCCATGGACGGAGGAGCCTGGTAGGCTGCAGTCCATGGGGTCGCTGAGTCAGACACGACTGAGCGACTTCACTTTCACTTTTCACTTTCATGCATTGGAGAAGGAAATGGCAACCCACTCCAGTGTTCTTGCCTGGAGAATCCCAGGGACGGTGGAGCCCGGTGGGCTGCCGTCTGTGGGGTCGCACAGAGTCGGACACGAGTGAAGCGACTTAGCAGCAGCAGGAGCAGCAGTCATTTGGGGAGTGATATAGTAACAGCTAGAAATTTGCTTTTATGTGGACGTACACTAAAAATGTGATATACATTCTAGCTGTACCATTTCCTGGCTGGGGAACATCCAGTAAGTTGTGAACACAAGTTATACATAACCTTTTTGGACCTTGGTTTGTTCATCTGTAGAATGGAGATCATCAAAGATACTACTTCATAGGGTTTGGGGGCTTGGTTTAGGGTCTGGTGGCTCAGACCATAAAGAATCTGCCTGCAATGTGGGAGACCTGGGTTTGATCCCTGGATCAGGAAGATTCCCCTGGAGAAGGGAATGGCTGCCCACTCCAATATTCTTGCCTGGAGCATCCCAGGGACCGAGGAGCCTGGCGGGCTACAGTCCATGGG
>SJYT01038119.1:73200-87788 GCA_006410635.1 Cephalophus harveyi | reverse complement strand
GTTCCCCAATCAGGGATCGAACCCACATCCCCTGCATTGCAAGGTGGGTTCTTAACCCCTGGACCACCAGGAAAGTCCCCATAATGGTTTTGATATTTGTATATATTGTGAAATGATCACCTCAGTAAGTCTGGTTAGCATCCGACAACTTTTATCTTTACATTGGTTTCTACATCAGCTCCATCGAATAAGACTTTCTGTGTTGATGGAAATGTCCCATTGGCCCAACCCACAGAGTAGACATTAACCTTGAGCGGCTGTTGAGCAGTGAAATATGACTGGTGTGACTGAGCAAGCTAATTTTTACATCTTTTTAAGTCTTCATTTAATTGTAAATTGCTACTATATTGAACAGAGCTGTCCTAGATGGAAACATCTGCTAAGATAAATTAAATCATAAGGTAATCGTAGGTATAAAAATTAATGATGGTTGAAAAAAATGATTGGTGCTGTAACTGATTCAGTGGTAAGCCGACTAGGCTTTTCCATAAAATGTATTGAATGCTTCTACTCCTTAAGATGCTGAATGTATAATTTTAGGGTGGGGAAGGCAATTTCCATGTTCTTTTTGGGCTCTGCTAGGACAGAGGAGCCTGGTGACCTGCAGTCCATGGGGTCGCTGAGTCGGACACGACTGAGCGACTTCACTTTCACTTTTCAATTTCATGCATTGGAGAAGGAAATGGCAACCCACTCCAGTGTTCTTGCCTGGAGAATGCCAGGGACAGGGGAGCCTGGTGGGCTGCCGTCTACGGGGTCGCACAGAGTCGGCCATGACTGAAGCGACTCAGCAGCAGCAGCAGCAGCAGCATGCCACCATATGGACATAGCAGAGTGTGTTTAGGCATTCACTTGTTAGTGGATGTTTGACTTGTTTTCAGTTTGGGGCTTTCAGTGGGCTGAACATTTGTGTCCTCCCAATATTCTTAAGGGCTTCCCAGATGGTGCCAGTGGTAAAGGACCTGCCTGTCAATGTAGGAGAGATAAGAGATGTGGGTCGGATCCCTGGGTCGGGAAGATCCCCTGAGAAGGGCATGGCAGCTCACTTTAGTATTCTTGCCTGGAGAATCCCAGGGACGGGGGAGCCTGGTGGGCTGCCGTCTATGGGGTCACACAGAGTTGGCCACGACTGAAGTGACTTAACAGCAGCAGAAGCAGCAGGCTTTTTTTTTTAATAGAATTTTTTTTGTTGTTATTGTTTTGGTGTTTGTTTTTGTTTTTTTCTTTTACTTTGAAAGTGGAGAACTGTACATTGCTTTCTAACCCGTTTTGAGGGATGAGGTCAGATTATGGCAGAATAGTTTGTGGAGAGATCTGTGCTTAAATTATATTCCAACCCTGATTCTTCGGCTATGGGTCAGCTCTGCAGGGCCTGGCTGATACAGCCTAGCTGCCTGCCTGGTAGAAGGGACCTAAGCTCATTGCCACTAATCTCCCTACCCCATTAAGTGACTTTCATGCAAAAATAATGAGGCCAGAGTGGCTGAGGCCAAGGCAGATGAGAGGGACAGGAGATGAGGTCCAAGGGCCCGGTCATCCAGCCGGATAGCTGTGGGGTGAACTCTGGATTTGACTTGAAGTGTGATCGGAATTTCTGGGAAAGGTTTTCAAGCAGAGGAGGGGGTGATCTGATCTTGAAAATGCACCCTGGCAGCCCTGTGGGGGACTGGGAGAGACAGGAAGCCCAGTGAAAGTGGCTACAATAATCCAAGTGGGAGATGGTGATGGTTGCGACAGTGGTCATAGGTGTGGGGAGATGGGGTCAGATCCTGGACTTATTTTGAAGGTTGCTGCTAGAATTTGGGGATGGGTCGAATTTTTAAAAACACATTTATTTGCTTGCACCAGGTCTTAGTTGCAGCATGCAAAAGAAGCTTTAGTTGCAGCCTGTGAACTCTTAGTTGCAGCACGTGGGATCTAGCTCCCTGGCCAGGGATCGAACCTGTGCCCCCTGCATTGGGAGGGAGGAGTCTTAGCCACTGGGCCCTCAGGGAAGTCCCTAGGGGATGAATTGCATCTGGAGGGTGAAGAAACAGAGGAGCTAAGAGTCAGTTTTGAGGGCTGGGGACTGAGCTATAAAATGGATGGTGGATTTGAAACTAGGATTCAAAACCAGCATTCTCTGAACTTCCACTCCAGAGATAGTGGCAATCGCTACATACTCATGCACTCACTCACTGGGGTGTATTGAGCTGTGGCTCAGGCCAGGTGCCATTCAAAGCACCAAGGGCTCCAAAAGTGAAATGAAACAGTATCCTTGTGATGTTGACATCCTAGTGGGGGCAAACAGGCAATAAGCGAAACAGCAAATAAAAATGTAACACGCTTCAGGGGGTAAGTTCTATGGCCAGAAGTGGCTGGAGAGAGATGGGTGTTGGCTTAGATGGGGTGCTCAGAGAAGACCTTTGTGAGCACCTGGTCTTTAAGCATGGATGATAGTTATGATAATAAGAAACACTTCAAGAGCACTTACTGGTTATTGAGTGAGTATTGTTGAATAATAGTGACATTATTTGTCAGTGCTGCCTGAGTGCATGCTCCGACTCTTTGAGACCCCATGGACTACTGGCCAGCCTCCTCTGTGCATGGGATTTCCCAGGAAAGAATACTGGAGTGAGTTGTCATGTCCCTCTCCAGTAGATCTTCCTGACTCAGAGATTGAACCTGGATCTTCTGCATTGGCAGGTGGATTCTTTACCACTGAGCCACCAGGGAAAGCAATTTGTGCCCTGCGATATTCTAAAGACTTCCATTCATTTCATCTGCCCAATCACACTCTCATCATCATCATTTTGCAAATAACAGAGGTCAGGGAAGTTGCCAGAAGCTACACACAGCCAGGAAGTGGGGGCCCCAGGGTCTCAGCTCAGGCCAGCTGGCTCCAGACACTGTGCTAAACCTGTGCTAATTCCTTCATCCATGCATGAAGGAATGACTCATTTCCCAGAAGGGGGACTTGGGAAACTAGGAGGTTAAGGAGGAAGCTGAGGCACAGAGAGCCTAAGTCACAAGGTTAGAAAGTGGTGGTGTGGGGCCTCAGAGCCAGGCAGATTGGCTCCACAGTTTATGCCCTTGAGTTCTAGCCCAGTGGCTCTCAGACGTGAGCGTGCATGGGAACCCNGCTGAGGCACAGAGAGCCTAAGTCACAAGGTTAGAAAGTGGTGGTGTGGGGCCTCAGAGCCAGGCAGATTGGCTCCACAGTTTATGCCCTTGAGTTCTAGCCCAGTGGCTCTCAGACTTGAGCGTGCATGGGAACCCCGGATGCGCGCATGCCTGCTCAGTCGCTTCAGTTGTGTCCGACTCTTTGTGACCCCATGGACTATATAGCCCACCAGGCTCCTCTGTCCATGGGATTCTCCAGGCAAGAATACTGGAGTGGGTTGCCATGCCCTCCTCCAAGGGATCTTCCCAACCCAGGGATCAAACCCATGTGTCCTGCATTACAGGCAGATTCTTATACCACTGAGCCACCAGGGAAGCCCTGGAAACCCTGGGAGAGCTTGTCAAGACAGATTGCTGGGCCCCTCCCCCTGAACTTCTGACTCAGCAGGGCTGCAGAGGGCCTGGGAATATGCATTGCTGTCAAGGAACCAATAGATGATGCTGATGCTGCTGGTCCAGGACTTACACTTTGAGAACCACTGCCCTAGACTGCCTTTGAGTGTAGGAAAGAATGAATACCCAGTTTCTAGTAGGGGAAACTGACGTTCAGAGACGCTGTCTAGCAAAAACCACACAGCTCTGAGATGGTAATGCCAGCATCGCAAATCCAGGCAATCTGGCCTGCGTGCTCAGTGTCTCAATCGTGTCCTGTTCTGTGTGACCCCATGGACTGTAGCCCTAGAACGTACTTAATACAATGGAAACATGTAAGGTTGTTCTGGGTTTTTTTAACCCATTGTATCTATTAATATTTTCTTTTTGTTTCTATTTTGTTAACAGAAGTATAGTTGATTTGCAATGCTGTGTTACTTTCTGCTGTAGAGCAAAGTGATTCAGTTGTACATGCATATACGTTCTTTTTTCCATTATTTCCACTATGGTTTGTCACAGGATTTTGAATACAGTTTCCTGTGAGATACAGTGCTGTGCATAGTCACTCCGTCTCTGACTCTTTGCGATCCCGNTAGTTGATTTGCAATGCTGTGTTACTTTCTGCTGTAGAGCAAAGTGATTCAGTTGTACATGCATATACGTTCTTTTTTCCATTATTTCCACTATGGTTTGTCACAGGATTTTGAATACAGTTTCCTGTGAGATACAGTGCTGTGCATAGTCACTCCGTCTCTGACTCTTTGCGATCCCGTGGACTGTAGCCCACCAGGCTCCTCTGTCCATGGGGATTCTCCAGACAAGAATACTGGAGTGGGTTGCCATGCCCTCCTCCAGGGGATCTTCCCAACCCAGGGCTCGAACCCAGGTCTCCTGCATTGCAAGAGGACTCTTTACCGTCTGAGCCACCCAGGAAGCCCGTGCTATACAGTAGGACCTTGTCATTTATCCTTTTTTTTTTTTCTTTTTTTGAGATTTAATTGACATATAACATTCTGTTAGTTTCAGGTATACAACATAAGGGTTTTTTAAAATATTTACTTATTTTTATTTATTTACTCGGCTGTGTCTGGTCTTAGCTGCGGCATGCAAGATCTTCCGTTGGGAACAATGGCTTTCTAGTTGTGGCGCCCAGACTCCAGAGCGTGTGGGGCTCAGAAGTTGCAGCACTGGGCTTAGTTGCTCCACAACATGTGGAATCTTTGTTCCCCAATCAGGGATCGAACCCACATCCCCTGCATTGCAAGGTGGGTTCTTAACCCCTGGACCACCAGGGAAGTCCCCATAATGGTTTTGATATTTGTATATATTGTGAAATGATCACCTCAGTAAGTCTGGTTAGCATCCGACAACTTTTATCGTTACGTTGGTTTCTACACCAGCTCCATCGAATAAGACTTTCTGTGTTGATGGAAATGTCCCATCGGCCCAACCCACAGAGTAGACATTAACCTTGCGCGGCTGTTGAGCAGTGAAATATGACCGGTGTGACTGAGCAAGTTAATTTTTACATCTTTTTAAGTCTTCATTTAAATGTAAATTGCTACTGTATTGAACAGAGCTGTCCTAGATGGAAACATCTGCTAAGATAAATTAAATCATGTGGTAATCGTAGGTATAAAAATTAATGATGGTTGAAAAAAGTGATTGGTGATGTAACTGATTCAGTGGTAAGCCGACTAGGCTTTTCCATAAAATGTATCGAATGCTTCTACTCCTTAAGATGCTGAATGTATAATTTTAGGGTGGGGAAGGCAATTTCCATGTTCTTTTTGGACTCTGCTAGGACGGAGGAGCCTGGTGGCCTGCAGTCCATGGGGTCACTGAGTCGGACACGACTGAGCGACTTCACTTTCACTTTTCATTTTCATGCGTTGGAGAAGGAAATGGCAACCCACCCCAGTGTTCTTGCCTGGAGAATCCCAGGGACAGGGGAGCCTGGTGGGCTGCCGTCTACGGGGTCACACAGAGTCAGACATGACTGAAGCGACTTAGCAGCAGCAACATGCCACTATATGGACATAGCAGAGTGTGTTTAGGCATTCTCTTATTAGTGGATGTTTGACTTGTTTTCAGTTTGGGGCTTTCAGTGGGCTGAACATTTGTGTCCTTTCAATATTCTTAAGGGCTTCCCAGGTGGTGCCAGTGGTAAAGGACCTGCCTGTCAATGTAGGAGAGATGAGAGATGTGGGTCAGATCCCTGGGTCGGGAAGATCCCCTGAGAAGGGCATGGCACCTCACTTTAGTATTCTTGCCTGGAGAATCCCAGGGACGGGGGAGCCTGGTGGGCTGCCGTCTCTGGGGTCGCACAGAGTCGGCCACGGCTGAAGTGACTTAGCAGCAGCAGCAGCAGGCTTTTTTTTTAATAGAATTTTTTTTGTTGTTATTGTTTTGGTGTTTGTTTTTGTTTTTCTCTTTTACTTTGAAAGTGGAGAACTGTGCATTGCTTTCTAACCCGTTCTGAGTGATGAGGTCAGATTATGGCAGAATAGTTTGTGGAGAGATCTATGCTTAAATTATATTCCAACCCTGATTCTTCGGCTATGGGTCAGCTCTGCAGGGCCTGGCTGAAACAGCCTCGCTGACTGCTTGGTAGAAGGGACCTAAGCTCATTGCCACTAATCTCCCTACCCCATTAAGTGACTTTCGTGCAAAAATAATGAGGCCAGAGTGGCTGAGGCCAAGGCAGACGAGAGGGACAGGAGATGAGGTCCAACGGCCCCATCATCCAGCCGGATAGCTGTGGGGTGAACTCTGGATTTGACTTGAAGTGTGACCGGAATTTCCGGGAAAGGTTTTCAAGCAGGGGAGGGGGTGATCTGATCTTGAAAATGCCCCCTGGCAGCTCTGTGGGGGACTAGGAGAGACAGGGAGCCCAGTGGAAGTGGCTACAATAATCCAAGTGGGAGATGGTGATGGTTGCGACAGTGGCCATAGGTGTGGGGAGATGGGGTCAGATCCTGGGGTCAGAACCTTATTTTGAAGATTGCTGCTAGAATTTGGGGATGGGTCAAATTTTTAAAAACACACTTATTTGCTCGCACCAGGTCTTAGTTGCAGCATGCAGAAGAATCTTTAGTTGCGGCATGTAAACTCCTAGTTGCAGCACGTGGGATCTAGCTCCCTGTCCAGGGATCGAACCCGTGCCCCCTGCATTGGGAGCGAGGAGTCTTAGCCACTGGGCCCTCAGGGAAGTCCCTAGGGGATGAATTGCATCTGGAAGGTGAAGAAACAGAGGAGCTAAGAGTCAGTCTTGAGTGCTGGGGACTGAGCTATAAAATGGATTTGAAACTAGGATTCAAAACCAGCCTTCTCTGAACTTCCACTCCAGAGATAGTGGCAATCGCTACATACTCATGCACTCACTCACTGGGGTGTATTGAGCTGTGGCTCAGGCCAGGTGCCATTCAAAGCACCAAGGGCTCCAAAAGTGAAATGAAACAATATCCTTGTGATGCTGACATCCTAGGGGGGGCAAACAGGCAGTAAGCGAAACAGCAAATAAAAATGTAACACACTTCAAGGGGTAAGTGCCATGGCCAGAAGTGGCTGGAGAGAGATGGGTGTTGGCTTAGATGGGGTGCTCAGAGAAGACCTTTGTGAGCACCTGGTCTTTAAGCATGGATGATAGTTATGATAATAAGAAACACTTCAAGAGCACTTACTGGTTATTGAGTGAGTATTGTTGAATAATAGTGATATTATTTGTCAGTGCTGCATGCGTGCATGCTCAGTTGCTAAGTCATGTCGACTCTTTGCGACCCCATGGACTACTGGCCAGCCTCCTCTGTGCATGGGATTTCCCAGGAAAGAATACTGGAGTGAGTTGCCATTTCCTTCTCCAGGATCTTCCTGACTCAGAGACTGAACCTGGATCTTCTGCATTGGCAGGTGGATTCTTTACCACTGAGCCACCAGGGAAAGCCATTTGTGCCCTGCGATGTTCTAAAGACTTCCATTCATTTCATCTGCCCAATCACACTCTCATCGTCATCATTCTGCAAATGATAGAGGTCAGGGAAGTGGCCAGAAGCTACACACAGCCAGGAAGTGGGGGCTCCAGGGTCTCGGCTCAGGCCAGCTGGCTCCAGACGCTGTGCTCAACCTGCCTATCCATGCATGAAGGAATGACTCATTTCCCAGAAGGGGGACTTGGGAAACTAGGAGGTTAAGGAGGAAGCTGAGGCACAGAGAGCCTAAGTCACAAGGTTAGAAAGTGGTGGTGTGGGGCCTCAGAGCCAGGCAGATTGGCTCCACAGTTTATGCCCTTGAGTTCTAGCCCAGTGGCTCTCAGACGTGAGCGTGCATGGGAACCCCGGATGCGCGCATGCCTGCTCAGTCGCTTCAGTTGTGTCTGACTCTTTGTGACCCCATGGACTATATAGCCCACCAGGTTCCTCTGTCCATGGGATTCTCCAGGCAAGAATACTGGAGTGGGTTACCATGCCCTCCTCCAGGGGATCTTCCCAACCCAAGGATCAAACCCATGTGTCCTGCATTACAGGCAGATTCTTATACCACTGAGCCACCAGGGAAGCCCTGGAAACCCTGGGAGAGCTTATCAAGACAGATTGCTGGGCCCCTCCCCCTGAACTTCTGACTCAGCAGGGCTGCAGAGGGCCTGGGAATATGCATTTCTGTCAAGGAACCAATAGATGATGCTGATGCTGCTGATCCAGGACTTACACTTTGAGAACCACTACCCTAGACTGCCTTTGAGTGTAGGAAAGAATGAATACCCAGTTTCTAGTAGGGGAAACTGACGTTCAGAGAAGCTGTCTAGCAAAAACCACACAGCTCTGAGATGGTAATGCCAGCATCGCAAATCCAGGCAATCTGGCCTGCGTGCTCAGTGTCTCAATCGTGTCCTGTTCTGTGTGACCCCATGGACTGTAGCCCGCCAGGCTCCTCTGTCCATGGAATTTTCCAGGCAAGAATACTGGAGTGGTTTGCCATTTCCTACGCCAGGGGCTCTTCCCCATCCAGGGATCGAACCTGCATGTCTTGCATTTCCTGCCCTGGCAGGCGGATTCTTTACCACGGCTCCACCTGGGAGGCCCCCAGACAATCTGGAGTTGGGTTTTAAACCATTCCCCTGCACTGCCTCCTGCTGGTCAAAGGGATAAACGCAGGCACTAATGAATGAATAGTTGGATAGCATCACAGACTCAATGGACATGAATTAGAGCAAACTCCGGGAAATAGTGAAGGACAGGGACGCCTGGAGTGCTACAGTCCATGGGGTCGCAAAGAATGGGACACGACTTGGCCACTGAACAAGAACAGCAACAATGAAGGAATGAATGGAGTCCCAGTTTCCAATGAGGGGGGAATCGTGGGCAGGGCGACGACCCCTGCGCCTCTTGACAGCTCTCCCTGCCTCTCCGCCCCCGCCCGCAGGTGAAGCTGGTGTTCGTGGAGGACCAGGCAGTGGTGGAGACTGTGTTCTTCCTGACGTCACGCACCCGGGCGCTGCTGCGGCGCTTTCCACGCATGCTTCTGGTGGACCGGCTGCCGGGGCTGCAGGGCGCGCTAGATCTGCTGGCGGTGCTGTGCGTGGACGGCGCGGGCCGCGCGCGTCAGGCCGCCTGCTGCGTGGCGCGCCCGGGCACGCCGAGCCTGCTGCGCTTCGCGCTGGCCTCGTTGCTGCAGAGCGCGCCCGATGTCAAGGGCCGCGTGCGCTGCCTGACTGCCGGGCCCGAGGTGGCAGCGCAGCTGCCCGCCGTGCGCCAGCTCCTGCCCGGTGCGCGCGTCCAGATCTGCAGGGCGCAGGGCCTGGAGACGCTCTTCAGCAAGGCGCAGGAGCTGGGCGGCGCCGGCTGCGAGGACCCGGGCCTGTGGCCGCGCCTGTGTCGCCTGGCGGGCGCGTCGTCCCCCGCCGCCTACGCCGAGGCCCTGGCCGAGCTGCGGGCCCATGGCCCGGCCGCCTTCGTCGATTACTTTGAGCGCAACTGGGCGCCACGCCGGGACATGTGGGTGCGCTTCCGCGCCTTCGAAGCGGCCCGCGACCTGGACGCGTGCGCCTTGGTGCGCGGCCACCGCCGGCGTTTGCTGCGCCGCCTGAGCCCCTCGCGCAGCGTGGCGCAGTGCCTGCGCGATCTGGTGGCCATGCAGTGGGCCGACGCGGCTGGGGAGGCGGCGCCCGACGTCTCCGAGGACGCAGGCCCTTGGCTGGATGGGGAGCCAGGGAGGGGAGCCCAGGTGGAGAACCAGAGGTTGAAGGGCCTAGAAACCGGAGACTGGGGAGGGGCGCGGAAGGAGGGAGGTTTTTGGAGAGAAGCCCAGGTGGAGAAGGAGTGGGCCCGAGGGCTGGAGACCAGAGACCGGGGAGGGGCTCAGGTGGAAAGTGAGAAGGGGAGAGGGTTGCAAATCCGAGACTGGAGAGGGGTCTGGTTGGAAAACCAGGTGAGAGGGCTAGAGGGGAGTGTCTGGAGAGGGTCCCAGTTGGAGAAGGAGCGCTTGAGAGCTCCTGAGATCCGAGACTGGAGGGGGGGCCCGTTGGAAGGTGAGAAAGACTGGGGGCTGGAAGGTTATATCTGGAGGGGGGCCCAGGTGGAGGACCAGCGGTTGAGAGGACTGGAAGGGTATACCTGGAGGCTGGCGCAGCTGGAGGATCGAAGGGTTAGGGTGCTGGAGACCGCAGATGGGAGGGGGACCCAGTTTGATTGTGAGAGGGCCAGGAGTCATGATGGGAGCTCCTGGAGGGGGCCCAAGTTGCACGATGAGCAGGTAAGTGGCCTGAAAACCAGGGACTGGAAGGGGCTTCATTTGGAAGCCGAGAAGGAGAGGGGGCTGGAGGTCAGAAACTGGAGGGGAGTCCCTGTGGAGAAGGCCCTGGAACTGGTCCCCGAGAATGGAGACCCCAGGGGCCCCCCGTGGGGAGATGGGAGGCAGAGAGGGTCAGAGACTAGAGAAGGAGGAGCGAGGTTGGGTGTCAAAAGAAGAAGGGGCCTGGAGGATGTAGTTCTGATCCAACTGGGGGACTCAAGGGGGGCAGGCCTGGAGAATGGAGACGGAGGGGGTGCCCAGGCTGGCAGCCCCAAGAGCAGAGGCGGGCAGGGCAGGGAGTGTGGGGACCCAGGAGGGGGCTGCCTAGGGCTGGGGGATGGAGTCCTGTGCAGCACCCCAGGGGGGACCGTGTCCGAGGGTGACCCAGAGCGGGCAGCGAGGAGGAGGAGGTACCCGGCCCCCGGGGAGAGCTCGCAGGAAGGAAGTGGAGGAGAAGGCCCAAGGGAACCAAAGAGGCCGTGCTGTCCCTCAGGGGACGAGGAGGTGGACTGGGAGCCGCTGGCCAAGTTCCGAGCAGCCTGCGGGCCCGAACTGGCGGAGCTGGTGGCCGAAGAGCTGGCCTTCGCCCGGCGGCACGGGACCCGCGGTTTCCACTGGACCGGGGCTGGCTTCGCCCTGCAGGACGGCGCCTCGGACTTCTTCCTGGACGGAGCGCTAACGCGCTGCTCCTGCTCCATCCACGCGGCGCGCCGCCTGCCCTGCCGCCACGTGTTCGCCGCGCGCCTCCTTACCGGGGCAGCCTTATTCCACATGGACCTGCTCAGGGATTGCTGGGGGAGGGCCCCCGAGCCCTGAGCCTGCCGGCCCCTGCCCGTGACCCTCCACGGTGGGGGCGAGAGGGCACGCTTCGATCCCAAAGATAACAGGGCTGAGGCCAAGAGGGCCATCCCATTCTGTCCCCGGCCACCTCCTGGGGTACCCAGGGGCCCCATCATGGCAGCTGGCCTCTCTGGATCCGAGGGGGAGCCGACAGCGTGGTCTCTGAGGTCCCGTGGCAGATGGTGGTGGCCATGGGATTCTCCCTCGGAGAGGAAAGTAGACAGGGTCAGGTCGGGACAGGAGAAGGAAGGGGATAGAGCTGGGGGAGGGGAGGACACCAGGACGTGGGGAGGACACCAGGACGTGGGGAGAGCCTGGCAGGAGGAGGGAGAAAAGCAAAGGGGGATGAAGGAGAGGGGAGGGGAGGCAGGACAAAGGAGACACAGACATGAAGAAGAGAGGACAAGAGAAGAGGCAGAAATGACGAAGAAATGGAGACAAGCAGGAGGAGGTTGGAGAGGGTGGGGGAGGGGAGGAGGAGATGAGGATGAAGCAGAGGGAAGGGGAAAAGGAACCCGAAAAAGAAAGGAAGGGGAGAAAAGAAATGGGAGGGGGTTGATTTGGGGATTTCTCTGAGGCCTCGAGTCTTGGATCGCCTTCGCCTACTGGTTGGTCATTCCTGGAAGAGACAGAATAAGAGGGGGGCCCTGGGGGTCTGATGGGATGGGCTGGGGGCTCTCCAGCGGGGGAGGGGAACCGTCTGGACTCTGGCGCTTCAAGATTGGAATAAAACAGTACTATTTTGGTTTTCATGCTGAGTTCTTGGCTTGTTGGGGGTGGGTGAGAGGCCCAGACCCAGAGGACAGTTGAAAAGGTCCAGCGTTCCTCCATTTTTTTTTTTTTTCTATCAACAGGCCCTACAGGGGCTTGATGAAATGTGGGCCCCCAAAATGAATCCATCTCCACGGCAGCTCAGGTCCCATCCTCCCTTGCCTGGACCAGTATGCCATGGAGACAGCTTGCCAACATCTGTGGATGCTTTCTTCCAATGACTAGTCCATGCCAATGATTGGTTTAAGATGGGGCGTGTGGCCTGATCCAGGCCAGTGGGTCTGCTTAGGGCAGGAGACTTCTAAAAGTTCTCTCAGTCCTAAGGAGAAGCCCCAGAATGAGATAGGCCTAGAGCTGCTTGCTGTTGCTGCTAAGTCGCTTCAGTCGTGTCCAACTCTGTGTGACCCCATAGACGGCAACCCACCAGGCTCTCCCGTCCCTGGGATTCTCCAGGCAAGAACACTGGAGTGGGTTGCCATTTCCTTTTCCAATGCATGAAAGTGAAAAGTGAAAGTGAAGTTGCTCAGTCGTGTCCGACTCAGCGACCCCATGGACTGCAGCCTACCAGGCTCCTCTGTCCATGGGATTTTCCAGGCAAGAGTACTGGAGTGGGGTGCCATTGCCTTCTCCCTAGATCTGCTTACAAGCTTCTTAATAAAATGTGAGAATGAAGGATATCATTGACGATGAGAGAGCTAAGAGAGGAAGAAAATCTCGGGAATTCCCTGGTAGTCCAGTGGTTAGGACTCTGCACTCTCACTACCAAGGGCCCGGGTTCAATTCCTGGTCAGGGATCTAAAATCCCGTAAACTGTGTAGCCAAAAGGAAAGAAAGAGGGAAAAAAAAAAAACTGTATCTGGAGTCTGCCTACTGGGGATCTTCCTAAGTAGGATCAGTTCAGTTCAGTTCAGTCGCTCAGTCGTGTCCGACTCTAGGATAAAGATAAGTTAATACTTAATGGCAGTTGGAGTTGGTTTCTGTTATTGTAGGTGGTATGGGGGATTCTCCTACAGAATTATCCTGCAGGTGATAGAAATCTAGGCAGAAGTAGCACAGCACTTCTCAAATTTTATGAATGGATGAATCACCAGTCAGTCTGAAATGGGGCCCAATATTTTCTCATTGTTGTTGTATAGTCGCTAAGTCGTGTCTGACTCTTTCAACACCCCATGGACTGTAGCTGACCAGGGTCCTCTGTCCGTTGGATTTCCCAGGCAAGAATACTGGAATGAGTTGTCATTTCCTTCTCCAGGGGATCTTCCCAACCCAGGGAGGGAACTGGCATCTCCTGCACTGGCAGGCAGAATCTTTACCACTGAGCCACCGGGGAAGCCCCCAAGATTGCATAAGGTTCTCCAATAATGCGGTAGCTGCTGGACTGTGGAGCACACTTTGAGTAGCAACAAAGGAGCTTGATATAAAAGGTGGTCCAGCCATTCACGTCACTGGGAAATCAGAGGCTTCAAGTGCAGCTGAATCCAGGAGCTCAAATAACGTCAGGTTTCTCCCCTGTGCTGCTGCCTTTTGTGTATGGGTTCTTTCGTATCTCCTTTGGCTGAGAAAGATCGTGACTTGGAGCCCTAATCTCATATCCTCAGATTTTGATCCCCTTTCCATCAGCCTCCCTGTAACAAGTCTCAAAGAACAAACTGATTGGATGTACCAAGTGTATCAGTATCAGTTACCTATGGTTACGTTAATGCTGTGTAACAACCGTGACACTTCAAAGCTATTTAACAATAAGCATTGATTGTTTTTGTCTTTCATTGTCTCTTGTTTATGTATTGCTCAAACTTAAGCAAGCCTCAGGAAATTGATTACCGAGAGATCTTGTTAAGAAATAGACATCACCCTGAATTTCTGATTGAGTAAGTCTGAGGTAGGGCCTGAGAATTTACATGTCTAATGATGCTGATGCACCTGGTTTAAAGACCATGCTCAGAGAATCACTGCTCTGATCAGTCAGCCTGGACACATGCCTATTCCTGTAATAGGACGACAGGGCAGACAGAATGTACAGGATCACAAAGAGTGAGGAGTTTGGGGGATTTTTATATTTATTATTTATTTGGCTGTACTGGGTCTTCATGCAGCATGTGGGATCTAGTTCCCTGACCAGGGATTGAACCCAGGCCCCTTGCATTGGGAGCATGGTGTTTTAGCCACTGGACCACCAGGGAAGTTCCAAAGAGGGAGGGTTGTTCAAGAAAGGAGGCAGGAGGAATTCTGAGCAGGCAAACCCCACCGCAGTCCAGTACACATCAATGTCCCAAACCTCCCCACTTAACTGTTTTATACTTAGATTCTTGGACGTGGGTTAGGGAGAGTCCTAGGAGGGAAAGAGCTCAGCTGTACTGTAAATTGAAGGAGGGCTAGTAGAAGAGGGTCAGTTCAGTTCAGTTCAGTCGCTCAGTCGTGTCCGACTCTTTGCGACCCCATGAATCGCAGCACGCCAGGCCTCCCTGTCCATCACCATCTCTCGGAGTTCACTCAGACTCACATCCATTGAGTCAGTGATGCCATCCAGCCATCTCATCCTCGATCGTCCCCTTCTCCTCCTGCCCCCAATCCCTCCCAGCATCAGAGTCTTTTCCAATGAGGCAACTCTTCGCATGAGGTGGCCAAAGTACTGGAGTTTCAGCTTTAGCATCATTCCT
>SJYT01038119.1:49770-72635 GCA_006410635.1 Cephalophus harveyi | reverse complement strand
CGACTGAGTGAATGACACACACACCCAGGGCTCGATTGGATGTACAGAAATAAAATTACCCCTGGCAGCTTTCTTGTGACAAGTGGATCGGATGTGAGTGCAGAGGAAGAAGAGGTTTATGGCCAGCAAAACGGGACAGAGCAGAAGTTTCTTCAGAGAACTGGATCTTGAAGGATGCATTTGACAGGGTAAGAATGGGGAAGTGCATTCTCTGCAGAGGGAACTTCGTGTGTAACAGTTTGCCCTTGGGGAAGGCAGGAGAAACTCTAAAGTTCAGTGACCCTTGGACCTCTACATGCTCTACATGCCCAGCACAATCCCTTCAGGCCTCTGCTCAAATGTCACCTTCTTCTAAAAGCCGTCCCTACACGGTCCATTCAAAGAGCCATCCCACCCCCTTCTCTGCTCTATTTTTCACAAACACTGTCACTGCCTGGAACTGCGCCACACATTCTCTACCAGGTCAGCACTGGTCTTGGTTCACATCCCAGCTCCACTCCTTGCCATGTGCCCTTCTGTTGCTTAATCTCTGTTTCTGTAGCTTAATCTCTGTTTGTTACTGACTGGGGACAACGGTACCTCTCTCACAGGGCTTTGTGAAATAGATGAATTAGGCTGTGTACGGATGTTCTCACATAATCTGCATTCCCTCTTCTCCCAAAGCCTCTCAGTTACCTATTAATATACCGTTTGCTCTAGCGATTTGCTCTAACAATGTGTTCCTCCTTGTTATTAATAGTCCATCTTTCCCCGTCAAAGCATAAGCTCCATTCTGTCTCCCACTGTATCGCCAGTGCTTAGAACAGCGTCCAGCGCAAAGTGAGCACCGAACAAGAAAGATGAAAGCATAAAAATGGCCGTCTGGCTTGCAGGACTAGTGCTTCATCATGCCTCACTGTTGCTATGGTGACCTTGAGCCTGCCAGACGATTCGCAGCTTCAGTAACTTTTTATCCGGCTCACCCATTGGCCACCGGTGTCTCCGCTCTAACAGCCAGAAAACTACAACTCCCGGCAAGCAGAGCGCCTCCAGCCCCTACCGCTAAGCGTGGGCGCCTGCGCAGTAGAATCTGCAGCTCGGAGTTTTACTTGAGCGGTGCCAGGCGCAGGGCGCTGGGTCGGATGGGAGCAGAAAAATGGTGGGGGGAGCGGAGGGGGACCCTTTGCTCGCTGAGCATTGTGAGGCCCCCTAGTTTTTTTCTGGCTCTCTCGGGTCTAAAGGGTCTGGGTCTCAGAACATCTCACCGTGAGGTGGGTGGAGAGACTGCTCCGGTTTCCATAGTGATGAGCCTGGCTAGGTGCTCGGAGGGTTGCTGCGGGGGACTGCGCACAGAAAGAGATCAGAGACGGGCGTTGCCATGGCAACCCTGGGGCAGACGAGGATGGGAGTGAGATGAAGGGATTTAAGGGTTGTCATGGGAGAAAATAGAATAACAGCCCGAGGAACTAACTGAGATGCTCGGAGGAACGGAGAGTGTGATGGGGAATCAGGTGTGAAATTGGGGGCGTTATGAGATACTAAGGGGGGTGGGAGTGTTTTAGCGAATTCATATGTAAAAAAAAAACGAACGAGAATAGGGTTGCTTGTGCGGTTGTTACAGGATTCTTATAGAGACGAGTGGAGGCTTGTAGGGAGCATTGGAATGTTTGGGGTTGGGAGGGAGTTACAGGAAGAGCTTGATGTTAAGGTGTAATCAGAAGTTGTATGGGCTTCACTGGTGGCTCAAACGGTGAAGAATCTGCCTGCAGTGCAGGAGACCCGGGTTGGATCCCCTTCCCGAGTCGGGAAGATCCCCTGGGGAAGAGAATGGCTACCCACCCCAGTATTCTTGCCTGGAGAATTCCATGGACAGAGGAGCCTGGCAGGCGACAGTCCATGGGATCACGAGAGTTCGATGTGACTGAGCGGCTCCCACTGTACAGCTATGTTGTCCAGTATCCTAGGAGGTACCCGCCTGTGGCTAACTTACAGAGAATTAGAATTAAAAATTCAGTTCTTCAGCCACACTCACTCCATTGCAAATACTGTTTTGGATACTGATGATGTAGAACATTTCCATTATCAAAGAAAGTTCTGTTGACTGGCGCTGATATACAGGGTGAATTGGGATGTTAAAGGGAACTGGAGTTTCCTGACTCCTAACTGTCCGGACATATCTCTTATCACTTGCCATCCTGCCTCACCTACAGCTGGCTCCATCCCTTTGCAAAAACAGAACCAGCCTAATTCATTGTTTGCCCCTTCCAGTCCCTTAACCTGGATTGCTCATCCAACTCTTTGCCTTTCAGGCCTTCCAGGAGAGGATGCCCTGGACAGCCCTATTTAAAGTAGCCACTACCCTTTTCCCACCACCAGCAACTATCCCATCTCCCTGTATTATTTCTTGCAGAAACTTTATCAGAATCTAAAAAAGTATATTGTTCATCATTTATCTTTTAATTGCTCATCTTCCCCACTAGGGGGAGGTCTTGTGCTGTTTACCATGAAAAATTCCGGTGCCCAGAAGAGTGCCTGGCACAGAAGGGACACTCCACAAATTTTGTCGATTAAACGAATGGAGGCGATTCAGAATTTGAGAGCTGTGGTATTACAGGGGAGATTAGGAGTGTTAGAGTCATAATAGAGTTGGGGGACATAGAAGAGGAACTGATACCAGGAATTCCAGTGATAAGGAATTGGGACATAAGTGTTACATTAGAAAAAGAATGTGTGCTCCAATTAAAAAGTAAAAGTAAAAAACTTTTAAAAGAAAATGTATGAGCAAAGCAAACAAACAAAAAGACACACAAATATGGGGGTGATAGAGGAGGACTTGGGGTGTTTCGTGGAACTCATTGCTATCTGCAGGATTATCAAAAGCCCAGTGCCTCAGACTCCTCATCTGTCAAATGGAAATAATAGTAGTATCCATCTGATAAGCTTGAAGAATAACTAAGGAAGAATACATGCAATATGTTTGGAAGACTGCCTGTCATCATCAAAATTATTACTGAAGTTAAAGAAGGAGCTGGTATACACAGGGTCCTGCCCCCTTGCCCCACCCGCAAGCTTGGTCTCATGAACCTGGGAAGAACCCTAGGGTTCCAAAAGTATGGTTTGAAACTCATTCCACTGAAGAAAGCCATTTGAGACTGTGGGCCTGTGTTCTTTGTAGTTAAGGGTGGCAGTAACTCTTCTCTGTGTAGATAATACAGAACTCTCTTCACAGTTGGCCTTCTTCCCTCATCAAAATCTTATGCCTGCCCCCATGGCGGTATTTAATTAGCCCTCTACTATATTGTGCCAGGTGGTTTACCTACAAGATCACCCCAAACACTCAAGGAGGTGGCTATCGTGACGATTTTCCAGCTGGGGAAATTAAATCAGAGAGGTTCTGTGACTTTCCTAAGGACACAGCAGAGAGGAGGGTAATTCCCCGCTCAACCTCCACCCCTGCACTTTCAATGGCTCTCGTTTTAGCAAAGAATGTCTGAATGGAGTCGTACACAGCAGGCCACCAATACGGCTGTCACGCATTTGTTGAGGCTCCTTCTATCTGAGCCTCAGTTTCTTCATGTGGAAAATGGGGCTAATAGTAACGCACCAAGGCTGTTTTGAAACATGAGAATGCTGTGCTTATATTTAGCAGATGTTAAGCACATCAGAAGAAGAAGATCTGGAGAATGAAATGGCAACCCACTCCAGTGTTCTTGCCTGGAGAATCCCAGGGACGGGGGAGCCTGGTGAGCTGCCGTCTACGGGGTCACACAGAGTTGGACACGACTGAAGCGACTTAGCAGCAGCAGCAAGCACATCAGTAATTGGTTATTACTATATATCTGCCCTCCCCGTTTCTTTTTGAGAGACTGAAGCAGTGGTTTGACGTTAAGTGGAGATATAGTTAAGTTACAGAGGGAGAGAAAAACTCCTTGTCAACCTCCTGATAAAAACCAGCCGCTGTACCAGAAATGCACTACGCATGCGCATTCGGGTGGGAGCTGGGCCGCTGCCTCCATTCCTATTGTGGACGCAGACTCCTGTGAATCCGCAATATACCTGAACCGAAAGGTGAGGCGACGAAGTTTGGGAACATACGGGTCGAATCTGAAAGGCACTGGGGGAGCCAGAGCTCCACTGAGTCCTGGTTGAAGGGACTCCCTTTATACTTCGCACCCCGCCCCGCTCGGGTAATGGTCTCGCCCGATTCCCGTTCTCTTCCGCCACTCCAGGACATACCAAGTTTCCAGCACAGGGGTGGGGTAGTGGACAGAGACCATTCAGCAGACGAGACCCTTGTCTCCGAGGTCAAGAAAAAATGGGGGGGGAGGGGGGGAAAGGGGTCCATACGGAGGAGGAGCGGGGGAGGCCTTCAGGAGACTGTGCCAAGGGGGCGGGGCCTGGGAGACCTTTGTCAAAAAAAGCAGGCGGGGCCTCTGGATGGGCGCGTTTATTGGGTGCGAAGGTGGGCGTTGGAGTGGGCGAGTTCATTGTGTGTCCAAATGAGGGGGATGAATGGTTGGGAGAGACCATTGTTTGGAGAAATTTGGGCAATGTTTGGGAGTGACCTCTGCGTGTATGAATGGGGAGGGTCAGGGTGAATGGATGCGCAGGTAACAGGTTTGAATTGTGCTTTGAGGCAGGAGTTGAGTTCTGACAGAGAACAGAGGCTCTGAGATGTAGGTGAACAACAGGTGCAAACGCCCCATTGACGGAGGAGTCAAGGACCTACTTGCAGAAGGAGGGTCTGCCTGTTGGAATGCAAGGTCCGCGGGCAAACACATCGAGAGTGATGCTGGAGAGGAGGCAGGGGACATACCAGAGGGGCCTGGACGGCCAGGCTGAGGGGCCTGACGCCGTCCCGCGGTACTGCGGAGCCACGGGCGGGCTGTGAGCCGGAGAGGGGCGAGATCAGCCTGGGTGTAGAAAGACCTGCCTGGGGCCGTGTGCGGGATGGACTGGAGAGGAGAGACTGGAGGCAGGGAGGCCCGGGAGGAGGCTGGGCGAGGACACCGGTTTCAGGGCTGTGGCGAGGGAGAGTACAGTGTGTAGTTGGTGGCAGAGGCCATGGGAATGTCTGCCATTGTTCCGAGGAGGGTCTTGGAGAGAGATGGCCTTCCTTGCCCCGCCCTCCCCAGGGCAGACGAGAACTCTTGAGTTCTCCCTTTCAACACCAGCGGCATGGAGAAAACCCTCCCCGTCACCTCCCTTCTTTCTTCCTCAGCCCTCTTTCCCTCCTCACCACTAGGAGCTGACCTGTAGCAGCCCTGCCTCACCCTCACTTCAGCATCCAGAGCCCAAGAGCTGATCAGGGACCGACTCCACCTCATGAAGCCGGGAGATGGAGAAGTGGATCCCGGAGAACCCCCGGGCTGTCTGGGGTTCGGTCCATCTCACCTGAGGACACACCCTGAGGATGCTGAGGACCCAGAAGAAGAGGTGAGACGCCACCCCCCACCCCCCCAGGGGCTGGGTCTCAGTCTGCATAGAGGTTCAAGCAGCTGTGAGCTTGATCCCCAGGCCTATCACCTCCTGGCCTGATGAGAAGGAAGGCCTCAGGGAGAAGTGACATTTGACCAAAGACCCGATCAAGGTGAGGGAGGGGCAGAGAGTTCCAGGCACCAACTCCCTTGAGGAGGCTTTGGGTGTGGCCAGAGCCTAGTGAGCCTAGGGGAGACAGCGAGAGATGAGGTCAAAGGGGGAACGCAGGCGGGTCGTGCAGGGCCTTCTGGGTCTTAGAGCGGAGCCGGGGGAGGGCACTGAGCGGAGAACCGACATGAGCTCACGTAGGTGTTAACAGGCGCCCTCTGGCGGCCGCGTGGGGAACAGACTTGGGGATTGGGGTCTGAGGCTGGGAACCCAGAGAGCAAACAATTGCAGTAACCCGGGCAAGAGATGGGGCTTCCCAGGTGGCACCAGCGGTAAAGAACCCGCCTGAGAGTGCAGAAGACATAAGAGACGCGAGTTCGATCCCTGGGTCGGGAAGATCCCTTGGAGGAGGGCACGGCAACCCACTCCAGTATTCTTGCCAGGAGAATCCCATGGACAGAGAAGCCTGGCGGTCTCCGGTCCATAGGGTCACAAAGAGTCGGACACGACTGAGCACGCCGCACGGGCAAGAGATGATTGGGCTCATAAGAGGGTGCTGTCTGTGGAGGTGGTGAGATGTGGTCCGATTGTGGATGTATTTTCAAGTTGGCGCCAACAGGCTTGATAAGGGATTAGATGAAGGTGTGTGAGAAAGAGGTGGCAGGTTTTTGCCCCAAGCACTTGGAAGGAAAGAAGCTGCCTTTTCCTCAGATGAAGGCATCAGAAAGGGCAGGCATGGAGTGAGGGGACAGGATTTCAATCATAACCCATTTGATCCGCATCGCCTTAGCTCCAGGAGGGAGGTCCCGTTATCTGCCCATTTTGCAGATGAGACAGCTGCAGTTTCAAGCCACGGTCATACCTAGGCAGCGGTGGAATCGGGGGCGAGGTGGGGCGGATGACCCGAGGATTGTGCCCTCCCTCCACTTCTCCCAGGCGCCCGGAGGAGCAGAGGCGGAGGCGGGGACCCTGGTGCAGCTCATCGACGAGCACGGGGCGTACTCGACCGCGCGCCTGGTGCCCGACGGTTCCGCGGAGGAGCGCTCCGAGAAGAGGGGGCCAGGCTTGCTCCGCGCCGGCTCTGAGAGCTGGGAGGGGCTGGCGCGGCCCAGGCGGTTCAGCTGCGCAGCCTGCGGGAAGGCCTTCAAGCGCGCGTGGGAGCTGCTGAGCCACGAGGTGGTGCACACGGCCGCGCGACCCTTCCGCTGTGGCCTGTGCGCGGCCGCCTTCAAACGCCACTCGGACTGCAAGAGTCACCGGCTGGTGCACAGCGACGAACGGCCGCACGGCTGCGACGCCTGCGGCAAGCGCTTCAAGCGAGCCAGCAACCTACAGGTGGGGTCCCCGGGGCGGGGCCAAAAGAGGCGGGGCCTGCAGAAAAGGGGTAGGGCTGAACCGGGGGCGTGTCCAGAGGTGGGCGGGGCCTGTATGAAGGGGCGGGGTCTGTGGGAAAGGGGCGGGGCAGGGCGTTGAACCAGATGTTCTTCAGCTGCTCAGTCGCGTGTGACTGCGACTCTATGGGCTGCAGCACGCCAGGCTTCCCCGTCCTTCACTATCTTCCGGATTACAGCAATTCTTCAAATGTCACAGCCACTGCCCGGCATCCCTCATGCCTCAGGCCTTAGACTTGCCCTGTCCAGGATGGCAGCAACTAGACACAGTGGCTATTTAAATGGAAATTGATTTAAACTCAGTGAGCTTAAATAGTCACGTATGTTTTGGCGAACTCTGAATAAGATCTGTACCTAAGTTAACAGAATCTTTTTAGAGTCAATTTCCTGGTTATTGGCAGTATGCTGGGGCTTCCCAGGTGGCTCAGTGGTAAACAAAAGCCCCGCCTGCCAGTGCAGGAGATGCAGGTTCAATCTCTGGGTCGGGAAGATCCCTTGGAGAAGAAAATGGAAACCCACTCAGTATTCTTGCCTGGGACACTCTATGGACAAAGGAGCCTGGCGGGCTACAATCCAGGGGGTTGCAAAGAGTCGGACAGGACTGAGCACGCACGCAGGCACAAGGTGCCAGGAAGGCTAAGAGGTATCCATGGCGGGGAGCTGGGTGAAAGGTACATGGGAAAGCTCTGTGCTAATTTTTGCAACTTCTCATGAGTCTTAAAGAACTACAAACTAAAAAGTTACACCCCTCTCCAAAAAATCACTAGAGGTATCCATGGCGGGGAGCTGGGTGAAAGGTACATGGGAAAGCTCTGTGCTAATTTTTGCAACTTCTCATGAGTCTTAAAGAACTACAAACTAAAAAGTTACACCCCTCTCCAAAAAATCACGTCCACATGGGCACTAACCATGTTTCAAACGCTCAAAGGAACCACAGGAGCCTGGTCGCTGAGATACTGGATGGTCTAGATGCAGAGTGTTTCTGGAGAGATGCTACTGGACGGCGCTGTCTGAAACTGGGCGTCCACTGGACCGGGTTCCCTCCCATTCCAGCTCTGGGGACAGGGAGCCCTCGTTGGCCTCCTCGCGGCCCCACGCCCCACCCTCACCCATCCGGATGCATGTTCTGATGCTGCAGCAGGTTACTGGGATGCGCGAAGCCCTTGCCACAGAGACCACACTTGTAGGGCGTGTCTCCCGTGTGCAGCCTCTCGTGGACTGCGAGGTAGTTCAGGTCCTTGAAGTGCTTGGGGCAGAAGCGACAGGCGTGGGGGCGCACGGGGCTGTGTACCCGGCGATGCTGTAGGAGCAGCGAGGGCCTGGAGAAGGCTTTGCCGCAGGCGTCGCAGGGGTAGGGCCGCTCGCCCGTGTGCGTGCGCCGGTGGATGGCCAGGTAGGACGATTGCTTGAAAGCCTTGCCGCACGTGGCGCACCTGTAGGGCCGATCCCCCGAATGCACGCGGCGGTGAGAGGCCAGCGCGTTGGACTGCTTGAAGGCCTTGGCGCACAGCGGGCACACGAAGGGCCGATCGCCCGTGTGCACGCACTCGTGCACCCGCAGGCTGTGACTGTGGGTGAAGCGCTTACCGCACACCCCGCACGCGTGCGGCTTGTCCACGCAGTGCTGCCGCCGGTGGAGAAGCAGGGCCGGCCCTGCTTCTCCACCGGCGGCAGCACTGCGTGGACAAGCCGCACGCGTGCGGGGTGTGCGGTAAGCGCTTCACCCACAGTCACAGCCTGCGGGTGCACGAGTGCGTGCACACGGGCGATCGGCCCTTCGTGTGCCCGCTGTGCGCCAAGGCCTTCAAGCAGTCCAACGCGCTGGCCTCTCACCGCCGCGTGCATTCGGGGGATCGGCCCTACAGGTGCGCCACGTGCGGCAAGGCTTTCAAGCAATCGTCCTACCTGGCCATCCACCGGCGCACGCACACGGGCGAGCGGCCCTACCCCTGCGACTCCTGCGGCAAAGCCTTCTCCAGGCCCTCGCTGCTCCTACAGCATCGCCGGGTACATAGCCCCGTGCGTCCCCACGCCTGCCGCTTCTGCCCCAAGCACTTCAAGGACCTGAACTACCTCGCAGTCCACGAGAGGCTGCACACGGGAGACACGCCCTACAAGTGTGGTCTCTGTGGCAAGGGCTTCGCGCATCCCAGTAACCTGCTGCAGCATCAGAACATGCATCCGGATGGGTGAGGGTGGGGCGTGGGGCCGCGAGGAGGCCAACGAGGGCTCCCTGTCCCCAGAGCTGGAATGGGAGGGAACCCGGTCCAGTGGACGCCCAGTTTCAGACAGCGCCGTCCAGTAGCATCTCTCCAGAAACACTCTGCATCTAGACCATCCAGTATCTCAGCGACCAGGCTCCTGTGGTTCCTTTGAGCGTTTGAAACATGGTTAGTGCCCATGTGGACGTGATTTTTTGGAGAGGGGTGTAACTTTTTAGTTTGTAGTTCTTTAAGACTCATGAGAAGTTGCAAAAATTAGCACAGAGCTTTCCCATGTACCTTTCACCCAGCTCCCCGCCATGGATACCTCTTAGCCTTCCTGGCACCTTGTGCCTGCGTGCGTGCTCAGTCCTGTCCGACTCTTTGCAACCCCCTGGATTGTAGCCCGCCAGGCTCCTTTGTCCATAGCGTGTCCCAGGCAAGAATACTGAGTGGGTTTCCATTTTCTTCTCCAAGGGATCTTCCCGACCCAGAGATTGAACCTGCATCTCCTGCACTGGCAGGCGGGGCTTTTGTTTACCACTGAGCCACCTGGGAAGCCCCAGCATACTGCCAATAACCAGGAAATTGACTCTAAAAAGATTCTGTTAACTCAGGTACAGATCTTATTCAGAGTTCGCCAAAACATACGTGACTATTTAAGCTCACTGAGTTTAAATCAATTTCCATTTAAATAGCCACTGTGTCTAGTTGCTGCCATCCTGGACAGGGCAAGTCTAAGGCCTGAGGCATGAGGGATGCCGGGCAGTGGCTGTGACATTTGAAGAATTGCTGTATACGCCCATGTGAGCCACTTAATATTCTTGAGAAGGACTTTGCAGAGGACCTTTAACAAAGCCTTTTTTTTTTTTTCCTTTCAAAGCCAAGAGGAAAGTTTATAAATCTCATTCCAGGGCAGAAAGTACACACATTGAAACCCAACACACCGCTATTATGTGGTACATGGTAATAAATTTGATCAAATCACAGCTGCTCCCAGGCGTAGCCTGTTAGGTGGTCCTTTGGCTGTTTCGGCTTTCCTTATAACTAAAACATCAGTGTGGTAATGAGGTTATGTGGTCATCTTGTGTCTTCCCATGCATAAAAAAGCGCTGAATTCCTTCACTTGGAATATTTGGTTTTCATTGATTAACAATAATCATGTGATGTTCTGACTACCTGCCCTTTGTTGCAAAACCTCTGTATGACCTGGGTCGTCCCCTTGCCTCCTCAGAGCAGGTCGCAGGCGTCGCAGGGGTAGGGCCGCTCGCCCGTGTGCGTGCGCCGGTGGATGGCCAGGTAGGACGATTGCTTGAAAGCCTTGCCGCACGTGGCGCACCTGTAGGGCCGATCCCCCGAATGCACGCGGCGGTGAGAGGCCAGCGCGTTGGACTGCTTGAAGGCCTTGGCGCACAGCGGGCACACGAAGGGCCGATCGCCCGTGTGCACGCACTCGTGCACCCGCAGGCTGTGACTGTGGGTGAAGCGCTTACCGCACACCCCGCACGCGTGCGGCTTGTCCACGCAGTGCTGCCGCCGGTGGAGAAGCAGGGCCGGCCCTGCTTCTCCACCGGCGGCAGCACTGCGTGGACAAGCCGCACGCGTGCGGGGTGTGCGGTAAGCGCTTCACCCACAGTCACAGCCTGCGGGTGCACGAGTGCGTGCACACGGGCGATCGGCCCTTCGTGTGCCCGCTGTGCGCCAAGGCCTTCAAGCAGTCCAACGCGCTGGCCTCTCACCGCCGCGTGCATTCGGGGGATCGGCCCTACAGGTGCGCCACGTGCGGCAAGGCTTTCAAGCAATCGTCCTACCTGGCCATCCACCGGCGCACGCACACGGGCGAGCGGCCCTACCCCTGCGACTCCTGCGGCAAAGCCTTCTCCAGGCCCTCGCTGCTCCTACAGCATCGCCGGGTACATAGCCCCGTGCGTCCCCACGCCTGCCGCTTCTGCCCCAAGCACTTCAAGGACCTGAACTACCTCGCAGTCCACGAGAGGCTGCACACGGGAGACACGCCCTACAAGTGTGGTCTCTGTGGCAAGGGCTTCGCGCATCCCAGTAACCTGCTGCAGCATCAGAACATGCATCCGGATGGGTGAGGGTGGGGCGTGGGGCCGCGAGGAGGCCAACGAGGGCTCCCTGTCCCCAGAGCTGGAATGGGAGGGAACCCGGTCCAGTGGACGCCCAGTTTCAGACAGCGCCGTCCAGTAGCATCTCTCCAGAAACACTCTGCATCTAGACCATCCAGTATCTCAGCGACCAGGCTCCTGTGGTTCCTTTGAGCGTTTGAAACATGGTTAGTGCCCATGTGGACGTGATTTTTTGGAGAGGGGTGTAACTTTTTAGTTTGTAGTTCTTTAAGACTCATGAGAAGTTGCAAAAATTAGCACAGAGCTTTCCCATGTACCTTTCACCCAGCTCCCCGCCATGGATACCTCTTAGCCTTCCTGGCACCTTGTGCCTGCGTGCGTGCTCAGTCCTGTCCGACTCTTTGCAACCCCCTGGATTGTAGCCCGCCAGGCTCCTTTGTCCATAGCGTGTCCCAGGCAAGAATACTGAGTGGGTTTCCATTTTCTTCTCCAAGGGATCTTCCCGACCCAGAGATTGAACCTGCATCTCCTGCACTGGCAGGCGGGGCTTTTGTTTACCACTGAGCCACCTGGGAAGCCCCAGCATACTGCCAATAACCAGGAAATTGACTCTAAAAAGATTCTGTTAACTTAGGTACAGATCTTATTCAGAGTTCGCCAAAACATACGTGACTATTTAAGCTCACTGAGTTTAAATCAATTTCCATTTAAATAGCCACTGTGTCTAGTTGCTGCCATCCTGGACAGGGCAAGTCTAAGGCCTGAGGCATGAGGGATGCCGGGCAGTGGCTGTGACATTTGAAGAATTGCTGTACACGCCCATGTGAGCCACTTAATATTCTTGAGAAGGACTTTGCAGAGGACCTTTAACAAAGCCTTTTTTTTTTTTTTCCTTTCAAAGCCAAGAGGAAAGTTTATAAATCTCATTCCAGGGCAGAAAGTACACACATTGAAACCCAACACACCGCTATTATGTGGTGTAAATGTACATGGTAATAAATTTGATCAAATCACAGCTGCTCCCAGGCGTAGCCTGTTAGGTGGCCCTTTGGCTGTTTCGGCTTCCCTTATAACTAAAACATCAGTGTGGTAATGAGGTTATGTGGTCATCTTATGTCTTCCCATGCATAAAAAAGCGCTGAATTCCTTCACTTGGACTATCTGGTTTTCGTTGATTAACAATAATCATGTGATGTTCTGACTACCTGCCCTTTGTTGCAAAACCTCTGTATGACCTGGGTCATCCCCTTGCCTCCTCAGAGCAGTTCTCTCAGGGTCATCTGAGATGCTGCCTCCCAGGCTTGAAGTCCTAAGAATTCCCACCGAATAAAACGTAAGTGTCAACTTTTAGGTGGTGACTATTTTTTTTTCAAGTCGACAATGCAATTGTCTAAATAGTACTGTGCCGTAATAGATCTATAATACTTTTCACACAAATAATACATAAAAAACCAGACACTAAAAATAAAGAAAACATTTTTAATCTTAGAGAACCTCGGAAAGTACAGCAGCTGGCATACAGGGGCTGGCACCGAGTGAACAGGAGAGAAGCGTCACTAACCGGAGGAGAGAGGCGTGGTGGGGGATGGCAGAGCTGAAGGGTCGTCAGCAATAGGAGACAGAGGGCAAGCCACAAATTCACCCACTCCTGACGCTGATGGCACAGATTCTGGCTCCTTGCTGGATTCCGTTTTATCTACTCCCGTGAAAAAACGATCTGGTGATGTCTGGTTCGTAGCTCTTAGATGACACGGCAGTACTGGATTGCATTCTGAACGACTGCCGCAACCTCCCTGTACCGTTCTCCGTTCAGATCCTGTGCTTCAAAACACGAACAGTGCCTCCTGGAATGAAGAAAATCCCCTTGCCCTTTCCTGCATCGTGAATCTCTTCGGTTCTTCAGTGAGTTCTTCCTCTTGTCTCTCGTCGTCCTTTCTCCGGGCTTTTGATTCCATCAGGTCCTCATCAGTTTCATTAGTCAGCTCCTCGTTGCACACCAGAGAGTTCAATGAAGTCATCCTCTTGTAGATCTGGCTTGAAATAAAGGTACAGTACCACAGAACTCTATGTAGTACTGTCCAGTAAAGGACGCAAAACACAAGCACTTACAGAGAATGCGTGGAGGGGACAATGTACTCCAGCTACGTTAACTAACTTATGTGGTTGGACATGATTGCAAACAACATCCACATCTTTGAGAGTTTACAGCCTGCAGGTTTCATATGTAGGGGACTTACTGACTTCTCAGAGCTGGTTGAGCAAGGTAGCAGCCACATTTTCAATAGAGCAAAACCAAGCAGATAATGTTAGTTTTAATCACATTGTATAACGTATTTTAACTCAAAATATTGTAAACAAGTAGTCAGTATGGAAATTATTAATTTCATATTGATGTGCTCTTTTTCATTATAAGACTTCCAATCTGTATGTATTTTTTAATGGAGAACTTGTCTCAATTCATACTCAGGCCCATTTCAGAGTTCAAGAGCCACACAGCACTTTTTTTCTTCCTTCTGTAAATTATAGAGACTCTTTGGTTGTCACAGGAAGTTGTGGATATGAGACCATCTATTGAATATCTTTCAGGAAAAGATGATTTTTCAGCTTGGAGAGGGAAGAAGTCAATCTGGAAGTAATCTTACTGTTTTTCAGCAGTACAAAAGGGCAGATGGTTGGATAGCAGGATGAAAATATCCCAGTAATTCTCTTCAGTCTTGAATTTTTCTCCGGTTTATGAAACAAATAGAAGACAATGAAGTTGTTTGAGCAATGGAAGAAAACAAAGGAACTTACCAGCAAAAGAATAGTGTGGGTGGCTTTGATTTCAGGAGATGACTGGGGAGAGAGGCTGGGGCTGTGAATGTGCTGGGCCCTTTGGCGATGTTTGTAGAGAAGATTCACGGTGTAGAGACTGGACCACATAATGAGGATCACAAACAGTAGATCTCGAATTATTACGACACTTCCAAATGCAACCGAATGATTCTGTCTCAACTGATTTGTTTGGCAGTATAGTGTCGAATACTCCAAACCAACAATCGTGACATTGTGATCGGCTTCTACAGTTTCAATGATATAGCTATAGATGAGCATGTTGGTGATCCAGAAGAAAAGGAAAGAGGAGTAAACACACATAGAGAGTTTACATCTAAGCCACGCCCACCTCGAATGAACAGGACTGATGGTGATGGCTTGGTACCCACTCAGGAGAGCAGTGGTACAGATGGAAAGACCCCGGGTAACTCTATATATGTACACAGTGGCCTTACAACCCACATCATCCAGAAAATGTTTTACTCCAAAGGATGACACAGTGTCTGGTATCAACTTGAACAAGATGGTCAAAGCATTGACTGAGGTCAGATGTATACAGATCAAATCTATGGGTTTTTTCAGGTGATTTTTATCTAAGAAGATACACACACAAAGCATGAAAAGCAGTGAGTTCCCCATGAACCCAATACTAATTTGAAATATGAAGAAAAGTCCCCAAATCACTTCACTTGGAAACATTATGAGACTGATTTTTTATACACTATAATGGGGTCAACCAGGTTTAAAATAAAATCAATTATATTGTGAAGTTATGCATAATGGAGGCTGTGAAAGCGTATAAGGACTGACAGTTCAGCATCAAGGTAAGGGGTAGGAATGTTTAACTCTTCTGTATTTCAGGCCAAGATGTGTCACTTCCAGACCCTCAATTCCAGGAATTCTTGAGAATCTTTGATATAGAATTAGGTTTCTAAAAAAGGGAGAATTCACAAATAATATTAGAATTTAAAAATGTTGCTAGGACGGAGAGGTTGACAAATATTAGAAAAATAACATGATACTACAATTATCAAGCCAACTCTCTGGAAAAGACCCTGATGCTGAGAAAGATTGAAAGCTAAGGAAGAGATGGTTGGATGGCATCACCGACTCAATGGACATGAGTTTGAGCAAGCTCTGGGAGATGGTGAAGGACAGGGAAGCCTGGCGTGCTGCAGTCCAGGAGGTCTCAAAGAGTCCAACGTGACTTAGCAGCTGAACAATGACGACACCATTATCTATGCCAATAAATTTGGAAATTTGGGAGATTGGGGGACAAAACTCCAGAAGACTTTAACCTACCCCCCCCCAATATATTGACATAATAGAAAGACATAAGTATATAAAGTTCTTCATGATAACACTGATCAGTAGGAAAAATTCATCCAGAGTATATATCAAAGAATGTTTCGATGTTGAAGTGTGCCAAACACAGCAGATACAAATAACATCTATGAACCACTGCTAAGGAGAGAATAACAGAATATTCCATCAATCATATTATGGGCTTAACATAACTTTGGAAGCAAAAAATAACAAAGTGTGAAAAAGACAATGCCAACTCTATATCATAAGCAAAAACTTTAAAAAACAAAGTTACAGAATAACTGTAAAATTATGTTTAGAGTGCATAAAAACAGCAAGCACTTAACTAAAGGTTTATCTGAACATAAAAGATAAGCTGAACAGTTGAAACTTCATCTGCATGATTACCCAAACTAGTAGGCTAAAAGAACAAAAGTAGATGATCACTTTAATATATGCAGAAGATCATTTGATAAAATTTAAGATATTCAACATATATTTATGATAGAAATATTTAGGTATTAACAATGGAAAGGAATACTCTTACACTGACAAAGGCATCAACAATGACAAGCCTCCTAATTCAGGTTACATATGAAAAGCTTTACATTTGAGATCGGCACTAAGTAAAAATATTTTCTCTCACTCCTTGTATTCCTCACTTTTTCAGATTTCATGACCTTTACTGTAAAGAAAGAAAGTGAAGAAGGAAGACTTTTTGTCATTGACAGTATATAAATTCAAAGAAGGAAACCAATAGAATCATTGGTTGAATGACTGGACTATTTAAGAGTGATTGTCAGGATTACTGAAAGCAAAGTCAGTAAAAAAATTTCTTTTGGATTTCTATGTGCTAGCATAAAAATAGTTTTTAAGTGCAATTTAAAGTGCTATTAATATAGCATAAAATCTGTTAAATCTAGGGGTTAATGTATGATTAGAAATATGTAAAACCTCTAAGAGAAAACAATGGTATATATTAAAGCATTTTAATTGAAAATGATGTAAAATAATTTGAGATAAATGGCATTATCCATAAAAATACAATAACAAAAGGTACTATCTATTAAAAATAAAATCTTAACATAGAAAAACAAAAGTGAGACATACTGATGGCTGGAAAAAGAATGAAGTGAAACTAAGAGGCAAATTTTATCCCATGTAAATTTATAACAACTAAACGTAGAGAAAGGGCTTCCCCCCGGTTCAGTAAAGAACCTGTCTGCAAATGCAGGAGACACGGGAGATGTGGGATCGATCCCTGGGTTTGGGAAGATCTCCTGGAGGAAGGAAATGGCAACCCAACTCCAGTATTCTTGCCTGGAGAATTCCAGGGACAGAGGAGTCTGGCGGGCTACAGTCCAAGGGGTCTCACAGAGCTGGACACAACTGAGTGACGGAGCACAACCCAAATGTAGAGAATAAAGAAGAGACGAAAGGAAACATAAGTAAAGGGTGATATTAGCTGATACATGGACCCTATGGAATTGTCAAATAGTTGCTAATAATACACTGAACGTCAAAATACAATAAAGAAAATGTGATATGGTTTTAAATGGAAACAAAAAGAGGGACAGTGAAACAGTATTGGAGAGCTATAAGTGATACTAATGAGCAAAAGAAATGAAAGAATGAAGAAAGCAAAGCAAAAGAAAAGAGAATGGGGGCAATATTAGGAGAAAGAAGATAAAACACACTTCTATTGAACAGAAAATTAACGGAAGGTTAAGTCTGAAAAAAATGGCAGACTCCATAAGGAAGTTTGGAATGGGGAAAGGGAATACTGGAAAGGTCTCCATACCACTGTCCCTTCCTTGAGGCTGAGAGTCTCAGATCCTTAAGGAAAGCAGTCAGATTCCCCAAGAAGGTGGAAGCATCTTGCACAGGCTGGGTCTGACCCACAAAGAGTGTATATGAGAGACCAGAGAGCAGGGCTTTTCCTCCCAGCGGATCCCCTTATCACCTGCTGTCTTAAGCACCGTGTTTGCTGGTCATCCTGACGCACCCAGAGGGGCAGCAAATTGCTCTCCCAGATGCAAAGTGATTCTCACGGTACACTTATTAGGTTTATTGACGAGGAGGCAAAGGCACCATCTGGGGATGTACATTTTCCCAGTAGATCTACATCACGAACTTCAGAATCGAGAGACGTGATCAAAGTCAGTTTTCACTTTGCTGATGGAAACTCCCCCAGGACTTGTTAAACTCTGACCTCAGAGCAACTCCTCAAAAATTACGGTTCACTTTCCCTCTTTAGCCTTTTATGCCTCCTGCTTTTTTAAAAAAAATAATTAATTAATTTTAATTGGAGGCTAATTACTTTACAATATTGTAGTGGTTTTTGCCATGCATTGACATGAATCAGCCATGGGTGTACATGTGTTCCCCATCCTGAACCCCACTTCCCACCTCCCTCCCCATCCCATCCTTCTGGGTCATCCCACTGCACCAGCCCTGAGCACCCTGCCTCATGCATCGAACCTGGACTGGCGATCTATTTCACATATGATAATATACATGTTTCAATGCTATTCTCTCAAATCATCCCATCCTCGCCTTCTCCCACAGAGTCCAAAAGTCTGTTCTTTACATCTGGGTCTCTTTCGCTGTCTCATATGTTGGGTCATCGTTACCATCTTTCTAAATTCCACATATATTATGCCTCCTGCTTTTATTGTTAACTTTCCCCGCAGCTTTGTTGAGATAGAATTGACGTGTAACACTGTGTAAGTTTAAGGAGTATAATGTATAATCTGATACGCTGAACTACACGGGTTTGCAAATGAGCGGATCCACTTATACGTGGATCATTTTTCCCATTAAGTATGTACTATAGTACTACACGATCCACGGTCGACTGAGTTCACTGATCCAAGACCACAAATACAGAGGGCTCACTGGATTTTCAACTGTGCAGGCATCAGATCCCTAACCTTCGTGTTGTTGGTCAACTGCTATTGCAAAATGACCACCATAACAAAGTCAATGTCTCAGTCATCTCACATAATGACCTGTGCGCCTGTGTCTCTCTGTGTGTGTAGAACATTCAAGATCTACACTCCTGGTAACTCTCAAGTATACAGTGCAGTATTGTTAATTAGTGTTAACTATAGTAACCAGGCTATTGACTAGAGTCCCAGAAATTATTTGTTTTAGAAATGGCAGTTTGTGTCCTTTGACCAAGATCTCTCAATTTCCCCCATTGTCCAGCCCGTGACTATCACATTCTGCTGTCTGTTTCTAGGCTTTCTTAATTTTCACTAAAATTTTTAAGTTATGGTATCTTTTATTATTTTTAAAATGTTTATTGAAGTTATGTTGTGTTTGTTTCAGATAACGGCAAGGTGATTCAGTTATACATATACATAAATATACTCTTTTTTAGATTCTTTTCCCATTAGGCCATTACAGAGTATTGAGTAGAGTTCCCTGTGCTATAAGTAGGTCCTTATTAGTTATCTCTTTTATATACAGCACTGGGTATATGTCAATCCCAATCTCCCACATCTGTGATTCTATTTCTATTTTGTAAACAAGTTCATTTGTACCACTTTCTTTGACACCACATATAAGCAATACCATTGGATATTTATCCTGAATTAGGCTTTTTTAGATTCCACATATAAATGAGATCATGTGGCTTGCCTTTCTCTGTCTGACTTATCTCGAAAAGCATAATAATCCTCAGTTTCCCAAATTGTTCCAAATGGCAGGTTTTCCTTTTTTAAAAAATTTTTTATTTATTTTGGTTACACTGGATCTCAGTTGTGGCTCTTGGGACCTTTAGTTGGTGCATGTGGGATGATGGTCCCTGACCAGGGATCAAACCTGGGCCCCTGGCATTGGGCACACAGTCTTAGCCACTGGACTGCCAGGCAAGTCCCACCTGTTTGTTTTTTTTTTAATTGCATCCTATTGATATTCACCAATCCAAAAACCCAGCCATTCATAATTGCCCTATTTTATCCAGGCTTTGCCTATTAAAAGTTTTGGTTTTTTTTAACTGAAATATTGTTGCTGGACATTATGTCTGTTAAGGCTTTAGCATGCTAGTGGCTAGGCAAAAAAAAAAAAATTCTTTTTCAAATGAAAGACAATTACACAAGAGAAAATAGTTTGATCTTGAAGAGTAATGGAGAGCGTGGCAACATTCATTTGTTTATCACAATATTCCTTGGGTGTCTATATGGGTTAGACATGAATCTAGCCATCTAGGATGCTGGCAATGATGAAGGAGACATATGCATTGCCCCTTCCCATACTGGACCAAAAAAATCACACCAAGAAACCCAAAGACTCTTATCATCTGAACGATCAGACATTTACCTGGAAGCAGGACCAGCTATGCCAAGACCTGGAGATGCAAGTGTCCAGCTGCCCTGGAATGTGACTGCAGGCTTGAAGTCCCAACGCATAGACAGGACCTAAGCCAGATGGTAGCTTGCCTGGGCAAGAGGAGATTCATCATGCAGGTGACCTGGAATCTCTGGACAGTATCGTGGGGCAGGAGATGAGATGACATTGTGAAGATTCAGTAGAAGAAGGATGACCAGTAGCTGAGGACCCCAAAGTGACAGGGTCAGCTCCACCAACAGTGTGACAAAGTCACCCCATCCTAACGAAACCCATCAGCACATACAGACAAAACTCAGTGAAAGAGTCAGAGATTGTTTCACGATATGGATTCTCCCACGTTGGTTTCAACTACACCACTATTCCCAGGAATTCCGTTGGTTTTATTTCTCCCCACTACATATAACAGTTCAGGGAATACCTTTCCATGTTCTTTCTCTGCCTGTAGGTGCTCTTATGTTACAGAATTGATTTCTAAAGGTGGCTTTTGGGGTCAAGGAACAATTCAAAATTTTAACCTGTGTTTCTACACTATTCAAAAAGTTAAAGGCAGTTCATAGCTCCTCCACTAATTTCATCTTATAAAGTCTTATATAAATGGTTCTTTGCATAATATTGCCCAAGGGGTGATGAATTTCTACTCTTGAAGACATTCCTTTCTGAGTCTTTATAAGTATCAAATAGAGAAAGTCCTTTACAAAAGATGTTGTATTACAGAATTTTTTTTTATATCCAGCATCCAGAGATTTGATAACCTATAGATCTTTTGGCCTATATCAGGGGGTATATCTCATTTTGATGAAATCATGTTTATGATGTTGAGTTTATGTAAATAGATAAAACATTTTATAAGAATAATCATCAGGTTGTCTGAAGGATATGACACCCCGAATTAAGAAGGGTGGCTGTGTATACATATTTTCATAAAAGTCATTTAGGATATTTTCTTTTTTAAAACTGTTTACTCATTTCCTTTTGACTGTGCTGAGTCTTCGTTGCTCCTAGGGCTTTTCTCTAGTTGTGGCAAACAGGGGCTACTCTTTAATTGCAGTACTTGGGCTTCTCATTGCAGAGACTTCTCTTGTGGCAGAGCATGGGTTTCTATGGCACACAGGCTTCGGTAGTTGTGGCTCAAGGGCTTCATTGCTCCATGGCATGTGGGATCTTCCCAGACCAGGGATCAAACCCGTGTCTCCTTCATTGGCAAGCAGATTTTTATCCACTGTGCCACCAGGGAAGCCCAGGGCATTTTCTTGATATTCTAATTCAGTCTTTTTGCATGAGCCTTAATTTTGATGACAGATAAAATTTCATGGCAGGACCTATATGACTTCTAGGAATTTCCTACAATTTCTGGGACACTTACAGCATACCTCTATAGACACATTGTTAATAAACTGTTAATGTTACTTATTTGACAATTCTTCCCATGTAATTTAATATATCAAATATACCTAGCTGGTTTAATCTCTTTTTTCTCAATAAGGAGAGAAAACAAATATTTGAGATATTTCAGGGGCCTCTGAATATCTTAAAGTTAGTCCAAAGTCAAAAAGACCTTGTTTAGAATTTAACTTAATGTTTTAAAAGCTTGTAAAAAATATTAAAGGGTTTTAAAACATTTAGTCAAATAGGTCAGTTGGATAACAATGCTTAGTTATCCATTTAACCAAAATCACGAAGATTTTGTAGGCAAATACAGAAGCTAAGAGAAAACGTAGATCTTTTAATGCTATCAAGACCAGATCTACTTAAAAAGCAGACATGATGAAGATAACATAGAACTTAACTAATTATTTTGACATCACATAAGATCTTTATTTATTTATTTAGGCAAGTGACTTAAAGGTAAGGAAAAAGTTTTTTAGAAATCCTGGTGGCTCAAAATTCAACTGCCAGTGCAGGAGACGCAGGTTCGACCCCTGAGTCAGGGAAGATCCCCTGGAGAAGGAAATGGTAACCTACTCCAGTATTCTTGCCTGGGAAATCCCATGGACAGAGGAACCTGGCAGGTGACAGTCCACGGAATCGAAAAAAGTCAGGTGGGACTTAGGGACTGAACAACAATCAAGTGCAGATCAATTTTTTTAAAAAAATTGTCCTCTCAACAGATAGAAAACCAAATTCCAGTTTTGCATCCGTTTACTTTAGATATTGGGGGCTTCCCTGGTGGCTCAGAAAGTGAAGAGTCTGCCTGCAGTGCAGGAGACTCGGGTTTGATCCCTGGGCCAGGAAGATCCCCTGGAGAAGGAAATGGTAACCCACTCCAGTATTCTTGCCTGAAGAATCCCATGGACAGAGGAGCCTGGCGGGCTGCAGTCCATGGGGTGGAAGAGAGTCAGACACGACTGAGTGACTGAACCCGCCACCAGTGGCTGACACTCCGAGCTTCCACTGCAAGGGACTCAGGCCCCATCCCTAACTGGGGAACTAAGATCCAACATGCAACATGGCCAAAAATAAATATTAATATTTTAAAAAGAAACCTACAAGACCTTGGCTGGACCTTGAGAGCGTTAAACGGTGTGAGCTAGACAGTGAAGGACAAATGCTGTGTGATGTCACTTACAAGTGATATCTAAAACATCCAAACTCATAGAAACAGCAGGAGGGCAGCTGTCAGGGGCTGGGGTGTGGGGGGAATGGAGAGATCTTAGTCAAAGGCCATGCCTCTCCAGTTCTAAGATAAACAGTTTGGAGGAATCTAAGGGACAGCACAGTAAAGTATACTTAACAACACTGTATTGTTCTCTTGAAAGTTGCTAAGCGAGCTGATCTTAAATATATTCTTATCGCACAGAAAATGATGGTAATTATGTGAAGTGTTGAGATGTTAACCAACTTCTATTATGATAATCGCTTTGCAATATATACCTGCTTCAAATCATCACACCTTAAATTGACTCA
The DNA here is from genome assembly GCA_006410635.1 of Cephalophus harveyi. Classification (NCBI taxonomy): domain Eukaryota; kingdom Metazoa; phylum Chordata; class Mammalia; order Artiodactyla; family Bovidae; genus Cephalophus; species Cephalophus harveyi. Next base: position 50,009 of record SJYT01038119.1, on the reverse strand, counting down.
ATGTTATATATTGTGCTGCTGTGCTAAGTCAGCTCAGTCGTGTCTGACTCTTTGGGACCCCATGGACGGTTGCCTGCCAGGCTTCACTGTCCATGGGATTCTCCAGGCAAGAATACTGGGGTGGGTTGCCATGCCCTCCTCCAGGGGCTCTTTCCGACCCAGGGATCGAACCCGGGTCTCTTATGTCTCCTGCATTGGCAGGCGGGTTCTTTACCACTGGGGAAAGCTTCCTGGGGAAG
>SJYT01038119.1:19831-46773 GCA_006410635.1 Cephalophus harveyi | reverse complement strand
TGAGATGTATCATTTCTTAAATTTCATTTTAAAACAATTATCCTACTGGAATACAGAAATTCAGATGATTTTTATACTGACTTTGCTTCCAGTGAACTTGTATGTCAGTTTTAAAAATTCTAAAAATGAAGCTGATGATTCTATCAGTTTCCTTTTTAACATGTATAGATTCTGTTAATGATTAAAGATAGTGATAAAAATTCTTTCTGATTTTTTTTCTTACTTTATTACAAAGCCCAGGAAATCGGAAATCATGAAACTCCAAATTCCAAGAAACATGGATGAGGTAATAACCTTGTGAATTTGAACGTCAGCCTTAATGGAGGTCATACCATCCTTACACTCTGTAAGCTGACTAATTCTGGGTTTGTAACAAGCACATAAAATTGTTTACAAGATATGGATTGGAGATATTTTGCAGTCAGCAATACATATGGAATATTGATTAGTTTGTGTTTTATCAGCCTGACTGCTATTTCAGGCTAAAAACAAAATCCATGTTGTGGGAACAGACCCTTATACTGTAAAATGCTTAGCAGCATCCATGGCCATTACCCATGAGATGCCAAAACTCTGTAGTGCTTACTATTAAGAACAGAAAATGTCACTGAAAAATGCAATTGACCTATGGGACAAAGGCAGCATTGTGTGTGGACCATTCTTAAAGTCTGTATTGAATTTGTTATGACATTGCTTCTGTTTTATACTTTGGGTTTTTTTGGCCGTTAGGCATGTGGGCTTTTAGCTCCCTGATCAGGGATCGAACCCCCACCTCCTGCACTGGAAGGTGAAGTTCTTTAACCACTGGACCACAAGGGAAGTCCCTGTGGATAGCACATTCATTATATTTGGTCAATTAAAAACAGAAAAAACTTGGAGAGTTAAAAATAATTCTTGAATCCCACTTCCTGGAGGGAATCTTTTTAGCAGAGAAACGCTCACTATACCTCTGTTTTTTTCTCTTTCTATGAGCGATTTCTCCCAAATTGGAACCAGTCTGTATACAGCTTTTCTGTCTTACCATTGTCTCTCATTTGCATTCCCCATATCATCTTTTAAACATTCTTTTTTGTGTTCTTTTCCATTATGGTTTAGCCCGGAATATTGAATATAGTTTCCTGTGCTATCCAGTAGGACCTTGTTGTTTATCCATCCATATATAGCAGTTTCCGTCTGCTAATCTCAAACCCCCAATCCATTCCTCTCCCCCAGTCCTTGGCAACTACAAGCTGTTCTCTATGTCTCTGAGTTGGCGTATGTTTCATAGATAGATTGGATTTTGCATGTTTTGGATTCCACAGGTAAGTGATGTCATGTGGTATTTGTCTTTCTCTTTCTCACTTACTTCACTTATTTCTCTAGGTCCGTCTTTAATTTGCATCTTTGAAGGCATTTTAAAGAACATTGATTTACTTGGCTGCACTGGATGTTCATTGTGGCCCGTGGGATCTAGTTTCCTGACCAGGGATTGAACCCAGGCCCACTGCACTGGGAGCACGGAGTCTTAGCCACTGGACCACTAGGGAAGTCTCTAGAAGGCATTTTTGGTACATATATTCAATAGAATTCTTTTTGTGTGCATGCTAAGTAGCTTCAGTCGAGTCCGACTCTTTGCCACCACATGAACTGTAGCCCAGCCGGTTTCTCTGTCCTTGGGATTCTGCAGGCAAGAATACTGGAATGGGTTGCCCATGCCCTACTCCAGGGGATCTTCCCTACCCAGGAATCGAACCAGTGTCTCTTTGTCTTTTGCATTGCAGATGGGTTCTTTACCACTAGAACCACCTGGGAAGCCCCAGTAGAATACTACTCAGTCATGAAAAAGAATTGCAACAACCTGGATATATGTCTTTTATTTAATTTGCCCAACATGCCATAGGTAATATACTAGAATTAATGTTAGTATTTGAATTACACCCTCTTCATAAAACTGAATTCTGTACTCAAAAATTCTCAAGAATCCTTGTAATCCAGTTCTGAAAGAGCCATATGTGGGTCTGAAATACACAAAAGTTGAACAGACCCTATAATTTATAATTTCAGGTTATAATCTATTTTGCTTTGTTTGAAGTCTGGTTGACCTAATGAAAGCCATAAAACAGGATTAAGATAATGCTTGCAAGTGATGCAATTTTGGAATTTTTCTTCATGTCTCAGATCTGTATTGGGCTCATGGGGAACTCGGTCCTCCTCAAGTTAAAAATGTGCACTTTCATAACTCAGTCTCACCTGAAAAAGCCCATTGATGTCATATTCATACACCTGACTTTGGTCAATGTCTTGACCATCATGTTCAAGTTGATACCAGATGTCATGTCATCCTTTGGAGTACGACATTTTCTAGACGACGTTGGTTGTAAAGCAACGTTGTTCACACACAGAGTTACCCGGGGTCTTTCCATCTGTACCACCACTCTCCTGAGTGCCTACCAAGCCATCACCATCAGTCCTGTTCATTCTAAGTGGGCATGGCTTAAATCCAAACTCTCTACATGTATTTACCCCTCTTTCCTTTTCTTCTGGGTCATCAACATGCTCATCTACATCCACATCATCAAAACAGTAGTAGCCAATCTCAACTTCACAATGGTTGGTTCTGGGTATTCCACACTATATTGCCAAGCTAACCAGCTGGAACACCACTACTATTCAATGGCATTTTTGAGCGTCATCTTGATTCGCGATCTCCTCTTTGTGAGCCTCATGGCGTGTTCCAGTCTCTACATGGTGACCCTGCTCTACAAACACCACCGGAGAGCCCCACATATTCACAGCCCCACCCTCTCTCCCCGGGCGGCTCGTGAAATCCAGGCCACCCACATCATTCTTCTGCTAGTCAGTTGCTTTGTCTTCTTTTATTTCTCAGACAACTTTGTTACCCTTTATCTGTTTTATAGACATGAGAAAAATTGGAGACTGAAGAGAATGAATGGAATCATTTCTTCCTGCTATCCAATGATCTGCCCTTTTGTGCTGATGAAAAATAATAAAATTGTTTCCAAATGTATTTCTTCCATTTCAAAGATGAGAATGACCTTTTCTCGAAGAACACTGAAGAGATGATCTGATGCCCGCAGGCAATGTAGGGGTCTCTGGAATGATTTATATAAAGAAGAAAATGCCACGTGGCTCATGAACCCTTAAAATGGGGCTAGTTGGCTAAAATAAGATGAAATGTAAATTAAAAATACACACAGATTTGAATCTCACAAGGAAGAAGAGTACATAAATATCCCATTAATAATTTTCCTACTTCATATTGATTACTTGTTTCTATTATAATAATTTGGGTTAAGCAAAATGTAGTATAGTCATATCATTAAATAATCTGCTTTGTTTTACTCTTTTAAAAAATTGTGGCTACTAGAAGATTTAAAATTATATTTGGGACCCACCTTATATTTCTATTTATGAGCACTGCTCTAGGGAAAGTCATTTATCTATTTAACAAATAGATATAGCATGTTTAGGCATTAGACATGTTCTAAGCTCTCAAAAGACTGGGGCATGCATGGATGATAAACACAGGCAAAATATAATTACTGGGGAGATTATATGCAATGTTCTCTATAAAATGTAAATGCACATGATAGAGCTATAAATTATTCAAGCAGCTAACACAACATTGTAAGTAAACAATAGTTCACTAAAATAAATCTTTCTTAAAAGGAAAGCAATAATTTGAGCAGGATAAATGAATCGGGAGTGCTGGGGCTGTCACCCTTATGCACAGCGAACTGCAGGAGGTATCTTTCAATGTCTGTGTGAATCTATCCATGATCATAATCCCACGAATGCTGTGCTCATATATTTGCAATTTTCAATACGCTATGTGATGATAACGTCAATGAAATGTGTCCCTCCATTTTCAATAATTCTTTATTAAACACAGCCTGACACTTCCCTATCTACTCTGCTGCAACATTTGCTTTAAATAGATGGAATTTGCACACTTCTTTGTTCTGCACCATTTTTCTTCAGCTTGTGTTGTTTTGAAGCCTCTGTTCAGTCAATTCATTGTTTGCTTTACGTCCTCAGGGTTATGATGAAGGTGACATAGAGCAATCTGAGCAATCTTTGCTCAGAATGTTTGATGTATTCCGCTTTGCCCAGGCATAGGATTATGGGCTTAACCCATAATAGTTCACTTTCCCCCTGACTTCCAATTTTCCCTGGTGCAAATGAAATGAGTGATTCTTTTCCTTTGAAGAAATTTCATTTTCTCCACGAGCTTTTAAAATTGAACTTTAACATAGAAATAAAACTTATGATTACCAAAGGGGAGGGAGAGGGTGGATAAATTAGGAAAATGGGATTAACATATGCACACTACTTTGTATAAGACAGAGGACTTCCCAGGGTAGCGCTAGTAGTAAAGAATCCACCTGCCAATGCAGGAGACACGAGAGATGTGGGCTCAATCCCGAGGTCAGAAAGATTCCCTGGAGTAGGAAATGGCAACCCACTCCAGTAATCTTGCCTGGGAAATTCCATGGGCAGAGGAGCCTGGAGGGCTACAGTCCATAGGGTCTCAAAGAGTCAGGCTGAGCAAACACGTACCACATAATACACTAACCCCACTTTGGGGTTTATTTTGAGGGAAATGAAGTTGCCATCTTTAAAAGATGTATGTACCCCATTTTTGTAGCATTAGGCACCCCACTCCAGTACTCTTGCCTGGAAAATCCCATGGGGGGAGGAGCCTGGTTGGCTGCAGTCCATGGGGTCGCTGAGAGTCAGACACGACTGAGTGACTTCACTTTCACTTTTCCCGTTCATGCATTGGAGAAGGAAATGGCAACCCACTCCAGTGTTCTTGCCTGGAGAATCCCAGGGACGCGGAGCCTGGTGGGCTGCCATCTATGGGGTCGCACAGAGTCAGACACGACTGAAGTGACTTAGCAGCACTCTTATACGCAAGAGACTCTTGAAAAGTAAGGAGAAAAAAAAAAAGAAAAGAAAAGCAAGGAGATCAAACCAGTCAATTCTAAAGGAAATCAGTCCTGAATATTCTTTGGAAGCACTGATACTGAACCTGAAGCTCCGATATTTTGGCCACCTGGTGCAAGAGTCAATTCACTGGAAAAGACCCTGATGCTGGAAAAGACTGAAGGCAAGAAGAGAAGGGAACAACAGAGGAGGAGATGATTGGATGGCATCCCTGACTCAATGGGCATGAGTTTGAGCAAACTCTGGGAGACAGTGAAGGACAGGGAAGCCTGGTGTGCTGCAGTCCATTGGGTCGAAAAGAGTCGGACAAGACTGAGCAACTGAACAACAAGATATCAAAACAAGCTTTGTGTTAATCGGTGGATGAATGTGTGAATAAAATGTGGTATATATATCTTTTTTCCTGTCTCTATATTGAAATATTATCAGTTATTAAAAACTGAAGAAGGGGAGGGATGAACTGACAGTTGGGGTTAGTAGATCCAAACTATTACATCTAGCATGGGCAAGCAAGGTTCTATTGTAGAGCACAGGGAACTGGATTCAACATCCTGGGATAAACTGTAATGGAAAACACTATAAAAAAGGAAGTATGTATGTGTATGTGTATAACCGAATCACTTTGCTATACACCAGAAATCAATGCAACATTGTAAATCAACTATACTTCAATAAAAAAATAAATTTTAAAAAATGAAGAAAATCTTGCCACAGTGTGGATGGATCTTGAGGGCATTATACTATGTGAAACAAACTAGGCAGAGAAAAACAAATACTGTATGATCTCACTTATATGTGGAATTTAAATATGCCAAACTCACAAAAGCAGAGATCAGGTTGGTGGTTGTTTGGGGCTGGGGTGTGGGGAAATGGGGATATCTGAGTTAAAGAGTATGAGCTTCCATTTATTCCATCTATTCATTCTAAATGAATAGATTCTGGGGATCTTAAAGGGCAGCATGGTTACTGTAGCAGGTGTTGTTCAGCTGCTAAGTCATGTCCCACTCTTTGCAACCTCAGGGACTGTAGCACACCAGGCTTCCCTGTCCTTCACTATGTCCTGGAGTTTGCTCAAACTCATGTCCATTGAGTTGATGATGCCATCCAACCAGCTCACCCCTATCGCCCCCTTCTTCTGGACTCAGTCTTTCCCAGCATCAGGGTCTTTTCCAATGAGTCGGTTCTTCACATCAGGTGGCCAAAGTATTGGAGCTTACTATAGTTAACAATACTGTATTGTATATGTGAAAGTTGCTAAGAGAAGAGGTCTCCAATGTTCTCATTATTAACAGTATGCTAATTCTGTGAGGTATTGAGATGTCAGCTAACTTTATTATGGTAATCATTTTGCAATGAACACCTGCATCAAAACAACACTGTGGATCTTAAACTTTTGTTGTTGGGATTTAGTCGCCAAGTTGTTTCCGACTCTCCTCGAACCCGTGGGCTGCAGACTTTACAGACTTAAACTTCAGTTCAGTTCAGTTCAGTCGCTCAGTCGTGTTCGACAAAACTTACACAGTGTTATATGTCAATTACACTTCACAGGAGCTAGCAGCTCTTGGCGGGGAGAAAGCCCCAGAAGAGGAAGCACAGCAAGGGAATTGGAAAAGTGAACTTTTGCTCTGAAGAGCTGCTCTGAGGCCAGATTTTATCAAGTCCTGGGGGAGTTTCTATCAGTGGAGTGGCAACTAACTTTGATTTCTAATTTTCTAAAGTTTACTTTTTAATGTAGTTCAACCGGGGGGGAAATTACATCATCAGATGATGACTTCGTCTCCTCAATTATCCTAATAAGTTTACCATGAGAATCATTTTGCATCTGGGAGAGCAATTTGCTGCCCCTCTGGGCACATCAGGATGACCCCAACACGGTGCTGGAGACAGCAGGTGACAAGGGGACCCCCTGGGAGGCTTTGTGGGTCAGACCCAGCCTTTCCAAGAAGCCTCTTTTTTTTTTTGGCAGAGGCCGAATGCTTTTAATAAGGATCTGAGATACTCAGTTTTGAGAAGAGAGAGGTACGAAAATCTTTTCAAGCTTCCCATTCCCCATCCTAAACTTCCTTACAGAGACTTCCTTTCTTTTAAATTTCAAATTTAATCCTCCATCAATTTTCTGTTTGATATGATTGTATTTTATCTTCTTTCTCATGATATTGTCACTATTTTCCCTTTCCTCCATAGATATTATTTTTCATTTTTTCATTATTTTTCTTTAGTATTTCCTATTCCTGCCCTGTATTATTTTATTATTCACAATATATTTTACAAAACTATATCTGTCACACTTCCTACATTGTGTTTTGACATTTTTATTTTTAACAACTATTTGAAAATTCCAAACCAATCCGTGTATTGGCTAATACTTCTCCTTATTTTATGCTTTACTTTCACTTTTCACCTTTATACTCTACACCTTAGTTGATATTTATTTACATTTGATATCATGTCAACCCACTCCAGTGTTCTTGCCTGGAGAATCCCAGGGATGGGGAAGCCTGGTGGGCTGCCATCTATGGGGTCGCACAGAGTCAGACATGACTGAAGTGACTTAGCAGCAGCAGCCTGCCTCTCAGGTTCATTTAATTTCTCATTTTTACAGTCTTCTGTTATACTTGCTTTTGTTTTTCCCCGCATCACTCTATTTTTATAATATCCTTTGTTTCAAATTATAATATACTAATTTTATTTTTAGAGTACCTGAGTCACATTTACCTTAATTGATAACATCATTTCTTCTTAGAGGTTTTGTACATTTCTTGTTGTTTAGTTGCTAAGTCATGTCGCTAACTCATGGGCAATAGCCTGCCAGACTCCTCTGTCCATGGGATTTCCCAGGCAAGAATACTGAAGTGGGTTACCATTTCCTTCTCCAATACATTTCTTATTATATACTAATTCCTAGGTTCAACAAATTTTCATGGTTTGTAAAAGATGCTATTTTTTAATATTGCATTTAAAATTTTTTCATGCTGGCATATAGAAATCCAAATGATTTTTGTTCCGACTCTTCAGGACTCTTGAAAATTGTTCTTAAAAATTCTAATCATTTAACCAATGATTCTATCAGTTCCCTTCTTAAAATGTATGGAATCTTTTAATGATAAAAGATAGTGGTAAGTAATTCTTTCTGGTTTTTTGCTTCTTTCTTTACTATAAAGCCCAGGGAGGGACTTCCCTAGTGGTCCAGTGGTTAGGATTCTGCTTCCATGGTTGGGGGCATGGGTTTGATCCTTGGTCAGAGAACTAAGATCTCAAAAGCCATGCTGCTGGGCAAAAAAAAAAAAAAAGAGTTCAGGGAATCTGAAAACATGAAAAATAGAAGTGATGAAGCAGATAGTTTTACTCACAGCCGATCTCAAAGGAAAAGCTTTCAGTATATAGCCTTTAATATAATACTACTGCCACTGTTAGACAGTATCACCAACTCAATGGACATGAATTTGAGCAAACTCCAGGAAATAGTCAAGGACAGAGGAGCCTGGTGTGCTGCAGTCCATGGGGTCACAAAGAGTGTGACATGACTTAGCAACTGAACAACTGCCATTTTTGTCTGGGTACAAGATCATTCCTTCCTAGTGCTACATAACTAAACATTTTTATCATAAGTACATGTTGAATTTTGTCACATGATTTTTTTGCATACACTGAAGTGACAATATATTTTTGTTCCTTGTGAGCAATCATACAGATGAAGTTTCAAATATTAAAATTAGCTTCCACTTAGGGATAATTCTATGGCCAAGGGCTTGATTCTTTTTGCATATTGTGGACTCAATTTTTACAATCATTTTGATGGATTGCTCTTAATTTGGTTCCTGAAATAATCTCATATTAATAATCTCATATTTTTATGTGCCAGAACTGTTGAATACCATGTTCTACAGAAAATTTAAAATATTAAAACATATAGATCCAGATATTAAAATGCAATCTAGGGACATCTGGTCAACCAGGTCAGTTTGTGAAGCGGTAACTTGTGGAGATATCTATGTGTGTGTGTCTGTGTTAGTCAGTCCTGTCCCAACTCTTTGGGACCCCATGCTCCTCTGTCTATAGAATTCTCTAGGCAAGGATACTGAAGTGGGTTGCCATTTCCTTCTCCAGGGGATGTCTATGGAGTCTGCAAAACCTGAGGAAGCTGAAGCCAAGTGAATGGTTGTTGGCTTGTGGCCATTTTGGGGGATAAACAAGCTGGGATCTAATACTCTTAAGAAAAAATGCCCTCTAACATGCAAATTTCATATAGGCCCAACATGTCCTAGGTAACATACTACATAAGTTTTTCTTTATTATTATTTTAACCTTTTGGCTGCACCACGTAGTATGTGGGATCTTAGTTCTCTGACCAGGGATTGAACCCATGCCCCCTGCATTGGCAGCAGAATCTTAACCACTGCACCAGCAGGGAAGTCCCAACATTCTAGAAATAGGGTGTTAGTATTTGAATTCCACCTTCTTCAGAAAACCTGATTCTCTACTCTAAGATTCTCAAGAATTCTCTCCATATCGGGGCCTGAAATACAGAAGAGTGGAACATTTCGCACCCTCTCCTCCTACTGAACTGTCAATCATTAATTTCTTTAACAGGCTCCATTATAATTTCCCAATATACTTTATTTTGTTTCATTACAAACCAGGTAAACCTAATTAATATATCTAAAATCAGTAAGATATGTTTACAAGTGATGAAATTTGGGGGTTTTTCCATATGTTTCAAATTTGTGTCGGGTTCATGGGAAATTCTTTGCTTTTCATGTTCTATATGTACACCTTCTTAACTCATTATCACGTGAAAAATCCAATAGATTTGATATTCACACACTTGACCTTGGTCAACATTTTGAATATCATGTTTAACTTGATACCACATTTCATGTCATCCTTTGGAGATAGATATTTTCTGGACAATATAGGTTGTAAAGCAACTTTGTATACATGCAGAGTTGCTGCTAAGCTGCTAAGTCACTTCAGTCGTGTCCGACTCTGTGCAACCCTGTAGACGGCAGCCCACCAGGCTCTGCTGTCCCTGGGATTCTCCAGGCAAGAACACTGGAGTGGGTTGCCATTTCCTTCTCCAATGCATGAAAGTGAAAAGTGAAAGTGAAGTCGCTCAGTCGTGTCCGACTCTTCGAGACCCCATGGACTGCAGCCGACCAGGCTCCTCCGCCCATGGGAATTTCCAGGCAAGAGTACTGGAGTGGGGACATACAGAGTTACCCGGGGTCTTTCCATCTGTACCACCGTTCTCCTGAGTGCCTACCAAGCCATCACCATCAGTCCTGTTCATTCTAACTGGTCATGGCTTAAATCAAAACTCTGTATGTGTGTTTACCCCTCTTTCCTTTTCTTCGTGTCATCAACATACTCATCTATATCCACATCATTAAAACTGTAGAAGCCTTGGGAGGGGGATTCGGGATTGGGAGCTAATATACACCCATGGTGGATTCATGTCAATGTATGGCAAAACCAATACGGTATTGTAAAGTAAAATAAAGTAAAAATAAAATTTTTAAAAAATAAATAAATAAATAAATAAACAAAAAAAAAAACTGTAGAAGCCAGATGCAATTTCGCAATAGTTGGTTCTTGGCAATCTCAGATACGCTGTCAAACTATGCAAGCCACACCACACAATTCAATGGAATTTTTGAGCGTCATGGTGATTTGAGATCTCCTCTTCGTGTTCCTCATGATATGTTCCAGTCGCTACACGTCTCTACCATCTTCTCGAGTAACCAGTGCAGGAAGCCAACAATAAACTCTGAAATAATTGGCCCCAAACTGCCAGGATTTGATTAATAATTTTATCATTTTTGCCCTGACTTCCCACTTAGTGCCAACTGGAGAAAGCCAGATATTCACCCCCTCCCCTTCTAGTTCACCTGCTGACCCATTTTAATGCCCCAGGCCAACAGCCTCCCATCATGGCTTACCTGAAGCCTTCCCTATTTTTCTTTTAGGGAGCTCTCCCACTCTGCCTGCCTTTGAGTCTCTGCTAAATGCAGGTGATGGTGGCTGACTCCCTTGCTAGAGCCAGCTCTGAACAGTAGCCTTTCCTTGTTCTCCTTCTGGGTTTCTCTTTTGATTTCCATGTTGTCTCAATCCTCTGTTCAAACCCACAAGAGTTTTCTTCACATGAATGAAGCTCTCCATGGTTGTTCTCATAATATCCTATGTCCCTCTCACAGCATAACTCATGCTTCAACTTCTGTCTCCATACTCTCTGGCCAGTCGTAAGGAAGCACTCAATGCTGACCAAAACAGACTATGTGATCTCCCCTTTTGGCATCTTTGCACATTTGTCCTTCACATAGCACTGATTCTCTGTCTGAAAAATAAAAATCTCAACCCAAATGCTGTCTCCCTTGTTTCCAGACCTTCATAGCTGTGTATTTCTATCTCTTCTTGCCTCTTTAAACTATTTTGCATTTTGCTCTCTGCAATGAACTACCCCTTCGATAAAAGGTGATTCTAAGATCACCATTGGATGACACGATAATATAACTGAAGTACATTCTTAAGCAGTCCATTTTCACTTATCATGTTTTTATTGTCGGCAGCCAAGTAAATGGTACTCCAGTTTCCGGCCCACTAAAATGAACATTTATATTGACTCATATTAGGAAACCATTTGCTCTGTGCACACTTCTTTGCAGGAAGCTCCCCAACCCCAACCATAGAATAAGAAAAGACTTTATTTCATTGCATTACTCAGGAGCAAAGCTAAACATACAACAAAGATCATGAAATTAAGCAAGATTCTACACTTACATGTAGAATGGAATTTGCGTGCATGCATGCTCAGTTGTGTCCAACTCTTTGCAACACTACAAACCACAACCCACTAGGCTCTTTTGTCTATGGGATTTTTCCAAGCAAGAATACTGGAGTGAGTTGCCATTTCCTTCTCCATGGAATCTTTCTGACCCAGGGATTAAACCTATGTCTCCTGCATTGGCAGGCAGATTCTTTACCACTAAGCCACCAGGGATGCTCCTATAGGATGAAGGATTGTGGGTTATTGGCTTACCATCACCACTAACTGTGATGAAAGTGAAAGTGAAAGTCGCTCAGTCGTGTCTGACTCTTTGTGACCCAATGGACTATACACTTCACGGAATTCTCCAGGCCAGAATACTGGAGTGGGTAGCCTTTCCCTTCTCCAGAGGATCTTCCCAACCCAGGGATCAAAGCCAGGTCTCCCACATTGCAGGCAGATTCTTTACCAGCTGAGCCACCAGGAAAGCCCAAGAATACTGGAGTGGGTAGCCTATTCCTTCTCCAGGGGCTCTTCCTGACCCAGGAATCAAACCTGGGTCTTACCAACTGAGCTACTAGGGAAGCCATGATGAGCTCAATCACAAATCTAGTGCTTTGATTTTTGCCATAGAGGCAAGTCAAGATAAAACTCTGAATTTTATACCCAACACCATACACACATACACCTGCATGTCCACAGCAGACAGTACCACATATATTTAAACAGTTACCTCTCCAAGTGCCCACATATTCCTTTCCAGGTCTATGTCTCCTTCATCTTGGGCAGCACAGATCATGCCTAATGCAAGGGTCAAAAGTAGAACATCCATCCTGATGTAAATTATTCCTCACTTTTCTTCAGCATCTGTGAATTTGTTGTTAACTGGTAGAAAACCTGACTCCCTGACTTGTTTTTATAAGAATTGTGTGTTGATGTGGCATATTATGACTGGCTTGTAGGTACCTGGTTATAAGTCATCTTCAGTCAGTCAGTCAGTTCAGTCGCTCAGTCTTGTCTGACTCTTTGCGACTCTATGAATTGAAGCATGCCAGGCCTCCCTGTCCATCAGCAACTCCCGGAGTTCACTCAAACTCACCTCCATCGAATCAGTGATGCTATCCAGCCAAGAAGGGATGTTGTGCCCTTCTCCTCCTGCCCCCAATCCCTCCCAGCATCAGAGTCTTTTCCAATGAGTCAACTCTTCGCATGAGGTAGCCAAAGTATTGGAGTTTCAGCTTCAACATCAGTCTTTCTAAAGAACATCCAGGACTGGTCTCCTTTAGAATGGACTGATTGGATCTCCTTGCAGTCCAAGGGACTCTCAAGAGTCTTCTCCAACACCACAGTTCAAAAGCATCAATTCTTCAGTGCTCAGCTTTCTTCACAGTCCAACTCTTACATCCATACATGACCACTGGAAAAACCAGAGCCTTGACTAGATGGACCTTTGTTGGCAAAGTAAAGTCTCTGCTTTTCAATATGCTCTCTACGTTGGTCATAACTTTCCTTCCAAGGAGTAAGCGTCTTTTAATTTCATGGTTGCAATCACCATCTGCAGTGATTTTGGAGCCCAGAAAAATAGAAGTCTGACACTGTTTCCACTGTTTTCCCATTTATTTGCCATGAAGTGATGGGACCAGATGCCATTATCTTAGTTTTCTGAATGTTGAGCTTTAAGCCAACTTTTTCACTCTTCTCTTTCACTTTCATCAAGAGGCTTTTGAGTTCCTCTTCACTTTCTGCCTAAGGGTGGTGTCATCTGCATATCTGAGGTTATTGATATTTCTTCCAGCAATTTTGATTCCAGCTTGTGCTTCTTCCAGCCCAGTGTTTCTCATGATGTACTCTGCATATAAGTTAAATTAGCAGGGTGACAATATACAGGCTTGACGTACTCCTTTTCCTGTTTGGAACCAGTCTGTTGTTCCATGTCCAGTTCTAACTGTTGCTTCCTGTACTACTGGAAAAACCATAGCCTTGACTAGATGGACCTTAGTCGGCAAAGTAATGTCTCTACTTTTGAAAATACTATCTAGATTGGTCATAACTTTTCTTCCAAGGAGTAAGCGTCTTTTAATTTCATGGTTGCAATCACCATCTGCAGTGATTTTGGAGCCCAGAAAAATAGAAGTCTGACACTGTTTCCACTGTTTTCCCATTTATTTGCCATGAAGTGATGGGACCAGATGCCATTATCTTAGTTTTCTGAATGTTGAGCTTTAAGCCAACTTTTTCACTCTTCTCTTTCACTTTCATCAAGAGGCTTTTGAGTTCCTCTTCACTTTCTGCCTAAGGGTGGTGTCATCTGCATATCTGAGGTTATTGATATTTCTTCCAGCAATTTTGATTCCAGCTTGTGCTTCTTCCAGCCCAGTGTTTCTCATGATGTACTCTGCATATAAGTTAAATTAGCAGGGTGACAATATACAGGCTTGACGTACTCCTTTTCCTGTTTGGAACCAGTCTGTTGTTCCATGTCCAGTTCTAACTGTTGCTTCCTGACCTGCATACAGATTTCTCAAGAGGCAGGTCAGGTGGTCTGGTATTCCTATCTCTTTCATAATTTTCCACAGTTTATTGTGATCCACACAGTCAAAGGCTTCTTACAAATAAACAAATAAACCAATTAAAAAATGGGCAGAGGGCCTCAACAGACGTCTTTCCAAAGAAGACATACACATGCCAACAGGAGCAAGAAAAGGTACTCAACATCACTAACCATCAGGGAAATGCCAATCAAAACCACAATGAGCTATCAGCTCACACCTCTGAGGATTGCCATTATCAAATGGTCAGAGATAAGAAGGATTGTTGAGGAGGTGGAGGAACGGAGAACTTTGCACACAGTCTGTGGGTTGGCAGCTGTGAATCTGAAAGTAACAGTCTATAAATGGGTCCAATTTTGTTGCTGGATTCTAAAGTGAACCATGTATACCAATTAACAAATGAGGTGTTAAGAACAATGATATTTTCAGTTCTCTTCAACATTTAGTATTTGGAAAATCAACATAAAGAATGTAGCTAACCATTTCTGTGTTCTTTCTTTAGTTTGGTCAAATGATCTATTTATATTTCCTTTTAAATTATTTGGTTTCTAGATATCTGCCAGTGGGCTTCCCTGATGGCTTAATCCACCTGCAATGCAGGAGACGTGGGTTCGATCCCTAGGTCACAAAGATCCCCTGGAGAAGGAAGGGCATGGCAGCCCACTCCAGTATTCTTGCCTGGAAAATTCCATAGACAAAGAGCCTAGTGGGCTGCAGTTCATAGTGTGGCAAAGAGTTGGACACAACTGAGCGACTAAGCACAGCCCAGCAATGTTCGAATGAGCAGTATAATCTTATTGATAAGAGTTGCCAGGCTGTACATGACATCCCTAGGATATATATTTACTTTATAGCTAGAAGTTTCTACCTCTCATCCATCCATCCATCAAGAGCCAAGAAAGATCTTGATCAAAATGGGAAATGTTACAAAGAATAAACAGCAACCTCAACTAAATAGAGTTGGGGGGCCTGAAGGGGGCTCTCTCACACCCTAAGAAGATAGCAGAGCCCAATGAGGAAAAAAAGGTAAAGACTCAGCCAATGAAAGCAGCAGTCTTGTTGACTGTAGCCCACCCCCGCTCCCCACACCGACTTCTTTTTCCTCTCTAGAAAGTACTCTACTTTCCCTGCCATTCAAGAACATATCATGACTCGCCATGGTTGTATGGTCCCAAATTAATCCATATTTGCTGGAGAAACAAATGCCTCCTAGTCTATTTGTCATGTCAAGAGTAGTCTACACCAAAAAAAAAAAAAAGTAGTCTGCACCAACAGGTAAAATATAAAAGTCCATCCACGAAAATATTTACTTTCAGGGCACCACTAATAAGAAATCAGAAGTGAATAATTGCTGGATAATAGTGGGCTGCTTACAATAGATTTAAAGTTTTCTCCATGCAGCATCTTATGCCCCACCAAATGAAAACACTAAATGCCAAAATGTTTACTTTACTTGTGTTATTTGTCTATTAGAAAGATATGTTTAATACTATTTTTTTGTGTTGCTGATTTAAAATAGTTTTGTTTGAGATTAATAATCTCATTTTAAGAAAATAGATTTATTTAGATAGTGTATTAAGTCAAAAATGTATATTCCACCAAAGTTTTCTGTATTGTTTATGTTATCTGTATTTTTAAAGCATACATAATTAATACCTTCCAGCTGTAAGGTGTGACATGATTTTTTATTTAATTTTTGTTTTGCTTTGGAGATGGCTGATTTACAATGCTATGTTTAAGGTGTTAACAGCAAAGTGATTCAGTTATATATATATATGTATGTATGTATAGTAGAGTTAATGTTCTATACAATAGGTCCTTGTTGATTTCCATTTTATGTAGAGTGGTGTATGTATGCTAATCTCAACACCCTGATTTATCCTTCCCCCTACCTTTCCCCTTGGGTAACGGCAAGTTTGCTTTCTATGTCTGTGAGTCTGTTTCTCTTTTGTAAATGAGTTCATTTGCATCACTTTTTTTAGATTCCACATATAAGCGATATCATATGCTATTTGTCTTTGTTTGACTTTACTCATTTATTAGATATAATTTAAATGAGCCAAGAAAATATAAACAAAAAATTATTTTAGTCGTATGCAACTTTGCTGCTTTTATGGCAAACCCGCCTGTTGCCTGATGCAT
Source organism: Cephalophus harveyi (assembly GCA_006410635.1). Classification (NCBI taxonomy): domain Eukaryota; kingdom Metazoa; phylum Chordata; class Mammalia; order Artiodactyla; family Bovidae; genus Cephalophus; species Cephalophus harveyi. Next base: position 30,369 of record SJYT01038119.1, on the reverse strand, counting down.
ACAATTTAACAGCCACCGTTGAGAAAGTTTTGTGTCATGGATTAAAAAGTAAACCAGTTTCAAGAGACTGTTCAGTAAAATTTTCAGTTCTGATGATTGGAATTGAAAGGTTGTTGAATTACAACGCCGGGATTCTTGGCCCCCAGAGGAGAAGAATTCAATCCGGGGCCAGAGACGAGGGTTGATCGCTCAGAGCTTTTGTGTAACAAAGTTTTATTAAAGTATAAAGGAGATAGAGAAAGCTTCTGACATAGGCATCAGAAGGGGGCAGAAAGAGTACCCCCCTGCTAGTCTTTAGCTGAATGTTATATAGTCATCAGCAGTCTGTTAATGAAAGAAAGGAATGTCTCAAAACTTAGAATGGCACCAGGCCCCTCACCCATAGGATGTATTTTGGGATAATCTTGGCTCCAAATGGTTTATCTTGGGCCCTAAAAGGATTAACTTGAACCTTGAAGAAGGGCAGAGCACCATACAAATAGTGTTATTTACATAGCTTAAGATAAACATTTCCATAAGAAAAGGCAATGGTTAACTTCAGGTGAAACCAGGTGTCATTATGGCAACACAGAATTTTAAGAGAAACCTCCTTTTAAATTTGTATGGAGAAGGAAAAAATTCACTGTTTCCATTGTTTCCCCATCTATTTGCCATGAAGTGATGGGACTGGATGCCATGATCTTCGTTTTATGAATGTTGAGTTTTAAGTCAGCTTTTTCACTCACTCTCCTCTTTCACTTTCCTTAAGAGACTCTTTAGTTCCTGTTCATTTTCTGCCGTAGGGGTGATGTCAGCTGGGTGTCTGAGGTTATTGATATTTCTCCCGGCAATCTTGATTCCAGCTTGTGCTTCATCCAGCCTGGCATTTCTCATAATGTACTCTGCATATAAATTAAATAAGCAGGGTGACAATATATAGCCTTGATGTACCCCTTTCCTGATTTGGAACCTGTCCATTGTTCCATGTCTGGTTCTAACTGTTGCTTCTTGACATCCATACAAATTTCTCAGGAGGCAGGTCAGGTGGTCTGGTATTCCCATTTCTTTCAGAATTTCCCACAGTTTGCTGTGATCCACACAGTCAAAGGCTTTGGCGTAGTCAATAAAGCAGTAGATGTTTTTCTGGAATTCTCTTGCTTTCTCTATGATCCAACGGATGTTGGCAATTCATCTCTTGTTCCTCTGCCTTTTCTAAATCCAGCTTGAATATATGGAAGTTCATGGTTCATGTACTATTGAAGCCTGGCTTGGAGAATTTTGAGCATTACTTTACTAGCTAAAAAAAAAAAAAGTAGTCTGCACCAACAGGTAAAATATAAAAGTCCATCCACGAAAATATTTACTTTCAGGGCACCACTAATAAGAAATCAGAAGTGAATAATTGCTGGATAATAGTGGGCTGCTTACAATAGATTTAAAGTTTTCTCCATGCAGCATCTTATGCCCCACCAAATGAAAACACTAAATGCCAAAATGTTTACTTTACTTGTGTTATTTGTCTATTAGAAAGATATGTTTAATACTATTTTTTTGTGTTGCTGATTTAAAATAGTTTTGTTTGAGATTAATAATCTCATTTTAAGAAAATAGATTTATTTAGATAGTGTATTAAGTCAAAAATGTATATTCCACCAAAGTTTTCTGTATTGTTTATGTTATCTGTATTTTTAAAGCATACATAATTAATACCTTCCAGCTGTAAGGTGTGACATGATTTTTTATTTAATTTTTGTTTTGCTTTGGAGATGGCTGATTTACAATGCTATGTTTAAGGTGTTAACAGCAAAGTGATTCAGTTATATATATATATGTATGTATGTATAGTAGAGTTAATGTTCTATACAATAGGTCCTTGTTCATTTCCATTTTATGTAGAGTGGTGTATGTATGCTAATCTCAACACCCTGATTTATCCTTCCCCCTACCTTTCCCCTTGGGTAACGGCAAGTTTGCTTTCTATGTCTGTGAGTCTGTTTCTCTTTTGTAAATGAGTTCATTTGCATCACTTTTTTTAGATTCCACATATAAGCGATATCATATGCTATTTGTCTTTGTTTGACTTTACTCATTTATTAGATATAATTTAAATGAGCCAAGAAAATATAAACAAAAAATTATTTTAGTCGTATGCAACTTTGCTGCTTTTATGGCAAACCCGCCTGTTGCCTGATGCATACAATTTAACAGCCACCGTTGAGAAAGTTTTGTGTCATGGATTAAAAAGTAAACCAGTTTCAAGAGACTGTTCAGTAAAATTTTCAGTTCTGATGATTGGAATTGAAAGGTTGTTGAATTACAACGCCGGGATTCTTGGCCCCCAGAGGAGAAGAATTCAATCCGGGGCCAGAGACGAGGCTTGATCGCTCAGAGCTTTTGTGTAACAAAGTTTTATTAAAGTATAAAGGAGATAGAGAAAGCTTCTGACATAGGCATCAGAAGGGGGCAGAAAGAGTACCCCCCTGCTAGTCTTTAGCTGAATGTTATATAGTCATCAGCAGTCTGTTAATGAAAGAAAGGAATGTCTCAAAACTTAGAATGGCACCAGGCCCCTCACCCATAGGATGTATTTTGGGATAATCTTGGCTCCAAATGGTTTATCTTGGGCCCTAAAAGGATTAACTTGAACCTTGAAGAAGGGCAGAGCACCATACAAATAGTGTTATTTACATAGCTTAAGATAAACATTTCCATAAGAAAAGGCAATGGTTAACTTCAGGTGAAACCAGGTGTCATTATGGCAACACAGAATTTTAAGAGAAACCTCCTTTTAATAGTTTGTTTCCTCCTGCTGCTTAAGAGAGATAAAATGTCTGATACTTGCAGGCTATTTCCTCCGTTTGGAGACCCCTGGCCTTCCTGCCTGTTACCCTCACAGAATTTTACTTTTGGAGGATCATATTTTGCAACAAAAGTAAAAAAATATTTTTCAATGGTGGTGTTGGGGATTAATAAGTAAAAATACTGCCCTTTGCCAAGAAACCATTTGGGTTTTTGTTTGCTTTTTTAGGAAGACAGCAATCTGTTTCTAATATTTATTTTATTTTAGGCTATGCTAGGCCTTTGTTGCTGTGTGGGGACTTTCTCTTAGTTGCGCAATGAGGGTTTCTCATTGCAGTTGCTTCTCGCTGTGGGGAGCGCGCTCTAGGACACATGGGCTCAGTAGTTGCAGCTCTCCGGCTCTAGAGCTCAGGTTCAATAGTTGTGGCGCACAGGCTTAGTTGTCCTGAAGCCTGTGGATTCTTCCAGAACCAGGGATCAAACCTGTGTCTCCTGCATTGGCAGACAGGCAGATTCCTATCCACTGGACCACCAGGAAAGTCCAAAAAAAGTTTGTTTTGATAGTACAGAATACTTTGAAGCCTTCAGAGTTAAATTTACAAATTATTGACCTTAGGTGTTTTTTCCAGGTAAGCAGAACCAGACACAATATAACGGGAACCAAAGTTCTGGGGTTGCATGTGGGGTGAGATTTGCTGATGCACATCATGGAACCAAGACACTGAATGGAAGTCTATCTAAGGTAATATTTGAAAAGACTCAGATACAACTTTAAAAAAAAAAAAAAAAAAACCTTTATAGAATAAATGAGGAGAATTTAACCTAAAAATGTTACAGTAGATGGTGGTAATAGTTCCAGATCGTTAGTAGCTACCCTTAGCGGGTAATGACTGGGAAGGGGCATGCCAAGGTTTCTGGGAGCATCAGTGTTCTGTTTCTTGATCTGGGTGCTGGTTACATCGGCTGTGTCTATTTTGAAAATTCATAGCAGGGCATAATCGTTGGCATGTTAGTTTCACTACAAAAACTAAGGAAAAAATTAGTAGATCCGTGAAGAAGAAGATGCCAGATGCTTAGCTGAGTTTGGTAGATCAAGGCCAAAGAAAAAAATATCACATTGTGATGACCAAAGAGGTAAAAACTATAATGGGGACCAGTCACCGAAAGGGTGCAGAGACCTATCAGGGAGGAATAACACTTGTGCTAGATGAGGGTAACAATTCCACAGAGATATAACACAGCTGGTGGAGAAGAGACCATCATTTAAAAATGGAAGACAACTTCCTAACTTGAAGTTCATCTGAAGTGCATGTCTAAACCACACCTTGGGTAGAAGTGTTAGTGGAAGGAGGGTCTGGAGACCCTCCCTCCTGTGGGCCTTGGTTCTTGGAGAGGACGCAAGGAAGAATCTAAGGTCTTACCCTTAGCAAGAAAGTTTACTAACTATAAGGAAAGAAAGAACAGGTGGCAAAGAGTCAGACAGGACTGAGCTACTGAGCCCACACAATGAAAGAAAGCGAGAACACCTCAAGAGAGAGGTAGGCCATGCAAAGGGAGGCAAATGGCCCTGGAGGGCTGGGTTACCAAGGTTTTAAGGCAGGATTAGTTGCATAATCTGGGGTGGGGGAGTGTGTCGCTGATTGACAGCCTTGATTGGCAGTTGTAGGTTATATACCAAAATGCTCTACCATGCATGTCCTTCCCATAATTCAGTCTGTTACAATTAGATGTATAAATTCAGTATTCATGGAATATTTATGAGTAGTCTGCTGGGAGCCAGCGTGAGGAACTCCGCCCATGGCAAAGGTCATGAGGAAGGAGGCTTGGCATACGCAAAGGCGGGATCAAGCCTCAGGAAACCCCCTGTTCCCGAGCATCTACCCCCAAAACCAGAGTCTGTTTTATGCTCTCACCTACACCTCTGACTTTATGGGGGCTCTCCCCCATAACCATTTCTCTCAGAGAAGGAGTTAACTTGCAGCTCCAGTTAATAAAAATTCCTGGGCATGACAAGAGTGTTTCAACTTACAAACTCCTCTGAAGGTCCTCTAGCCTCCCTGATCAGGTTCGTCCGGCCACATGTGATTGTTTACAGCCTCCCAACCATGAGAGGCACGAGATGCTTTAAAACTTTCTAAATACAGACTCTTTTGAGAAGTTAGAAAATTATTAGTATAGTATAGTGGGTTGATTAGAAATTATATTGGTGAAGGGTTTTTTCATTTGTTGTGCCAATAATTACTGCTAATTCCCTGCCCTGGGTGTGACAAGGGTGTCTCAGGTCAAACCTCTCTGCTGACAGACTAGCTTGTGTGACAACCTCTCAACCATAAACAGCACAGAGAGTTTGGAGTATTCTGAAAGTCTTAATTAGCATAGGGTTTTTCTCATTGTTGAGTCAATGATTGCTGCCAGGCCTCCATATCCTTAGGCACCTGGGAATATATTAATCAATGTATTTGGAGTATAAAAAAGGAAATATAGTAGTTTTTGAGGTTAGCAATACTAGACTTTTTGAGTTAACGAATTTTCTCTTTTTTTATAGATCACTGTACTTTGTTATAAATCACTGTGTCCTTGCTATTCCAGGCCTCCATATCCTTAGGCACCTGGGAATATATTAATCAATGTATTTGGAGTATAAAAAAGGAAATATAGTAGTTTTTGAGGTTAGCAATACTAGACTTTTTGAGTTAACGAATTTTCTCTTTTTTTATAGATCACTGTACTTTGTTATAAATCACTGTGTCCTTGCTATATAAAAATGTAACTTTATCACTATCTTAAGACTAAATAGATCTTAAGGGGAACATTGGTGAAGGGTTTTCATTTGTTGAGCCAGTATTTGCTGCTAAATCTCCATATTCCCTGCCCTTATAATGAACATAACTAGCATATAGGAGAAATAAGTATTAACCTTTAAGATTAATCATGCTAAACCTTAGGCTAAGTAAATTCCTTTTCTTGATTGTAACCCGCTACACCCTCACCCTATAGGAATGCAACTTTATTTGGAGGGTGGCGCCTGGTTTAAGAAAAAATCACTCCTGGAAAAAATAAGTTTTCTGGTTGACTGACTGTTATCAGAAAGGGCCATAAAATGTCAGCAGGCCTCATGGCCATACGATGATGTAAAACCCATAAGACCTTTGTATAATTTTATATGAAGCACCTGATTGTGACAAGGGTCAGGTCTGCTGACCCCTGCGTGACTCTGTATTCATCCCTATGTATAACAAAAAGTATATAAGCAAACCTGAAAAATAAAGAAATAGGATCAGTTTCTGGAAAGACTGATTCCCCCGTGTCATTTCTTTCTTGCTCCTCGTTTTTCTGGCTGAACTAATGTGGGTACTCACCAAGCCTGCTAATTTTGCCTGGGCTTCTAAGATCGGACTGGGGAGGCCTCAGTGTCTCCTCTCCTTTGGGAGAATGGAAAGACGCCTGTGGCCTACATAGGTGGTGATTGGTATTCCACGTAAACCAAGTTATTCAGCCTCTTTTTCTCCACCAATTTTCCTACTACACTATCCGTTTCTAATCTCTCTATATATCTGTAATTAAATAAGTTTTTTCCTAGGACGCCTACTCCGTCTCCCCTTTGAATTACCCTGGATCCAGCGGGGCTGGACCCCGGCAATAGTCCGGGAGTCCAGTGGCCCCCAAGGTTGCTTTAGTACAGGATGGTGTGAAGTGTGCGCATGTGCTAGAGTAGGGAAGGTCCACCAGTCGCCAGGTGGGTTTCTTTTTTTACTGGCCCCTGACTTTTTTGAGAACTGGTGGGAACATATTAGGGGCTGCTGCGGCTGCTGCTAAGTCGCTTCAGTCGTGTCTGACTCTGTGCGATCCCATAGACAGCCGGCTCCTTTGTCCCTGGGATTCTCCAGGCAAGAGTACTGGAGTGGGTTGCCATTTCCTTCTCCAATATTAGGGGCAGGGCTGGTAAATTGTTTGGTGGGATTAGGCGGCTATTAGGCCGCTTCTCAGTTACTCTCAGCTAACTTCCGGCTCTCAGAAGCAGCAATGAAAAACACAGCTATTTTAAACTACATAGAGAATTTAAACCCTATAAGACTTTATCTAAGGATGAAGCACAAATTTTAAAGCTCATGGAGAAAACGAAATCTCTTCAGAGGAAAAGCACCCATCAACGTGGAGTTTAATATCTTGTCTGCACCGTGGGAAGCTAGAAATAGAATATAAGTGATCAACTGAATGAAAAGGGTTCAGCCAAAGAATCCGATGTCTGGAGGATGTAGAATCCATCAGCCATGGTGAAAAATCATTATGCAAAATTTTACGTTACTGTTTCACTTACATATTTCTGGGTACTTAAATGGAACAGTGAATTAAATAAAAGACCTCAAAATTGCAGAATATGAAAATGATAAACAGATGCTGAGGAAATAGTTCACCAAATTACATCTATTTAAAGCAAATACAGTGTAGTAGTCCACAAAGGGTCTTGTTTCCTAAAGAAAAGTTTTTGAAAATGAAGGAACACATTTCATTAAAATTCTCATAAGAGATTGGATTGAAGCATGATACACACACAATAACATAGTGGAGTTATTATTATGTATAAATATATGCAGATATTGAAAAGCAAACACTGGCATTTAACTACGCAAAGGAGTAAAATTCCTATCCTTCTCAGTTCTCCGAACCTGCTGTCTTTTGAAAGCTCTGTCATACAACTTTATACTTTTTCTATACTATAAATATTCTATATATGGCCTATGTTACTTATCAACATATGCCCAACCTCTAAAATAGTGCTGGGAAAAAGTAAACCATGCAATTATATGTTTATTGAATACATAAATGACTTTTTCCAGAGCAATTTTAAATAGAAATTAACTCAATCACCATGTAATTTTAAATTTCTAAGCAGCCACATTTCAGAAAACAGCAAAACCAAGCAGATAAAGTTAGTTTCAATGACATATTTACAATAATTTTAATTTATACATAATTAGTATAATTTAATTAAGGAATCACTATGAAAATTATTAGGCTTCCCTGGTGGCTCAGAGGTTAAAGCGTCTGCCTCCAATGCGGGAGACCCGGGTTCGATCCCTGGGTCGGGAAGATCCCCTGGAGAAGGAAATGGCAATCCACTCCAGTATTCTTGCCTGGAGAATCCCATGGATGGAGAAGCCTAATAGGTTACAGTCCATGGGGTCGCAAAGAGTCGGACACGACTGAGCGACTTCACATCATCATCATGAAAATTATTAATTTCACATTTATGTACTCTTCTTCATTGGAAGATTTCAAATGTGAGGATATTTCTAAGTTTCCACCTCAATGGGAATTATACTAACCCCAAATTAAGTGCTCAACAGTCCATGCTGGAGAGTGCTCTGTTGTGGACAGATGTAAGCATCAGATCATCTACTAAATGTTCGAGAAAAGGTAATTGTCACCCGTGAAAGGAAGGAAGTCAGGTGGGAAATTTTATTTTTCATCAGCACAAAAGGGCACAGGGATGGGTAGCAGGAGGAAATTATCCCAGTAATTCTCTCCATTTCTGGTTTTTTCTTGGGTAAATAAAGCAAGTAGAAGGCAATAAAGTTGTTTAAGCAATAAAAGAAAACAAAGCAACCTACCAGCAAAAGAATAGTGTGGGTGGCTTTGATTTCAGGAGATGACTGGGGAGAGAGGCTGAGGCTGTGAATATGCTGGGCTCTCTGGCGGTGTTTGTAGAGGAGGGTCACCATGTAGATGCTGGACCACATCATGAGGATCACAAAGAGGAGATCTCGAATCACCATGACATTCAAAAATGCCATTGAATAGCGGTGTTCCAACTGTTTGGCTTGGCAGTATACTGCATAATACCCAAGACCAGCAGTTGTGAAATTGTTCCTTGCCCTTACAGTTTCAATGATGTGGATATAGATGAGCAAGTTGATGACCCAGAAGAAAAGTAAAGAGGGGTAAATGCACATAGAGAGTTTAGATTTAAGCCACGCCCACTTAGAATTAACAGGATTGATGGTGATAGCTTGGAACACACTCAGGAAAGCGGTAGTACAGATGGAAAGACCCCGGGTAACTCTATATATGTACAAAGTTGTCTTACAACCAACATCGTCCAGAAAGTATCTTTCTCCAAAGGATGGCATGACATCTGGTATCAACTTGAACAAGATAGTCAAAACATTGACCATGGTCAGGTGTATGAATATCACATCAATGGGCTTTTTCAGGCAAGACTGCGTTAAGAAAGCGTCTATATATAGGATGAAGAGCACCAAGTTCCCCATGAGTCCAATACAAATCAGAGATATGAAGAAAAACCCCAAGATTGAATCACTTGAAAACATTATCTTCATATTGTTTTATATGTTTTCCTTTGATTAGCCAGGTTTCAAAGAAAGCAAAATAAATTATATTTTGAAATTATAAATAATAGAGCCTCTTAAAGAATATGCTATCTGATGGTTCAGTATAAGGAGAGGGAGTTGGTAGTTTCAACTCTTCCATGTTTCAGGCCAAGATGTGTCATTTCCAGGGATTAAATTCCAGGGTTTCTTAAAAGTCTGAGAGTACAGAATTAGATTTGTAAAGAGAGTAGGATTCAGATGACTTTCAAATGTGGGGAGGAAGGAAGAAAAAATGACACTAGCAAAGAAGTAGCAAATTAATCCTACAAAGAAATAAATGGAATCAACACAAGCAAAAACAGAAATTAATTGATCTCGGACTTCATATGGAAAGTAAAAACATATAGAAAAGTTAGATCTTTCAGAAGAATCATAAAATCAACAAACCTAGGGGGGACTGTAACATTTCCCTTAGGGAAAGCACAAATGATGTCAAGATTAAATTTTTTTAGAGAGTGCTGGAGAAGTTGTCAATATTAGAAAATAACACAATACCGTGATTATGCCAATATGTTTGGAAATTTAAGAAATTTGTGGGCAACTTTCTAGAAGACCTAACTTACCAAAAAAAGATACTGGAATAATAGAAAAGCGTAAATATGCAATCCTCCTCATTATAAAATTGAACAGTAGCAAAAATGGTTCCAGATGAATTCTCAAACATCTCAGTGTTGAAGCACGCCAAACACATCAGATAAAATCATATTGGTGAACCACTGCTAAGGACAGAAGGGAGAACATTCCATTAATCACATTATGAGGTTGGCATAAACTTGGTAGCAACATTGAACAATGATAATGTGAGAAGCACAATTACAGAACTATTTCAAGAACCAAAGGAAATACAAATCTACACAAAATAACTGGAAAATTGTGTCCACCATGTGTAAAAAGAATCAAGCATTTGACCAAATAATTATCGCAAACATGGAAATTAAGTTTTACATCGGAAACCTTATCTGCATGATTATCCATACTACTAGAAGCACAAAACATGTAGGATGACTTTAATATATGCATCAGATCATGTAATAAAATTCAACCTATAGTTATGATAAAGATATTTAATTACATAGAAAGAAAAAGGTATATTTTTACCTTGATAATAGCTACAATGGCTACAGTGTCATAGTAAGTGTTTAATATTGAAAATTTTTCCACTGAGACTGGCTATAAGTAAAATTATCTTCTATCACCATTTCTATATTTCATGGTGATTTTATGACTCTTTCCTGGACTTTATACTAAAGAAAGTAAAATGTATAATAATAGGAAAGAAAGTGACACTATCTAATCTTTGACAGATTATATAAACTTTAGGAAAACAATAAAATCATTAGCCTATTTATTAGACTCTTAAAGCTGTCT
>SJYT01038119.1:4306-19603 GCA_006410635.1 Cephalophus harveyi | reverse complement strand
ATATATATATATGTGTGTATAGCTGAGTCATTCTTCCGTATAGCTGAAGCATGGTAAATCAACTACACTTCAATTAAAATTTTTAATTACAAAAAAAAAAGAAGTAAAGTGAATCAAATTATATCAAGTGTATATGAAATGCAAATAAAATGTAGAGAATAAAAAGAATGAAAACATAAGTAAGGTGAGATATAGCCAATACATGGAATGTATGGAGTTTTTAAATCATTGTGAATAATAAGCTGCAAAGTCAAAATACAATGAAGAAATCTGATACAGTTTTTAAATGAAGCATAACTGAGACAATGAAATAAGAGGGGAAAGCGATGAGATACCAAAAAACAAAAGAATAAAGGAAAGTAAAAACAGCATATATGGAAGAAAAGAGAAAGAGGACAATAATGTAAGGAAGAAGGTGAAGTATAATTTCTGTCAAATAGAAAATTAACAGGAAATTAAATCTGAAACAAAGAGTAAGGAAGCTTCCGATTGGGGGTGGGAATACTGGAAAGGTCTGCATACCGCGGTCTCTTTCTTGAGGCTTGTCTTAGATCCTTAAGGAAAGCAGTCAGATTCCCCAAAAAGGTGGAAGCACCTTGCAAAGGCCGGATCTGACCCACAAAGACTGTATATCAGGGACCAGATGACAGAGCATCTCCTCCCAGCGGGCCCCCTTGTCACCTGCTGTCTCCAGCACCTCGCTTGTTAGGGTCATCCTGATGCGCCCAGAGGGGCAGCAAATTGCTCTCCCGCATGCAAAATGATTCTCCTGGTAAACTTATGAGGTTTACTAACAAGGGGGCAAAGGCATGATCTGGGGACTTACTTTTCCCAGGTTGATCTACATCATTAAGTAAACAAAAAAAGTAAACTTCAGAATCTAGACAAGTGATCAAAGTTAGTTTCCACTCCGCTGGCGGAAATTCCCCTAGGACCTGATAAAAGGTGACCTCCAGAGCTCAGAGGACGCGTTCACTTTTCTTCTTGAGTCCATCATGCATGTTTCAGCTCCTTTACATTCTATAAAGTGCAAGCATAGTGCAGTACAGTGAGTTTTATCATAATCCAACTAACACAGGCATCGCTCAAGATTATAACATACAGAGTGTGCTGTGGACTCTCTTTTTTTCTTTCCTTTTTCCTTGGGGTGTGCAGCATCTCAGTTCCTGATCAGGGATTTAACCCACGCCCTCTGAGGAAGGGCAGAGTCTTACCCATAGGACTGCCAAGGAGGTCTCTCTAATGCTCATTTTAAAGCCACAGAATAAGATTTAAATGTTTTTTATTTACATCTTAAATAAAAAGTTTTACTGCTCAATATTTCACTCATAATATGTAAGATGTTGTTGCTCAGTCGCTGAGTCGTGTCGGACTCTTTGCGACCCCATGGACTGCAGCAGGGCCAGGCTTCCCTGTCCTTTACCATCTCCTGGAGTTTGCTCAAACTCATGTCCATCACCATGAGATGGTGATGCCATCCAAGCATCTCATCCTCTGTCATGCCCTTCTCCTCCTGCCTTCAATCTTTCCCAGCATTGGAGTCTTTTCCCTTTTTTTGTATGTAAAATATAAAAATGGGAAAAGAATGCATACACACAGACAACACAGCTTAACAAATGGAAAATTAGCAATAACTATGAACATTTGAGTATGCTTCTATAAATCATCATAGTCTTCTCTTCCCCCCCAGGGTTAACCATTGTGGGTCCCCGCCCCGCCCCCAGTCAGCTTTATTGAGGTATAATTGAAAAATAAAATTGCAATATATTTAAAGTGTACAGTGTGATGGTTTGATAATCATATACATTGTGACATGATTCCCACAATCAAGTTAATTAACACATTGATCACCTCACATAGCTTCTTTCTTTTTTCTCCTTTATTTTTGGTGAGAACACAAGATCTACTTTTTTCAGTAGATTCAAATACATAATGCAAAATTATCAACTATAGTCACCGTTCCATACTATAGATCCTCAGCTCTGGGTTTCATCATTTTATGTTTTGTTTATCATCCCTTTGCTTTTCCCTACAAATTTAAAACCTGCATGTGTTTTGGGAAAATACTATTTGGTTTCACTTTCTGTTGGTGGTCTTATGCTGGTAGCTCAGACGGTAAAGAATCTGCCTGCAATGCAGAAGACCAGGGTTTGATCCCTGGGTAGGGAAGATCCCCTGAAGGAGGAAATGGCAACCCACTTCAGTATTCTTGCCTGGAGAATTTCATGGACAGAGGAGCCTGGCAAGCTACAGTCCATAGGGTCACAAAGAGTCAGACACAATTGATTGACTAACACACACATTGTATTGAACTTGGATTCTTTTTTAACCTCAAAGATATATTTGTGGAATTACAGAAGTTTAGATTGGTAGCTGAAGTTAATGCATTTTTTCTGTTGCTCCATATTCCAATTTATTACTATAGCATCATTTTTCATTCATTCTCAAGTTGATAGATAGTGGGCTCTTGTGACTTCTTTCTGTGGCCCAGAGTGCCACAATTTCTATGGGCCAAAACACACAATAGGTCTCTTACTGTGTCCTGGGACCGAGGTACTTTTGTTTGTTTTTTATAATTTATTAAAATGTAAGATGGGCTTCCCTTGTAGCTCAGTCAGTGAAGAATCTGCCTGCAGTGCAGGAGACCCGGGTTCAATCCCTGGGTCGGGAAGATCCCCCGGAGAAGGAAATGGCAACCCACTCCAGTATCCTCGCCTGGAAAATCTCATGGACAGAGGAACCTGCTGGGCTGCAGTCCGTGGGGTCGCAAAGAGTCGAGCACGACTGAGTGGCTAACACTTACTTACTTACTTAACTACCCATTACCACTGGCCGCACAGAATGCTATGCTGTCTTGGAACCAGGAGATTCAGTGGGGCTGCCCTTGTTCTCTCCATATTCAATGATAGAGTTCTAACTAAAGTGTCTACATTTCAGTTACTGAGAAAGAAAAGCCAAGACTTGAAAGCGTATGCCAGCCAAGTCAGCACTTCCTTTGAAAGAATATAATAGTATTTGTTAATATAGTATCTGTCATTTGCCATGATCTAATTATACTACCATCCCACCATGAGGAAGGCTGGGAAAAGTCAGTTTTCTCAGCCTGGCACATTGCTAAAAACAATGGACTGCCTCCAAAATCTCAGAATTCAAACAGTAAGGCAAAAGGAGAAAATGGATGTTGAATAGCCAACAGGCAGAGTCTTGGTTTTCTGGAGACTATTGAAGATCCAGTTATACATAGACATTGTGATTGCTTCTGTGTAATAATGTGAGGTGCCATGGGCAACAAAAATGACTCATAAAATCATGTGCCGATGTCACCAGATGGGATTTGGCAGCAAAAATATTGTTAGTCATTTCTTTCTTGCAAAGATGCCCAAGGTGGGAACGAGGTATTGGAAGCCCAACTCAAAAAGATCATCAGCGAATGGATGTAAGTGATATAACTGTGGAAGTATGAGTTCATGGCCCAGAGTGGAAAAGTCAATGGTTTCTGGTGAGGTCATTTCAGTATTTCAAAGTCTTAAACTTATCATTAGTCATTGCTTTGCCAAGCTTACAGCTGATTACATCACGGCTTCTGCTTGACCACAGGAGGACTAGAGTTTTCTGAGGTACAGCTTACTTTTTCTTTTTTTCTTCTCTTTGTTCTTTTTTCTTTTAGAAGCTTATTTCTGATTTATGCATCTTACGTGCATCATCTACCATCACATCAGAGCCCTCCACCCCCAACCTCACAGCTCTTGTTCAGAGTCTCAGGGACATTTTTCTGTTGATCCAGAGTTTTTTTCCAGATTCTAGGCTTTGATTACAAACCATAATACAAAATGCAGTAAGCAGATGTAAGCTTTTATATATAAAATGGATAGCAACAAAGTCCTACTAGATAGCATGAGAACTAAATCCAATATCTTATAATAAACCAAAATGGAGACTATTTTTAAAAGAAAATATACATGTGTAACTGAATCACTTTGCTGTACAACAGAAATTAACACAGCATTGTAAATCAACTATACATCAATTGAAAATTGACAAAATGACCCTAGAAGATCATTTCCAAAACATGAACATTAGACATATTTCTCTGTAACTTAGAGCCACTTGCACTTAAAATAAGAAACATCTTAATGGGATCAGTTGCCCAGTAATATGTGACCTCATATGTTGAATGGCACCCCTTTTCACATCCAGAACAATGAAGATTTTGTTTCTTTATTATTTCAACAAGGATACCTTTTGCTCATTTTTTAAAACAATTTTGTCCCCACTGCTTTGAGAAACACTCTTTCCCCTCTTAGAAATAACTGATGTTTCTTTGGTACCATGAAAATGTGTGTCTTCAAGAGCGCTGGTCAGATTTTCACTGCTATTATTATTTAATTATGAACTCCTCAGGTCAGGAAGAGCCCCCTGGAGAAGGAAATGACAACCCACTCCAGTCTCCTTGCCTGGGAAATCCCATGAACACAGGAGCCTGGGGGCTACAGTCCATGGGGTCACAAAGAGTTGGAGGCCACGTAGCAACTAAACAGCGTACACAATAGCCCAGTTCTGGGAAACTGCCTCCCAAGGAATGAACTTTAAGCTAAAATACCTTTCTTTAGCTCACAGGAAACCTCCTGATGAAGCCCGTGAATCAGGCTGCAGGAAGGAAGAAATTAACACACCCAAGATCCAGGATTTCAACCCCTTCACTTCTAGTATAAAAGAAACCTGAATTCTAACTCAGAGAAGATGGTTTTTTGGAACACTAGTCTACCGTCTTCTTGGTCTGCTGGATTTTTGAATAAAGTCACTATGTCTTGCCCTAACATCTCACCTCTCGATTTATTGACTTGTACAGTGCATAGGACAGGCTTGGATGAGGTAACATGATGTCAAGGTAACCTGATTTGTGTTACATACTACCAAAAGTTATGCTTCAATGGACACACACTTGTAGCAATTAAGGCAGATGACTGAAGACCAAATCATTTAAAAAGAAACATAGATCACTTGACCAAACTAAAGAAAGGACACAGGAATGGCTAGCTACATTCTTTATGTTGATTTTCCAAACACTGAAAATTGAGGAGGAGAACTGAAAATATCACTGTTCTTAACATCTCCTTTGTTAATTGGTACACACGGTTCACTTAAGGATTCAATAACAAAACAGGACCCATTTCTAAAATGTTACTTTCAAGTTCAAGTCAGTGGTTTCTGGTGAGGTCATTTCAGTATTTCAAAGTCTTAAACAGCTGCCAACCCACAGACTGTGTGCAAAGGTCCCTGTTCCTCCACCTCCTCACCCATCCCTCTCATCACTTGACCTTTTGATAATAGCCATCCTCAGAGGTGTGAGATGATAGCTCATCGTGGCTTTGATTGGCATTTTCCTGATGGTTAGTGATGTTGGGCACCTCTTCCTATTCCTATTGGCTGTGTGTATGTCTTCTTTGGAAAGATGTCTATTGAGGCCCTCTGCCCATTTTTTAATTGGGTTATTTATTTGTAAGATGACTTATAAGCAGGTACGTACAAGGCAGTCATAATATGCCACGTCAACACACAAGTCAAGTAGTTAGGCTTTCTGCCAACCAACAACAAATTCACAGATGCTGAAGAAAAGTGAGGAAAAGCTTACATCGGGAAGAATGTTCAACTTTTGACTCCTGAATTAGGCATGATCTGTGCTGCCCAAGATGCAGAAGAAGAGATGGAGATGGAAGAGAAAATTTTGGCGATTGGAGGGATAACTGCTTAAATATATGGTCCTGTCTGCCATGGGTATGCGTGCATATGTGCGTGCGTGCATGCGTGCGGTGCTGGGTATAGAATTCGGAGTTTTATCTTAACTTGCTTCTATGGCAGAAATCAAAGTACGAGACTTATGACTGAGCTCGTCACAGTAAGTGGCGATAGAGCGAGTTTCAACTCTAAACCAGTAACCTAGAATCCGTCTTCGTACACATGATGAAGTGAAGGATCATGCTTGATTTCCTGATTCTTCTTGGCCCAATGCTGTTGTTGTTTAGTTGCTAAGTCATATACGACTCTTTATGACCCCATAGACTGCAGCACGCCAGGCTTCCCTGTCTTTCACCATCTCCTGGAGCTTGCTCAAACTCACGTCCATTGAGTCAGTGATGTCATTCAACCATCATCCCTTCCTCTGTCTCCCTCTTGTCATCCTGTCTTCAGTCTTTCCCAGCATCAGGATCTTTTCTAATGAGTCGGCTTTTTGCAGCAGTATTGGCCAAAGTATTGGAGCTTCAGCTTCACCATCAGTCCTTCCAATGAATATTCAGAGTTCACTTCCTTTAGGACGGACTGGTTGGATCTCCTTGCAGTCCAAGGGACTCTCAAGAGTCTTCTCCAGCACCACAAAACAATGATGTAACAATAATTGAGGGGAGGGGGGAGAGGGAATCTTTTGAGAAATCATGTAGGATGTACCCAAAACAGTCCCAACCAAGAACAAGACTTTGGGACTTATACTCACTGGCTTACATCACCCCTTGATCAAGGACTAACAAGAGTTTAATTCCTTTCCTTTAAAACCAAACTCACTGTCAGGTTTGTATGGTTAAGTGGCCACATGCTCCTGCAGGCAAAAGCCTTTCTCACATTAAAATTCTGTCCATACACTGAATACATACATACAACTTGTAAATTATTTTTGTTCTGCTGCAATTACAGCAAAACGCATCGGGCCTCCAAATCCCTGCAGATTTATGGCATGAAAATCTCTGTTTAAAAAGCTGCTTTCTCACTTTTGGGTCACAGGCAGTGAAAAACAGGCTCAGATTGAATATTCACGCATCTTTATCTTTAAAAAGGATGTTGTGTACTTACGGTCATGCATGCATGCTAAGTTGCTTCAGTCGTGTCCCGACTCTGCAGTCCTATGCAAGGTGGCCTGACAGGCTCCTCTGTTCATGGCATTCTCCCAGCAAGCCTGCAGTGGGCTGCCATGCCCTTCTCCATTACTTATGGCCAATTCACCCTTTTCTTGAATGATTAAAGCAGATATACACTGTATATCTAATAGGCCATAAACAGGATGAGCTAACAGGTCTAATAGACCGTAAACAGGATTAGTGTCCAACTCAAAATCAGTTACCTCTAAGTGTGAGGCAAGTGTGGAGAAAAAGAGAGTGAGCTGGGCAGTTAGGCAAAGAAAAGGGAAATTTATTGGAAGGAAAAAAGAGGGTGACTGGCCCTTGAGGAGAACCAGTGTCCTCCCTTTCTGATGGGGTTTTTCTTATACCCTGCAAATGAAAAATTCTCTGAAGGGATGGTTAATTTTTAGCCTGTAGCTGAGTCCTGCGGTCACATAGCCAGAGGTCTGCAATCCAGTGGTCCCAAAGCCTTGAGAAGGTAGGCGCCAGCAGGAAAGCAGAATGTCCTCTGGGCAATTGGGTCAGTCTCAAGGGTCACTGTGATTTTATTCTTTGTTTGCGAGGTCAGCATCATGAGCCATTTCTACCATGAGCTCCCATGGAGGCCTTATCATTCCAGCCTTTTTGATTTAGGATAAGGGCTGAAGGTCAGTCTTCCCTAACTGCTTCCTTCAAGACAGCGGCATTGTCGGGGGCAGGAGGAGATGAGAAAAACCTGGAATGCAGGTCAAGAGGATTTGTGTGGGGTCAAAGTTTTTGGTAATTTGAGCGAGATAGAAGTAGCTCATGGATAGTTCAGTTGGTGAAGGCTTGTAAGCGGTCCTGAAGAAATTTTGCAAAAGACGCATTAAAAATGGGCCAAAAGTTAGAATAAGGGTAAGTAGAATGAGAAGGCCTAGAAAAGGTGGGATCCGGGGCATCCAATTCCAATTCCTCCGTCCGTTTTCCCATGAATTACTGAGACGTGGATGTGTCCTCGAGGCCCTGTTTGTCACAGTTCTTTCTGCTTCCTTTGCAACATCCAATTTGTTGGTGTAGAAGCAGCAGGCTTCCTCCAAAAATAGACAAAGGTCTCCTGTTTCTGCTGTGAGGAGGTCTAACCCTCTTTTGTTTGGAGGACCCTGTATGCCAGGGGATCTAGTTGGTTGGGGGTAGTGATAAGGCTAGCAGCTATTTCTTCTAGGCTCTCAGTGAGGTCTTTAGAAAGGCTTTGGTGGTAATTTAAAGAGGTTGTGAGTCCTGCGGTCCCTGTCCCAATCCTTTCTGTTTCAGCAACTATTCCTAAACGGATCAATAGAGGAATGAATTGAATTGCCCGTCTGGGTCGGTTATGAGTTAGTGGGATAGGGAGCATCTGATTGTTAGGAGCAATAGAAATATCCGGGGCAGATGCACCAGGGTGCATGTTCCTGTCAGTTAGTGGGAAGACATAAACAGGTGCTGGTTCCACATAAGAAAAATACTCCAGGAGTAAGAAGACAACAGCCGAAATCGATAGCAAATAGGAGTCTTTCTGGGAACTCGTTAGGAGTCTCTGAGACAGGCAGTGAACTCGGCCAGTGTAGCCCCTACAAGAGGAGTATTTACACCATAGGCAGAGGGGAGCCTCCCTGAGAAAGTAAGAGAGCGTCCTGCAGTTCCTGAGACATGATAGACAGATCGGCTGCAGGGAAGGAGAGATGTGAAGTGTGATTACAGAGGTGCGATGGTATAGTTCCTAGTTAGGGGGTAAGAATTGTTCATAGAGTTCTGTCTGGAAACAGAAAGGAGCCTGTTGTAGACAAATGTCAGAGGTGGTGGGTGTTAAGGAGCAATAACCAGGCTTGGATAGTAATAGAATTTTGACTGAAGGTCTTTCCCAGGAAAAGGCGTGGGACATTTTGGGAGTTTGAGAAAAGAATGGGAAAATGGGGTATCTTGAAGTGTGTAAGGTAGAAGCATCTTGCGCCATATAAATAAGCTACAGCAGGCGGGCATCCTGATTGAATGCCAGTCAGCCTGGAACACACCGATCCAGCCAGTTAAGAAGAAAGGGGGCTGTGCAGGACCTCAGCCTGGTCAACCAAGGAGCCATAACTCCACTCCACAGTTCCTAACCCCTACACCTTGCCAGCCTCCTCCCACCGAGTGCTAAGATCTATACTTGCCTAAATCTGAAGGACGCATTTTTTTTTGTATCCACATTGCTCCGGTTCAGTTCAGTTCAGTCACTCAGTCGTGTCCGACTCTTTGTGACCCTATGAACCTCAGCACGCCAGGCCTCCCTGTCCATCACGAACTCCCAGAGTTCACTCAAACTCATGTCCACTGAGTCCATCCAGCCATCTCATCCTCTGTCGTCCCCTTCTCCTCCTGCCCCCAATCCCTCCCAGCATCAGAGTCTTTTCCAATGAGTCAACTCTTCGTAGGCTTCGCTAGAGATGATGATGGTGAAAGGTTGTTGTTGAATCACGACGCCGGGATTCTTGGCCCCCGGAGGAGAAGAATTTAATCCGGGGCCAGAGACGAGGCTTGATCGCTCAGAGCTTTTGTGTAATAAAGTTTTATTAAAGTATAAAGGAGATAGAGAAAGCTTTTGACATAGGCATCAGAAGGGGGCAGAAAGAGTACCCCCCTGCTAGTCTTCAGCTGGATGTTATATAGTCACAAGCAGCCTGTTAACGAAAGAAAGGAATGTCTCAAAATTCAGAATGGCACCAGGCCCCTCACCCATAAGATGTATTTTGGGATAATCTTGGCACCAAATGGTTTACCTTGGGCCATAAAATGATTAACTTGAATCTTGAAGAAGGGCAGATCACCATACAAATAGTTTCATTTACATAGATTAGAGGAACAATTTCGGGGTATAACATACTGGTTTATCAAGTAGATTCTGAGCCCAAAAGGTAGAACCGACTTGAAGACAGAGTTTGGGGTAAATGTATAGTACATTAGCATAGCTTAAGATAAACATTTCCATAAGAAAAAGGCATTGGTTAACTTCAGGTGAAACCAGGTGTCACTATGGCAACACAGAATTTTAAGAGAAACCTTTTAAATTTGTATAGAGAAGGAAAAAATATCGCTAGTTTCTTTCCTCCTGCGTCTTAAATGAGATTAAAATGTCTTGACACTTGCTAGCTATTTCCTCCGTTTGGAGACCCCTGGCCTCCCTGCCTGTTACCCTCTCAATGGAAGCAGGCTACCAAGTCTCGAGGAAAAGGGCATAGATCTACAAGGAGGAGGTAAGATATTTTGGGGTTGTCCTGAGAAGGGACACAAGACTGTTGGACCAGTCTAGAAAAGATGTAGTCTTGAGAATGCCACAACCAAAAACCCTCTGACAGGTCCGAGAATTTTTGGAAGCCACTGGATTCTGTAGAATTTGGATCCCAGGATACTCTCAGATGGCCCAGCCCTTATATGAACTGCTAGCAGGGCCGGAAGAGGATTCACTAAATTGGACAGAGAGGCAATAACAAGCCTTTGAAAAGTTAAAATTGGCTATTACATCGGCACCCGCGTAGGGTCTGCCAGAACTTTCTGAGCCGTTCATTGTGTATGTAACTGAAAAGGACAACGTGGCTATGGGGGTATTAATCCAGACTGTGGGGACATGAGACAGACCTGTGGCCTATCTCTCAAAACGGCTGGACAGCATTGCTACCGGGTGGCCTGAGTGCTTACGGGCGATTGCCGCGGTTGCCTTACTGGTCCGAGAAGCGACCAAGCTGACTTTGGGCCAAAACCTAACTGTAAAAGTCCCCCATGAGGTCAACACTCTCCGACTGGAGTAGCCATGCGTTCCAGGAAACAAACTCACTCAAAGGACAATGCAGATAGCGGAGTGCAGTTTATTACACCGGCGGGCCCAAGGCAGAGCCTCCTCTTAGCCAAGGACCCCACCAGTTTTTGTGAAAACCTTATATACCCTAAGTGTATAAGATTCCCTCAAACTAGTCTGAACAAAAGAAAAAGATACAATCAAAGTTAACCCATGATCATATGCCTTAAGCCTAGGTAGTTAACAGTGGGCAGTTATCAATAGGCCTGTGGTCATACCCCAATAAGCATAATAGAATGTTTGATTCTATCTGGTTACACACATAGTTAGGGTATTCTTTTAGGCGATGGAGAGCCCTGGGGCTCTTCCTTCTGGGGGCCCGGTTTTCCTTCATAGATCCTGGGCATACAGCTCAAAGTCCACAGTTCTGTCCAAGATGGAGCCCTGCTTTCAAGAGAAAGCCCGTTCTGTTTCTTCCTTCACTACGAGGGGGGGTCCCCACAAATGGTTATCAACGTCCCGGATTACCCAACACCAGGGACTTTTATGAGAGAACCCGCATGTTACTATTGAGCTCTGTCAGGCCTTCAATCCAGCTACACCCCTTCCTGTGGGGAAAGGCGGACCTTCACATAATCGTGAAGCAATCCTGGAAGTTTATGCTTCCAGACCTGACCTGCGAGACTGGGCCCCGGCCGCCGATGGCACCAGGCTGCTGAAACAAGGCCAGGGGCTGTCGGGGTGCGCGGTAGTCACAGAGAAGACCATAGCCGGGGCTGGCTCTCAGCCATCCCGCTGGTCTGCTCAACGGGCTGAATTCCGGGCTCTAATTCAGGCCCTCCAGTTGTCGAAAGGGAAGACAAACATTCACCCTGACTCCAGGTATGCCACTGCTACTCTGCGTGCGCATGGGGCCCTGTACACGGAGAGACGGCCCTTGACAGCTAGCGGAAAAGACATTAAAAACAAGGAAGAAATCTTGACCCTACTAGATGCTGTATGGGAACCTGAAACAATACCAGTGATACATTGCCGGGGTCACCAAAAAGAGGACGGCCCACAGCTGGGGAAACCGGCTGGCAGATAGGGCTGCAAAACGAGCGGCAGAGGAACCTGGAGGCGCTGGGGGCGGGATTGGTAAGACTCTTGTGCTTAACAACTCTCCCACAGTCTACCCCGGCCCAAGACCAGCTGTCTCAAACAGAAAGGGCCACCAAGAATGAAAGGGGCTGGTGGGAACTGCCGGATGGCAGGTTGCTAGTTCCCAAGGCACTGGCCCCTTCATCAGTGTCTCCGGTAGCAGACTACCCACTTGAGATGTGACAAAATGGAAAAGTTAATTCGGAAATATTTCTTAATACCATGGCTTTCTTCCCTGTGTAAAATGGAATCCCAGAACTGTTCTGCTTGCTCACAGGTTAGTGCTTTCCCCGGACATAAACAGAAAACTCCAGGAATACAGTTCAAGAGCACTCTGCCCTTTGAACATTCAGAAG
This sequence comes from Cephalophus harveyi, assembly GCA_006410635.1. Taxonomy (NCBI): domain Eukaryota; kingdom Metazoa; phylum Chordata; class Mammalia; order Artiodactyla; family Bovidae; genus Cephalophus; species Cephalophus harveyi. The sequence goes on along the minus strand of SJYT01038119.1, from coordinate 7,451 downwards.
TGGACTTTACTAACATGAAACCCTGCAGACACTATCGTTATTTACTGGTCATGGTATGTACCTTCTCAGGATGGGTAGAGGCCTTCCCTACCCGAACTGAAAAAGCAAATGAAGTGGCTCGCTGTCTGATTCGAGAAATAATCCCCAGATTTGGGTTCCCAACCAGTATAGGGTCAGACAACGGCCCTGCTTTTGTAGCCGATTTAATTCAACAGGTATGTAAAGCTCTAAATGTCAAATGCAAATTACATACCCCATATTGGCCCCAGAGTTCCGGAATGGTGGCCAGAACTAACCAAACCCTTAAAGAAATACTTTCAAAGTGTATCATAGAGACTGACTGTTTGTGGATGGACTTACTTCCAGTGGCCTTGCTCAAATTAAGAGTGAACCTGCATTGCCACGGTTATTCTCCTTATGAAATTATCTATGGGAGACCCCCTCCCATAGTAAGACAGGTGTCGGCAAATTTGCCACAAGGGGAGATGGGATTTCGCAGCAAATGGAACAATTAGTTAAGGTAATAAGCCAGGGAACTAAGTTTGTCTAAGAAAGGGTGCCATTCTCCCTTGAGAAACAGATTCATGAGTTTGTGCCCAGGGATCAGGTGTGGGTCAAGGACTGGAACCGTGACTCCTTGGCCCCACAGTGGAAAGGCCCATACACTGTTGCTCCAACTACGCCTAGGGCAGTTAAAGTTGCAGGTGTCCCTCCCTGGAGGCATCACACAAGGGTGAAGAAGACATACCAAGCAGACCCCGAGGACGCTAAGGGGACTACACAAAGGGACCCTGCTGATCCCCGTGAAACCAAGATCATCTTAAAAAAGAGGAAACAGAAGTAAAGCTCTGCAATCAACATCTGCTACATGGGCTCCCCAGCATCATCCTGAGACTCGCCACAGTTTCAGCACAGGACAGCGTTTTCATCTCGTGGGCACGTTCCTATGCAGGCTTTGATAACACCTCTAAGTGTTGGGTTTGTGGAGCCATGCCTTTGTCAGTGATGGACGGACTTCCTTGGTAGGTGTCTCCTCTCTGTAAGGGAGACTTTAGCCCCTTCTGTTCCTTTTTGAGACAACAATGAGAAACGTTTCTTTCTTTGGTTACTCACAACCTGTCACTTCTTTCTTGGTGTAAACTGGACTCTAATCAGACTGATCAAGGCCATAGGGTGACATTTGAAGCAACTGCAAGCTTTATTACTTAAAAAATAGAAAAGGATGAGAACTCTAGGGCCAGTAAAAAGGGCCAGTCCATCAGGTACTTTGAACAATTTGACCAGATATGAGACAAATATTTTTGAAGGACTCCAGAACAAAGGACTGCCGTCTGTGGGGTTGCACAGAGTCGGACACGACTGACACGACTTAGCAGCCAGAACAAAGCCAGCCTATTGTCCCTGTCCCTATCTGTTGGGAGCAAAGGAAACAGAAGATTGGATTTGGTGACCATCCTGTAGATCCAAAAGAATTAAAGTATGTGGGATACTTTTCCTCTGAGCAATGTGAACAAATATTAGAGGTCACCTATCGCTGGCCAGGCTCAGACTGGAAGAACAACCCTGGGATCCGATGGGTGGCCTCGAACGGTACCCAGTGGCAGTGTGCAATTCGTGCCCTTGGCTTCCAGTCTGCTGGGCTGGCCGCTGCACTTTAGGATTTGCCTTTGCTCATGGAAGTATGAAGCCATCCTTACAACAAGCACCAGGAGATCTGCCTTATTTACACGTGCGGCGGGCAAGGTCCATGTTTCAGTGGAACATGATTACATGTTTCAATGCCATGTTTCAGTGGGCATGATTACATAGCTGCCCTGTTCATACCATCTATAGGAACAACAGATATTATGATTAAAGTAGCAACTCTAACTAACTTCATGAAACAGGCCCTCCTGGACAACGCAAAGGTGACCCAAGCTTTAAATGAACAACAAATACAAATGAGGAAGGCAGTAATCCAAAATCAGATGGCTTTAGAAACACTTAACGGCTGCTCAAGGAGGGACCTGTGCTACAATTAAAGTTGAGTGTTGTGTATATATTCCTGATTTATCTGGCAATGTATGAAAGATTGTTGTTGAATCACGACGCCGGGATTCTTGGCCCCCAGAGGAGAAGAATTCAATCCGGGGCCAGAGACGAGGTTTGATCGCTCAGAGCTTTTGTGTAATAAAGTTTTATTAAAGTATAAAGGAGATAGAGAAAGCTTCTGACATAGGCATCAGAAGGGGGCAGAAAGAGTACCCGCTTGTTAGTGTTAGCAATGAAGTTATATACTCTCCAATGAATCCAAAGAATGTCTGGACGTTGTAAAGACCTCACCAGACCTACTCCTATAATTTACATTTTAAGATAACAGAATTAGCCAGAAGGTTTAATCCAGAGACTGTCCTCAAGCATAATACATTGCTGTTATATAATCCTAAGGAATGTAGAGAAGGAAAAAGTTTGTCCTTTCTTCCTCCTTGAGAATTCCAGACCCTTCTCTTCTTGGGGACCCCTAGACTTCTTATCAACCTGCCTAGGAAATGACTCTCTCAGGTATCAGCCACTCTAGCAGACATGAAAAACCAGGTAAAAGCTGTATCTAATGATAATATTCCTTTTTGGACTTCTGTTTTGTCGTGGATAAAGGGCAATTGGTGAAAAACTATATTGGCCATTGTTATAGTGGCTCAGGTGATTTTGTTATGTGGACCTTGTATTCTCCAATGTATTGTCAACTTTGTTTCGCTGAGATTGAATTCATTCACCCAAATATATGCTAGAAGACCCAAGGTACAGTACATCCCTATGAATGATGCTCACACTGGAAGCTGAGAGCATCAAGAGAGGGGAATGAAGGAGGAAAGGAGAGGGTGGCCCTGACTAAACTGACTCTATTTTAAAGGGAAGGAAACTCCATCTTGCACTCGGCAAACTTTAGACTATGTATCTGGTAACCAAGCCTCCCCTTTGCTTTTCGCCTCTCTTCTTTTCACAGCTATTTGTAAGGCCTCCCCAGACAGCCATTTTGCTTTTTTGCATTTCTTTTCCATGGGGATGGTCTTGATCCCTGTCTCCCGTACAATGTCACGAACCTCATTCCATAGTTCTTCAGGCACTCTATCTATCAGATCTAGGCCCTTAAATCTATTCCTCACTT
>SJYT01038109.1:47-173556 GCA_006410635.1 Cephalophus harveyi | reverse complement strand
CAATGCCAACCCACATCGACCGGCCAAGATTACCTGGAAACTCCAAAATGGGTTAACGGGAGAGGTACTCAACTCAACCACAGGGATTCATCCCCCGAGCACTTGGTGGCCGAACTTGTACTTTAACCTGGAGGACCTGATTGATTCCGGGGGCTGGGAGGGGCCCTTTTTGAGGTCCTGGGGATTCTGGGCATGCCCTGGGCATATAAGGTACAATTGGAAAACTTGTGGGGGTATACAACATTATTTCTGTTGGGCTTGGAGTTGTGTAACCTCCAATGACGGGGATTGGAAATGGGAGGTAAGGAACCAGGACTTGGTCAATTTCACGTTCAATTATCCCCCGAATTCGATTCTGCCCGGCAACGGGGGCCTGACATCTAGCGACAAGATCACTCAGGTAAAAATAATGTTCAACCAAGAGTCAGCTGAGAAAGAGAGGTCTTAGGTTTCTGGGATAACTTGGGGTTTCCAACTTTACGCCAAGTGGCCCGGTCCATACCCCGGCGAAATTCTGATAATCAGTCAGGTAATTGAGCCCATCCTGGTTCAAAGTGTGGGGCCCAATCCAATCAAAAATCCAGGCCCAAGGAAGAGATTTGGTGCAAATCCAACTCAGGGGACTATATCTCAAAATCCGACATCCTCCATTACCCGGCCGGAGGACCAACTAAATGAGACAGAGGCCCTCAGCCCCTTGTTTCCCACCCCCAACCTGGACATGTCGGACCCGTTATGGGATCTAGCTGAAGCAGCTTTTGCAACCCTAAATCGTTCTAATCCCAATGTAACCCGATCCTGTTGGCTCTGCTATACTCTCCAACTGTGGGGCCTAATCCAATCAAAAATCCAGGCCCAAGGAAGAGATTTGGTGCAAATCCAACTCAGGGGACTATATCTCAAAATCCGACATCCTCCATTACCCGGCCGGAGGACCAACTAAATGAGACAGAGGCCCTCAGCCCCTTGTTTCCCACCCCCAACCTGGACATGTCGGACCCGTTATGGGATCTAGTTGAAGCAGCTTTTGCAACCCTAAATCGTTCTAATCCCAATGTAACCCGATCCTGTTGGCTCTGCTATACTCTCCAACCTCCCTTCTATGAAGCAATAGGTTTAAATGTTTCTTATGACCTGTCCACCAGCCCAGAACCGCCTCAGTGTCATTGGGGAAAACGTAAGGTCGGTCTCACTATGCGAGAAGTTTGGGGAAGGGGATTTTGCTTAGGTAGAGTTCCTCCTGAAAAGACTTCATTGTGTACTCAAGCCACTAACCTAACCGACCTAGGTCAGATAAAATGGATTATACCTGAGGCAGGGGGATGGTGGATCTGCCCTCATACTGGGCTAACTCCTTGTCTACATGTTTCAGTCTTTGATCAGAGTAAAGAGTTCTGTGTTTTAGTGGCTGTGATGCCTAAAATCTTATATCACCCTGAAAAAGATATGTATGACTATTGGGAGATGGAGGTTATAAGTCAATTGAAGGAAAACCGAGTAAAGAGAGAGCCCATTACAACCATCACCTTAGCAACCATGTTTGGTCTAGGAATTGCAGGAGCAGGAACAGGAATAGCATCCCTGACTGTGCAAAATCAGGGATTTACTTCCCTATTATTGGGAGATGGAGGTTATAAGTCAATTGAAGGAAAACCGAGTAAAGAGAGAGCCCATTATAACCATCACCTTAGCAACCGTGTTTGGTCTAGGAATTGCAGGAGCAGGAACAGGAATAGCATCCCTGACTGTGCAAAATCAGGGATTTACTTCCCTATGGGTCGCCATAGATGAAGGCATCACCCTCATAGAAGAGTCAATCAGTCATCTGGAAAAATCCCTAACTTCACTGTCGGAGGTGGTTTTACACAACAGAAGGGGCCTAGACTTGATCTTCTTACACCAAGGAGGGTTATGTGCGGCTCTGAGAGAAGAATGTTGCTTTTATGCAGACCACACTGGGGTGGTAAGAGAATCCATGGCAAAGGTGAGAGAGGGGTTGGCACAACGAAAAAGAGAACGGGAAGCCCAACAGGGATGGTTTGAATCCTGGTTCCATCAGTCTCCTTGGTTAACAACACTAATTTCTACCTTGCTCGGACCACTCATTGTATTCCTACTCATTCTCACCTTTGGCCCATGTATTCTAAACAGACTAATAACCTTTATAAGGGAACATATCAGTACAGTTCAGGTAATGGTACTGAGACAGCAGTATCAAGCAGTGTCTCAGAATGGAGAGGAGGATTCCTCTCCATGTTAAAAGGACAGGGGGGAATGTTAGGACCCAAACAGGCGCCATGACAGGCTTCAGGGGGCCAAGGCACGCCAAAATCTCCCTTGCAGAGGAGAAGAAAAGGGCTAGTTTCAGCCTATCAGGAGGAGGGTGAAACTCCCCTAAGAAAGCCCGCGTGCACGAAAATTTAGCCAATTAGTAGATGCCATAAAACCCTTGCAACCAATCCACCCTTACCAACTCCCTGTCTTTGTCTCAACTCTATAAATACTGGTGTAATTTAGGGCTCAGGGCTCTTGCTCCTCTCCACTGTGCTGGAGTGTGACTTGGGCCCTAGCTTGAGCTAGCAATAAACCCCTTTATGGTTTTGCATTGCTGTGGATGTCTTATTCTCTCAGTTTTGGGGACTCGGAGTTTGGGCACAACAGTTATTAGTAGATTCTTGCAATGATTTTCTTTCTATAGATCCATAAAAGCAAACTTAATGTTTTGACTTACCTGTTTTTAACTTGTGAAAAAAGGCAAGGAATGGAAAAGTATAAACTTCTGAACTAGAAAGGGTTGAAAGGGAACATTCCCTATCCAGTATGTATATATATATTTTTGATGGGGCAAAGGAAAATCAGGACACAAGAATCATAGCATTTGCTTGGAGTTAAAGTGGCAGGAAATAAAAATCTTACAACTAGTAGCAGAAATTCTTGGTCTGCATTTTCTTAGAATATGAATGCAAACAGATTCAGAGTTAAGACTTGTAACAAAGTGTTCCCTTCTTAACTGGACTTAATTTCAGAAATAACTGTCAAAGAACTGATAAAATGAGGAGACTATACAGAAATTGTTTATCCTTCCCTCATGGATTTTTTTCTGCATTTATACAGTTTCATTTTTTCTGGGTGTTACGAGTGAAATGACAAAGAGACAACACACACATACACAAAAGACAGACAAAGACACAACTCCGGCCAGAGGAAAAAATCTGCGGAAGCCCCCTTTGTGGTTTATTTTTATAGTCCTGTTTTGGGAAGCAATCCAAGAAGCAAAGCATTGCATTCTTTTACCATATAAGTACATACAGGATAAGGGCAAGCACAATTACAGCAGAGGAGGGGGAAGTGACCTTTACATGTTTACTAAGAAGCCTGCCTAGAACTCCAGCTTCCTCCTACTCGTCAGGGAGGGCCTGATCCCTCGTATGCAAGCGGATCATTAACTTCGTAGTTTGTGTACAGGCTTCTTGGCAGGACATCCTGTTTGCAAGCCTGTCCAGCCCAAGCAGAGAGTCTTGTTTGCAGGCACATCTCCACTTCCTTATCCGATCCATTCCCAGGTCACTGTTGGTCTCCCACACTGGGTTTTTCTCTGCCATGGCCACTGACTTCTTAACTTGGCCTCTGACTTTCTTTTTAATGTTCATTCCTCAGAGTTTTCTAAGTTCTCAGTTCTCTACTCAGGATCTGCCAGTCTGCATGACCAGTTTATCTAGCAGGTACAGTAGAGCTTCCCTGGTGACTCAGTGGTAAGGAATCCGCCTGCCAATGCAGGAGACTTGGGTTTGATCCCTGGGTCGCAAATAAGTTGGACACAACTTAGCTACTAAACAACAAAGAGACAACACACACATACAAATAGGAAATAGAGCGACCAGACTTCATCTGTAGTGTTGTCGTTCAGTTGCTAAGTTGCCTCTGACTCTTTGTGACCCCATGGATTGCAGCACACTGAGCTTCCCTGTCCTTAACTATTTCCCAGAGTTTGCTCAAAGTCATGTCTGATTGAGCTGATGATGCCTTCCAACCATCATTTGACTTAAAAATTATTTCTCTTTCTTTGATAGTATTCCCTTTGCTTAAAGGGTCTTTTTTCTTTTATTCTATCTCTCATACACTTGCTAAAATGCTCTTCATTCCATATGATACATCTCGTATTTGTAAAAAGATCCAGACTTCTCAGAATTATTCTCTTCTGATGTACACTTCATCCACCTGCTATAGGAATAATTATATTTTATCTTACTGTTTATTTTTTTGTTTACTGAATGACAGCATAATGTTCAATGCAATCAAAAAAAGTGGCTCCTGCCATGGCTGTTTTTATTTTATCTGGATGATAGAAACTTATAGAATCAGGACAGAATTTGGGATGTTTGAGCTTCAAGTTGGTGAGTACCTTTAAGTTTATGTCCTGGAAAGAAAATAATTACCAAATCAAACACAAATATTTAAATATTATATAAAAACCCCACTTTGTGTTACAAATCATAATACCTAATAAGTGAGTTTCATTATCGTTTTACATAACCAAGAAGAGTTCAAAATACTCAGTGCAGCAGTGGAATAATACAAATTTTACAAAATTTTTCCATTGTATTCTTTTGCATGGAAAAATTGAGTATTGTAAAGTTAAAGTTGTAAAGCCACAGAGCATGTTTAAAGGAACACAGCTGTGTGAACACACACTCATAATCAGCCTTATGTCCTGCCTTGGCTCTGTTACAATGAGCCATGTTCCTTAAGCAAGTCCTTTAAAAGCCTCTTGATGAAAGTGAAAGTGGAGAGTGGAAAAAGTTGGCTTAAAGCTCAACATTCAGAAAACGAAGATCATGGCATCCGGTCCCATCACTTCATGGGAAATAGATGGGGAAACAGTGGAAACAGTGCCAGACTTTATCTTTTTGGGCTCCAAGATCACTGCAGATGGTGACTGCAGCCATGAAATTAAAAGACGCTTACTCCTTGGAAGAAAAGTTATGTCCAACCTAGAAAGCATATTTGAAAGCAGAGACATTACTTTGCCGACTAAGGTCTGTCTAGTTAAGGCTATGGTTTTTCCTGTGGTCATGTGTGGATGTGAGAGTTGGACTGTGAAGAAGCCTGAGTGCCGAAGAATTGATGCTTTTGAACTGTGGTGTTGGAGAAGACTCTTGAGAGTCCCTTGGACTGCAAGGAGATCCAACCAGTCCATTCTGAAGGAGATCAACCCTGGGATTTCTTTGGAAGGAATGATGCTAAAGCTGAAACTCCAGTACTTTGGCCACCTCATGCGAAGAGTGGACTCATTGGAAAAGACTCTGATGCTGGGAGGGATTGGGGGCAGGAGGAGAAGGGGACGACCGAGGATGAGATGGCTGGATGGCATCATTGACTCGATGGACGTGAGTCTGAGTGAACTCTGGGAGTTGGTGATGGACAGGGAGGCCTGGTGTGCTGCAATTCATGGGGTCGCAAATAGTCGGACACCACTGAGCAACTGAACTCAACTGAACTGAACTAACCTCTTTTTGTCCCTGTTTCTTCTGGAGAAAAACAATGATCCAGACTGGGTACTTTCTAGTATTTTTTATTCATATAGTGTTCTATTAATCCTAAATAATTCATAAGGCAGATTATTAATGGATATATGGGCTTTACAGTTAGTGTTAGGGTTACCATCATGAAGCTATAAACATCCTCTGCTTGACTGTGTGATACTGGAGAGCCCATGAGTTCATCATTAGAGGTATTGTGAAGATCAGGGCTGATACAGCATTCTCAGTCTTTTTCCCACTGAGTGAAGCTCTGAACGAAGTCTGTCATGTCCCTCCCAGGTAGCAGATTCAGTTCAGTTCAGTTGCTCAGTTGTGTCCGACTCTTTGCGACCCCATGAATTGCTGGTTGGATCTCTTTGCAGTCTAAGGGACTCTCAAGAGTCTTCTCCAACACCACAGTTCAAAAGCATCCATTCTTCGGCACTCAACCTTATTCACAGTCCAACTCTCACATCCATACATGACTACTGGAAAAACCATAGCCTTGACTAGATGGACCTTAGTCGGCAAAGTAATGTTTCTGCTTTTTAATATGCTATCTAGGTTATATATCTATAAAAAAGAGGGAAAAAGGAGAAAAACTTATTCTTTCTTGAATGATACCCATCAAAAAGAAAAGAACCTTTGTGATCAATACCAATCATTTCTTGAATGTCCATGGTCTATAAAAGAGATTTTGTAGACATTTTGTTTTGAATAGTGTTTTGTTCTAAAGCTGTATATTCAAGAAAAGACTACAAATATTCCAAGTACCTTAGACTAATAGGAGCATTAAAAGAGAGCTCAGGACTTCCTTGATGGCACAGTGGATAAAACTTCACCTGCCAATGTAGGGGACATGGGTTTGATCGCTGGACTGGGGAGATTCCACATGCTGAGAAGTAGCTAAGCCTGTGCCCCACAACTACTGAGCCCACATGCTGCAACTCCTGAAGCCTGCGTGCCTGGAGCCTGTGCTCCGCAATGAGAAGCCACCACAGTTAAAAGCCCACATACTGCAACCAAGAGTAGCCCCTGCCCACCACAACTAGAGGAAGCATATGCAAAGCAACAAAGACCCAGTGCAGCCAAAAATAAATAAAATTGAAAAGAAAGGAGAGAGCTCAAAGACAAATGATAGACGTTATGCTTGAGAGAATATTTATAATTTGATATAGAATATATATTAAATAAACTTAATATATGCTTACAATATAGTAGCAATCTCAATAATAAAACTTTACTACATGAAAGAATAAAATTAGTTTTGTAGGCCTCACTCTCAAGGTGCAGATCAATTCAGTTGGGTTTGTAATCTAAATAGGCAGTGGGTAATCTTGCCACTATTTAACGAGTTTATATCTCCACCTACTTTTACCTTTCATGTAAAGCAGTAATTTTCTCAAGGTCCCTTCAAATGTGTAGCTATTTGTTGAATAACTTTTGAGTTATGCAAACCAAACCAACCAACCAAAAATTGGTTATTGCTTTTCACATATTTCACTAAACAGTCTAGTTGGTGATCCAATAGTGTTATATAAACTTCCAAAGTCCAAAGAATAGTTGAAATTGTTTGCATTTCTACTTTTGAAAACTTCAACGTTTACAAATTTCTCTTTATATGATCTTTTTATTAGAAAAGGAAGTAGAGTTAATAGCACTGAATTGAACAGTGTTTACAGAATCATTAGAGGTATAAAGACAGACAGAAAATGGGAGAACAAAAACCCTAAGCAAATGTGAAAATAAGGCAATGATTAAACTCCAGGAAAAATAAAAATAAGCAAGAAGGGAAATATAATAATAATACACAATTTGGTTTAGCGATGAACTACATATATATGTATATATATATAGTTACAATAAGGAAATTTGACAAAGAATTTAAGCTAAATTATCATGTAACTGTATTGGTAAGATGAGGTGAGAAGAAATGAATCAGTTCAGTTCAGTTCAGTCACTCAGTCGTGTCCGACTCTTTGCGACCCCATGAATCGCAGCACGCCAGGCCTCCCTGTCCATCACCATCTCCTGGAGTTCACTCAGACTCACGTCCTTCAAGTCCGTGATGACATCCAGCCATCTCATCCTCGGTCGTCCCCTTCTCCTCCTGCCCCCAATCCCTCCCAGCATCAGAGTCTTTTCCAGTGAGTCAACTCTTCGCATGAGGTGGCCAAAGTACTGGAGTTTCAGCTTTAGCATCATTCCTTCCAAAGAAATTCCAGGGCTGATCTCCTTCAGAATGGACTGGTTGGATCTCCTTGCAGTCCAAGGGACTCTCAAGAGTCTTCTCCAACACCACAGTTCAAAGGCATCAATTCTTCGGCGCTCAGCCTTCTTCACAGTCCAACTCTCACATCCATACATGAACACAGGAAAAACCATAACCTTGACTAGACAGACCTTAGTCGGCAAAGTAATGTCTCTGCTTTTGAAAATGCTATCTAGGTTGGACATAACTTTTCTTCCAAGGAGTAAGCGTCTTTTAATTTCATGGCTGCAATCACCATCTGCAGTGATTTTGGAGCCCCAAAATGAAGAAATGAATAGTAAGAGCTAAATGCTACTTTATTATAGTAAGAATCAATCCATGGATGCTGAGTCCTGTTCAACTCTGTGACACTGTGGACTGTAGCCCGCCAGGTTCCTCTGTTCATGGGATTTCCCAAGCAAGAATACGGGAACGGGTTCCCATTTCCTCCTCCACAGGATCTTCCTGACCCAGGGATTAAACTCGAGTCTCTTGAGTCACCTGCACTGGCAGGTGGATTCGTTACCACGGTGCCATCTGGGAAGCCACGTTGTTGTCGTTCAGTTGCTCAGTCGTGTCTGACTGTTTTCGACCCCATGGACTGCAACACGCCAGGCTTCGCTGTCCTTCACTATCTCCCAGAGTTATAGAAATCAATAGAAAATGTTAAAAAAGACGAAGGATGAACAATGGTTGGAAATTTTTCTTATTTGGAAATATGGAAGTAAATATCAGAGGAAAAAACCAGAATGGTTGACAGTATGTGCCTCCAAGGAAAGTGATGAAGAAAGGAGATGGGGAGACAGAAAACTGTTATTGTTTTTTGGTTGTAACTCTTCTAACACTAACTACACTTTTAAACTAAGTGCTCATATGTATGTCTCAGATAAAAATAATTGCTCAAGAGATATCTTGTTATAAGGATATTTTGATGAAGTGAAAATATAAATGGCAAAAGTTTTTTAGTAATATTTTCTCAAATAATTTGTTACATATGAAACAAATTCTCATTGTTTAAACTGTAGCCGGCTGAGCACCGAAGAATTGATGCTTTTGAACTGTGGTGTTGGAGAAGACTCTTGAGAGTCCCTTGGACTGCAAGGAGATCCAATCAGTCCATTCTGAAGGAGATCAGCCCTGGAATTTCTTTGGAAGGAATGATGCTAAAGCTGAAACTCCAGTACTTTGGCCACCTCATGTGAAGAGTGGACTCATTGGAAAAGACTCTGATGCTGGGAGGGATTGGGGGCTGGAGGAGAAGGGGACGACCAAGGATGAGATGGCTGGATGGCATCACTGACTCGATGGACTTGAGTCTGAGTGAACTCCGGGAGTTGGTGATGGACAGGGAGGCCTGGCGTGCTGTGATTCATGGGGTCGCAAAGAGTCGGACACGACTGAGTGACTGAACTGAACTGAAAGCACTAATTTAATTTAAACATTATTTGAATTAAACAGTGATAAGTTCCTAGCCTTATCCTGGGTAAATAATTCTGTAAATAATTAAATAGCTTTTAATAAGTAAAACAATTAAATGAAATGCAATAAAGTTAAAAATTTATACACAAACTCTGTTTTAAATCATGCTGCCAAATAATAATAATTCTTAAATTTCTGTTAAAATTAGAGCCATCATACAAGTGGGCTTCCCTGGTGGCTCAGTGGTAAAGAATCCACCTGGCAATGCAGAAGATACAAGAGACTTGGGTTTGATCCCTGGGTCAGGAAGATCCCCTGGAGAAGGGAATGGCAACCCACTCCAGTATTCTTGTGTGGAGAATCCCATGGACAGAGAAGCCTGGTGGGCTACGGTTCATGAGGTCACAAAGAGTTGGATGCGACTGAGCACACATATATAACTATTTTTCATAAATGTTGTTTTAACCCAATGTGAAAAGTAAATATAAAAGCCAAGAGAGTTTACATTTTTGCTTGTTTGATTTTGGCTATGCCTCACGGTTTGTGGGATCTTAATTCTTCCTCCAGGGATTAAATTCAGGCCATGACAGTGAAAGCACCAACTCCTGAACACTGGCCAGCCAGGGAATTCTCCAGGCTTTACGCTTTAATTAGCCTAAGTAAGTAAGTGTTAGTCGCTCAGTCACGTCTGACTCTTTGTGGGACCCCATGGACTGTAGCCTGCCAGGCTCCTCTGTCCACGGGATTCTCCACACAAAAATACTGGATTGGGTTGCCATTCCCTTCTCCAGGGGATTTCCGAACCCAGGGATCGAACTCAGGTCTTCTGCATTGCAGACAGGCTCTTTACCATCTAAGCCACCTGGGAAGCCCTTCAATTAGCCTAGGTAAGACTACTGCAATTAGTTCATTACTTCATTTGTGCTTTGAGAATTTTGAAAAGAATTTGAGAACCTTCTTTTTTAATTTCATTTTCTCCCTAGTTTAGGAGCTCTTGAAATTTGTAAGGATCTGTTTTTATAAAAAGTTTACTTTGGTACTCAAATAACAGTGTTACTCTGATAGGCTCTATGCTGAGTATCTTAAGGGCAAAAGTAACTAAAATATACATTTGAGCCAAGATGAACATAACAGTGATATAATAGGGGATCTTCCCAACCCAGGAATCAAACCAGGGTCTCCTGCATGGCAGGCAGATTCTTTACCAGCTGAGCTACAAGGGAAGCCCAGATGGCAGGTATATAGATAAATGGCTTCTCTTGTTCTGAAGCATGGGTTCTAGGGTGTGCAGGCTTCTGTAGTCTAAGCATATGGGCTCAGTAGTTGCAGTTCTCGGGCTCTAGCGTACAGGCTCAATAGTTGTGGTGCACAGGCTTAGCTGCTCTGTGGCATGTGGGATCTTCCTGGATCAGGGACTGAACCTGTGTCTGTTGCATTGGGAGGTGAATTCTTTACCACTGAGCCACCAGGGAAGCCCTAAAGATTACTTTAGAGTGAAAAAATTACATAGAATTATATAATATTAAAGTTGAAAGGAGCTGAGATTTTAGGGGAAAAATGGTAATGGAAAAATATGAGAGAGAGAAAGATGGAAAAAAGAAACAATGAAATGAAATCGGGCCTTGGGTGGTACTCACGGTTTCCCCTGGACAGAGACAGGACAGGCAGGAGAGCAGCAAGGATTAGAGCAAGACCCAGTGGAGCAGGTCTGACTTCCTCATGGTGTCGGGAGAAAGAGCAGGGGATCAGGGAATAGTGTCCTCCTTGCACTCTTCCTGGCCTCAAAAACTCCCCAATCCACAGGAATTTATTTATGAGAGTGCTTTGTGCACACAGCAATCCCCACTCCAAGGCTTCCCAACACTGTAGAATTTGGCAAGAATTCCTCAAAGGGGTCATTGCTCTCAGTGGTGGCCTCATGTCACTTCAAGGATAAATCTCAGTAGGCTCAGAAACGGTGTCAGCAGCCTGGGGAGGAAAGGGTGGGATGAATTGCAGGAGGAGTGTTGGCCTATATCCACTATCATGAGTAAAACAGATAGCTAGAGGGAAGCTGCTATATAACACAGGGAGCTCAGCTTGGTGCTCTGTGATGACCTAGACGGGTGGAATGGGTGGTGGGGGGAGGAAGCTCAAGAGGGAGGAGATATATGTATATTTATAGCTGATTCACCTTGTACAGCAGAAACCAACACAATATTGTAAAGCAAATATCCCCCAAATTAAGAAATGGTGACTCTTAAAATGATAACGCAATAAATCATAAGCTCTCCCTTCCCCTGCAGAAAAGAAGTGGTGTCAGAGTAGTTGTTGGTGGCAAAGAATACGTTACCACCAACACATGAGTGGAAGCCTACATTATAGTTAGAATCCACTTCCTTTGCCTGGGAACAGAGGCTCTGAACTTCAAAACCATTGCCAGTTTGGAGCAAATAAATTTGTGTTGTGGAGGGTTGTCTTGCGATAGTGGGCTTCCCAGGTGGCTTAGTGAGAAAGAACCCTCCTGCATTGCAGGAGTCACAGGAGATGAGGGTTTGATCCCTGGGTTGGAAAATCGCCTGGAGGAGGGCATGGCAACCCATGCTGGTATTCCTGCCTGGAGAATCCCATGGACAGAAGAGCCTGCTGGGCTACACTCCATAAGGTCACAAAGAGTGGGACATGACTGAAGTGACTTAGCCTGCAACATTCTTGCTTATACCCACTGATGCCAACGGCATTTTCTCATTGTGACAACTGAATGTCTCCTCTCTCCTAGTTGAGAGCTAGTGGCTTATAAAGTTCTGGTAAGAGATTTTCAGCTTTCTGCACAGACTCCAGAACTGTTACTAGCCACATGGCACTGCTTTTGACTTCCTCATTAGAACAGTAAACCTCAAACTTTTTCACATCGCAGTACACATGGAAAAATAATATTTGCACAGTATACTGGGAAGTCAAAGAGATTTCTTGCAGCTAAAGGTGACCTCTTGAGGGCTGAGGGGATTAATATTTGGGACATACCTTAATTCTTTATGTACCATATTACTGTACTGGCTGGGAAGTGCCTCAGTGTTTTTCTTTTAGATAATGTGGGCTCTTCATTTTTGCAGAGAATCTATGAAAATATTCCTGGGAGAGGAGAAATAACATAAGCTAATATCAACTGTAATATTGAGGTATTAATCAAACAATACTGGTAAAAGAAAGACAATGCTGGAGGAGCCTATGGTGGGAGTCAAGAGGATGGAAGAGTAAATAAAACTTTCTGTCGTTCATAGTTTTGCCTCTAAAAGCCCCAATCTCTCATGGGTAAGAAACGTCTTACCAACTCCTGAACTTGTCATTTGTTTCCAACTTGGGCTTCCCTGATAGCTCAGTTAGTAAAGAATCCACCTGCAATGCAGGAGACCCTGGCTTGATTCCTGGGTTGGGAAGATCTGCTGGAGAAGGGATAGGCTATCCACTCCAATATTCTTGGGCTTCCCTTGTGGCTTAGCTGGCAAAGAATCCACCTGCAATGTAGGAGACCTTGGTTCGATCCCTGGGTTGGGAAGATCCCCAAAAGAAGGGAAAGGGTACCCACTCCAGCATTCTGGCCTAGAGAATTACATGGACTGAGTCGGACAGGACTGACTGACTTTCACTTTCAGCTCTTGTTCACCCATTAATTCAACAAATACTTATTGGACATTGCTAAGATCAATACACTGCACTATACATTGAGAATACATCAATGAACAGTATGGACATTGTTTAAGTCAAAGTAGGGACCCTCAACTTCTGGTATCTAATGCCTGATGATCTGAGGTGGAGCTGATGTAATAATAATAGAACAAAAGTGCACAATAAATGTAATGCCCTTGAATAATCCCCAAACGACCCTCCCGCTCTGGTCCATGGAAAAATTGTCTTCCACAAAACCGGTTCCTGGTGCCAAAAGAGTTGGGGACTGCTTTTGGAGGGAGTGATGGATACCGAGCCTTGAACAACACAGTGTAGTGAATAAAAACAGAGGACATGTAGAGCTTCCTAAAAAGCACTGAGTTGGGTGTGTAATCCAGGCTTCAAAACTCAGGGAAGACTTCTTTTAGGATGTCAGAAAAAGCTGGGGTATAATGAATGACTTAAAATTTTTCAGATGGATGTGTTGCAGGTCTTGGCTTAGGAAAAACACACAAACAGGCTTAAAGATAAGAGAAAGCTTGGTATAGTCTGAGAATGGGAAGTTATTTCATGAAAATAAGGATGCAGAGAGACATTAGAACTTGATCATAAAGAAGCTTATGAGAAGGAGTTTAGATCATATCACAGGAGAAATGAGGAGCCCTGAGGAAATTAAAGCAACACAATGGTGTAATCAGGTTTACATTTAGAAGGACTACTCGTATGATGATTTGGAAGAAGTCTGGTGTGATTATCTAGACATGTTGTGATGGTGTCCTGAACTAAGTAAGAGAGGGGTTGTAAGAACAGAGAAGATGAAGGATTCATGAGATATTTAGAAGAAAAAAAAAAAAAAACAAACAATGTTGCCTAGTGATTGACTGCATGTTTAGGATGGAAAGGGAGAAGTTAAGGGTGAGATCCAGGTGTCTGCTTTAGGTAGTTGGGTGAATTATTAAATTTTTTGCTGATAAGAGACACAGCAATGAGATTGTGTGTGTGTGTGTGTGTGTGTGTGTGGTGTGTGTGTGTGTATGTGTGTGATTATGAATGTGGCTTAGACATGATGTGCCTATAGGTTTCTACTATTGAGTTGGACATGGAACTCTAAGTCACAGGAAAGACCTCATGCTAGAGACACACATTTTGGAATTTTCATGATATTTTGAGGATTTTTTAGCAGTGGGAATAGATGAAAGCCCCCAAGTAGAGAACACAGAACAAGAAGTGGTGTAGAAAGGGGTTCTGAGAAGCAAGTGCGTTTAAGGAGACCCAGAGGAAGGAGCCCGGAGAAGGCAATGGCACCCCACTCCAGCACTCTTGCCTGGAAAATCCCATGGACGGAGGAGCCTGATGGGCTGCAGTCCGTGGGGTCGCGAAGAGTCGGATACGACTGAGCGACTTCACTTTCACTTTTCACTTTCATGCTTTGGAGAAGGAAATGGCAACCCACTCCAGTGTTCTTGCCTGGAGAATCCCAGGGTCGGGGGAGCCTGGTGGGCTGCCGTCTATGGGTTCTCACAGAGTCGGACACGACTGAAGCGACTTAGCAGCAGCAGCAGCAGCAGAGGAAGGAGCCAGAGCAGCAGGAGAAAAATCAGGATAATGTGGTATCATGAAAATTAAAGGAAAAACAAGGCATGAAAATTTAAGAGGTATAAAAATAAAGATTCTTACAAAATTGGGCAGTTGTAAAATTTGTTGTATTTTCAGTTTGAGTCAGATTTAATGAAGGATTATTTACATATAGAAACTTAGTCCTTTAGTATATAGTTCTGTGTCACTCAGTTGTGTTTGACTCTCAGGCAACCCCATGGACTGTAGCTCGCCAGTTCTCTGCTGTCCATGGGATTCTTCAGGCTAGAACACTGGAGTGGGTAGATTTCCCTTCTCCAGGGGAGCTTCCTGACCCAGGGAGTGAATCCGGGTCTCCTGCATTGCAAGAGGATTCTTTTACCTTCTGAGCCACCATAGTTCTTTTAATTTTTAATTCTTCTAGTGTTAATTATTATTATTTATTATTTTGGTAAAATACTATACACTTTCCTGAAACAGGAAATTTCCTTGCTTGGAATATTGCTCTACCAAGTCAGATCCTGAATACACACTGCTCTGAGTACCACACTGAACTGGAAGTCCAAGTGGAGTTCTAGTCCTATTTTTACACTGGATAGTTTATTGAACTCTTATAGTATGCTAGGCTGCGTTACTTAATTTAACACTTCCAATTACCTCACCAAGTGGGTCTTACTATTGCCCCCACTTTAGAGATGGAGTACCCAGGATATGAATCACCTCCTGGGGAGTCACAGCTACGAAGTGCAGCAAGAAAATCTGAACTCAGGTGTTCTGGACTCAGGGCCCCAGCTCTTCTTTACCACAATGCGGCATTGCCTCTTTCATGTGCTTCTGATGAAGTCACCTTTGCTTCTAACCTAAGCTACAGCTTTCTGAGCACTAACACTGGGATGAGGAGATTTTCATGAGAAGAAGCCTTAGAAAGAACACTGAAGAGTTCAAGACCCGCATGCTGATTGAGAATGTCTGGAGTTAGAATGCCAGGGTTCAAATCCTGAGTTCTCTGGTTTGCTTAAGATTGAAAAGCCTCACTTTTACATCCTTAAAATGTGGATACTAATATCTGCTAGATACTAGTAGATACTAGCAGATACTAGTATCTGCTCATAGGATTACTGTGAAAGTGCAGAAAGAAAGCTGTGTAATATGTTCATGACAGGGCAGGATGCCAGGTGAGCAAGGGTAAGTGTTAGACCACCTCCCTTTTCCCCACCCCTAATAATAATAATAAAACAATAACAATGATAATAATCACTGTTCCCAAGATGTGTTAAGGGAAACAGTTATAAGTCTGCTACTGATATGAAAGATGTAAGGAAGAAATTTAACAATCTTTAGACAATACAGCTATTAGATTATCTTCATAAAGATTCTGTGAGGAACAGAGCTGCTATGACTTTAATACAGATTCTACAGCTTTTCAATACTTATTTCATCATGTAGTTTCTGTAGTTAAGAGGAAGAGAGAGAAAAGGTAGAAGGAAAGAAGAAAGGGAAATCAAAGACAAGGCAGGGAAGCCAGAGACAGAAAAATGCACAATATTTTTTCACCTTTTACAAGTTGTTGCATAAAAATGAGCCTCTCCTGGAGGCTTTCCTGTTTAGAGATGTAATCACTTTCCACTCGTACTCACACCTTCTTCCCCTGCTTTGTTTCCCATAGTGGGAAACATTTCTTATATGCAATTTATTCCTCATTTATCTTGCTTTTTATCTTTCTCCTCACTCTAGAGCATAAGCTCTCTGTTGTTCAGTTGTTCAGTTGCTAAGTCTGCCTGACTCTGTGACGTCAGGCTTCCCTGTCCTTCACTATCTCTCGGAGTTTGCTCAGATTCATGTCCACTGAGACAGTGATCATATCTAACCACCTCATCCTCTTTCACCCACTTCTCCTGCCCTCAATCTTTCCCAGCATCTGGGTCCTTTCCGATGAGTTTGCTCTTACATCAGGTGGCCAAAGTATTGGAGCATCAGCTTCAACATCATTCCTTCCAATGAATATTCAGGGTTGATTTCCTTTAGGATTGACTGGTTTGATCTCCTTGCAGTTCAAGGGACTCTCAAGAGTCTTTTCCAGCACTACCATTCGAAAGCATCAATTCTTTGGTGCTCAACCTTCTTTATGGTCCGACTCTCATATTCATACATGACTACTGGAAAAACCATAGCTTTGACTATACAGACCTTTGCTTGCAAAGTGATGTCTCTTCTTTTTAATATGTTGCCTAGTTTTGTCATAGCTTAAGCACTTTAATTAAGCTCTCTGAAGGTGGGGATTTTTGTCTGTTTTACTTCCTAGTGGGCCAGAGTGTAGTTGCTCAATAAATAATGGTTGAATGATTGATGGACATGAAACAGAAAGCAGAAGTATTTGCAGTTGGAGACAAAATAGGGATGATGAACTAGAAGGCTTGAACCAATTTTATAAAATGTTAATTTCCCATAACAGTTACTGTATGACTGAAGAACTCAATCGTCTTCCCTTTGCATCCCACAAGTCTCCTTCTTGTATTTGCACTCTACCCAAATAAATTATGCAAGAGTACATTTAGCTGCACTTTGCCTGAGTCCCACACCTGCTGAGGACATTTCCTTTGCTTAAATATTAACCTGCTTCAAGTACAGGAAGCCCAATTACTGGAAATGACCAATTTTTTCTTCTTAGAATCTGAGCCCAACTATGTTTTGACATAACTCTTTTTACTAGTTTTTAGTCAGAAACTAATCAGGATACACAAAGTGAAAAACATAATAAAACACTTTAAAAACTATCATTATCCATAAAGTTATAATTTGTTTCTTATTTTTAGCTGAACTTGATAGTTTAGGTAATTTTTTTCATTTTAAAAAATGACCTGAAGAATAAAATACATTGATAATAAGTGTCAACATCTGAAAATTAAAATCTTGTTCCTTTAATGTTGTTTCAGAAAGGTCTCCAGCTCATTGTCTGGTGAAAATAATGGCTCATTTATTTTCCTGCTAAATTTCTTTCTATGAGGATTCTGATGTCTCTGCCATCCTGCATTTTAAAAAAGGATACATGAAGGACATCTTTTAAGACAGTCAGTCCACAAACATAAAGCCAGTATAGAGGAATTAAAGAAAAAAAAACTGGAATCCAAATGCAGGCTTTACTATTTTTTAAACCATTTTTTTCCAAATTGTAAAGCAAATTGACTCATTGAACCGCTTAAATGAAAATCAATTTTTTATTGCCTAAGGGGTTGTATAAACTTCCATTGATTTTGCTGCAATTCTTTCCTTCCTTGACCCCACTGAGTAAAATCTGCCATTTACCTGTAAAGTATTAAGAATTTTATCTAGTGGAAGATTAGTTTCTGTATGTTCTAATTCAGAGCCAATCTATTTATTTTATCTGCTCTATAGTACTGTATGGGCTTCCCTGGTGGCTCAGACGGTAAAGCGTCTGTCTACAATGCGGGAGACCCGGGTTCGATCCCCGGGTCGGGAAGATCCCCTGGAGAAGGGAAGGGCAATCCACTCCAGAACTATTCCCTGGAGAATCCCATGGACAGAGGAGCCTGGTAGGCTACAGCCCATGGGGTCGCAAAGAGTCGGACACGACTGAGCGACTTCACTTTCACTTTCTTTCTAGGTTTTTCTGATAACAATGCTGTAATGAATGTTCTTGCATAGGCTCCTTATTTACATGTGGGGTATTTCTTTATGGTAGATACACAGAAGTGGAATTGTTACCATACTGTATGTATATTTTATAATCCTAACAAATTACCCTTCAAGGTATATATTTCCTTCTGCAATCTTGCCCAATTTTAACAGTACCAAACTTAAAAAATTTTCCCGATGTGTATAAATAGGTTCAGTTCATATCGGTCACTCAGTAGTGTCCGACTCCTTGCAACCCCATGAATCGCAGCACGCCAGGCCTCTCTATCTGTCACCAACTCCCGGAGTTCACTCAAACTCACGCCCATTGAGTCAGTGATGCCATCCAGCCATCTCATCCTCTGTCATCCCCTTCTCCTCCTGCCCCCAATCCCTCCCAGCATCAGAGTCTTTTGCAACGAGTCAACTTTTCACATGAGGTGGCCAAAGTACTGGAGTTTCAGCTTTAGCATCATTCCTTCCAAAGAAATCCCAGGGTTGATCTTTAGAATGGACTGGTTGGATCTCCTTGTCCAAGGGACTCTCAAGAGTCTTCTCCAACACCACAGTTCAAAAGCATCAATTCTTTGGCACTCAGCTTTCTTCACAGTCCAACTCTCACACCCATACATGACCACAGGAAAAACCATAGCCTTGATGAGACGGACCTTTGTTGGCAAAGTAATATCTCTGCTTTTGAATATGCTGTCTAGGTTGGTCATAACTTTTCTTCCAAGGAGTAGCCATCTTTTAATTTCATGGCTGCAATCACCATCTGCAGTGATCTTGGAGCCCAAGAAAATAAAGTCTGACTGTTTCCACTGTTTCCCCATCTATTTCTCATGAAATGATGGGACCAGATGCCATGATCTTTGTTTTCTGAGTGTTGAGCTTTAAGCCAACTTTTTCAATCTCCTCTTTTACTTTCATCAAGAAGCTTTTTAGTTCCTCTTCACTTTCTGCCATAAGGGTGGTGTCATCTGCATATCCGAGGTTATTGATATTTGTCCTAGCAATCTTGATTCCAGCTTGTGCTTCTTCCAGCCCAGCACTCTTCATGATGTACTCTGCATATAAGTTAAATAGCAGGGTGACAATATACAGCCTTGATGTACTCCTTTTCCTATTTGGAACCAGTCTATTGTTCCGTGTCCAGTTCTAACTGTTGCTTCCTCACCTGCATATAGGTTTCTCAAGAGACCAGTCAGGTGGTCTGGTATTCCCATCTGTTCAGAAGTTTCCACAGTTTATTGTGATCCACACAGTCAAAGGCTTTGGCACAGTCAGTAAAGCAGAAATAGAGGTTTTTCTGGAACTCTCTTGCTTTTTCCATGATCCAGTGGATGTTGGCAATTTGATCTCTAGTTCCTCTGCCTTTTCTAAAACCAGCCTGGACATCTGGAAGTTCACGGTTCATGTATTGCTGAAGCCTGGCTTGGAGAATTTTGAGCATTACTTTACTAGAGTGTGAGATGAGTGCAATTGTACGGTAGTTGGAGCATTCTTTTGCATTGCCTTTCTTTGGGATTGGAATGAAAACTGACCTTTTCCAGTCCTGTGGCCACTGCTGAGTTTTCCAAATTTGCTGGCAAATTGAATGCAGCACTTTCACAGCATCATCTTTCAGGATTTGAAACAGCTCAACTGGAATTCCATCACCTCTACTAGCTTTGTTCGTAGTGATGCTTTCTAAGGTTCACTTGACTTCACATTCCAGGTCTGGCTCTAGGTGTGTTATCACACCATCGTGATTATCTTGGTCTTGAAGACCTTTTTTGTACAGTTCTTCTGTGTATTCTTGCTACCTCTTCTTAATATCTTCTGCTTCAGTTAGGTCCATGCTATTTCTTTATCAAGCCCATCTTTGCATGAAATGTTCCCTTGGTATCTCTAATTTTCTTGAAGAGATCTCTAGTCTTTCCCATTCTGTTCTTTTCCTCTATTTCTTTGCATTGATTGCTGAAGAAGGCTTTCTTACCACTCCTTGCTATTCTTTGGAACTCTGCATTCAGGTGCTTATATCTTTCCTTTTCTCCTTTGCTTTTCACTTCTCTTCTTTTCACAGCTATTTGTAAGGCCTCCCCAGACAGCCATTTTGCTTTTTTGCATTTCTTTTCCATGGGGATGGTCTTGATCCCTGTCTCCTGTACAATGTCACGAACCTCTGTCCATAGTTCATCAGGGACTCTATCTATCAGATCTAGGCCCTTAAATCTATTTCCCATTTCTACTGTATAATCATAAGGGATTTGATTTAGGTCATACCTGAATGGTCTAGCGGTTTTCCCTACTTTCTTCAATTTGAGTCTGAATTTGGCAATAAGGAGTTCATGATCTGAGCCACAGTCAGCTCCCAGTCTTGTTTTTGTTGACTGTATAGAGCTTCTCCATCTTTGGCTGCAAAGAATATAATCAATCTGATTTCGATGTTGACCATCTGGTGATGTCCATGTGTAGAGTCTTCTCTTGTGTTGTTGGAAGAGGGTGTTTGCTATGACCAGTGCGTTCTCTTGGCAAAACTCTATTAGTCTTTGCCTTGCTTCATTCCATACTCCAAGGCCAAATTTGCCTGTTACTCCAGGTGTTTCTTGACTTCCTACTTTTGCATTCCAGTCCCCTATAATGAAAAGGACATCTTTTTTGGGTGTTAGTTCTAAAAAGTCTTGTAGGTCTTCATAGAACCATTCAACTTCAGCTTCTTCAGCGTTACTGGTTGAGGCATAGACTTGGATTACTGTGATATTGAATGGTTTGCCTTGGAGACGAACAGAGATCATTCTGTCATTTTTGAGATTGCATCCAAATTTCGGACTTTTTTGTTGACCATGATGGCTACTCCATTTCTTCTGAGGGATTCCTGCCTGCAGTAGTAGATATAATGATCATCTGAGTTAAATTCACCCATTCCAGTCCATTTTAGTTTGCTGATTTCTAGAATTTCAACGTTTACTCTTGCCATCTCCTGTTTGACCACTTCCAATTTCCCTTGATTCATGGACCTGACATTCCAGGTTTGTATGCAATATTGCTCTTTATAGCATCAGACCTTGCTTCCATCACCAGTCACATCCACAACTGGGTATTGTTTTTGCTTTGGCTCCATCCCTTCATTCTTTTTGGAGTTATTTCTCCACTGACCTCCAGTAACATATTGGGCACCTACTGATCTGGGGAGTTCCTCTTTCAGAATCCTATCATTTTGCCTTTGCCTACTGTTCACGGGGTTCTCAAGGCAAGAATACTGAAGTGGTTTGCCATTCTCTTCTCTAGTGGACCACATTCTGTCAGACCTCTCCACCATGACCCGCCTGTCTTGGGTGGCCCCACAGGGCATATCTTAGTTTCATTGAGTTAGACAAGGCTGTGGTCCTAGTGTGATTAGATTGACTAGTTTTCTGTGTTTATGGTTTCAGTGTGTCTGTCTTCTGATACCCTCTTGCAACACCTACCATCTTGCTTGGGTTTCTCTTACCTTGCTGCTGCTGCTGCTGCTAAGTCACTTCAGTTGTGTCAGACTCTGTGTGACCCCGTAGACGGCAGCCCACCAGGCTCCCCCATCCCTGGGATTCTCCAGGCAAGAACACTGGAGTGGGTTGTGATTTCCTTCTCCAATGTAGGAAAGTGAAAAGTGAAAGTGAAGTCGCTCAGTCGTGCCTGACCTGGACTTGGGCTAAATAATGTTGTTTTAATTTGTGTGTTTCTGATTACTAAAAAGGCTAGGTAACTCCTGTGTTTACCAACCACTTATATATCCTTGAGTTTCCCTGGTGGCTCAGAGGTTAAAGTGCCTTCCTCCAATGCGGGAGACCAGGTTCGATCCCTGGGTCGGGAAGATCCCCTGGAGAAGGAAATGGTAACCCACTCCAGTATTCTTGCCTGGAAAATCCCATGGATGGAGAAGCCTGGTAGGCTACAGTCCATGGGGTCGCAAAGAGTTGGACACGAGTGAGCAACTTCACTTTCACTATATATCCTTTAGTTGACTCATGTCTTTTGTCCAATTTTCTATTGATTTGTCTTATTCATGATGATTTATACCCTTAAAAGATACATTCTAGACACTAATATTTTTAAAATTGAAGTACAGTTGATTTACAGTGTTGTGTTAATTTCTGCTGTACAAAGTGATTCAGTTATATATAGTTTATATATGTGTGTGTGTGTATCTATCTATCTATCTATGGAAAAAGGCATGGCAACCCACTCCAGTATTCTTGCCTGGTGAATCCCATGGACCGAGGAGCCTGACGGGCTACAGTCTTTCACGGATGCAAAGACTGGGACATGACCGAAGAGACTAAGCAGGCAGGCACACACACACACACACACACACACACACACACACACACACACACATGTTCTTTTTCATTATAGTTTATCCCAATAGGTTGGATATAGTTCCTTGTGCTATGCAGTAGGACTTTGTTTATCTATTCTATATATGTAATAGCTACATCTGCTAACCCCAAACTCCAGCTCCATCCCTCTCTCATCCCATCTCCCTTGGCAACCACAAGTCTGTTCTCTGTTAGAGACTAATACTTAATTGTTTATTTGAATTAAAAATATCCTCTCCCAGTCTGCCTTTTGTTTACCTAAAATTTTTTTGACCCTTGTTTGTAAGTTATCTAGGTATATATTTTTAGATTTGAAGATATTTTCTCTCAATGTTTTGAGATATTTTGTTATCTTCTGGCTTCAATTAGAAGTGACTGGTTTTGAGTAATCTGTTCATTCTAATATATGTTTTTTTGTCTTCATTTTCTGAATTTTCACTCTGATATGCCTAACATTGGATTTTTTTTGTGTGTTTTTACTATAGTGAAGTATATAAAGTATAAAAATTGTCATTTCAACCATTATTTAAATGCATAATTCAGTGGCTTTAAGTATATATGCAATGTTGTATAATCATCACCACTATTTTTTCTCCAATACGTTTTTGTCATTCTTAAGAAAAGCTTTGTACCCATTAGGTAATAGCTCCCCAGTCTTCCACCTATCCCCTGTCCCTGGTATCCTCTAGTCTACTTTCTGTTTCTAAGATATCTTCTCTTCTAGATATTTCATATATGTGGAAACATGCAATATTTGTCCTTTTGTTTCTGGCTTATTTCACTTAGCATAATGTTTTCAAGTTTCATCCAAGTTGTAGAAATGTCAGAACTATATCCCTTTTTTATGGCCAAATAATTTTCCACTGTAGGTAAATACCACCTTTTATATATCCCTTCATCATCTGTTGATGGATTCTTGATTACTAACTTATTGTGACTAATGGTGCTGTGAACAATGGCATACAAGTATCTGATTGAGTTTTCTTCTCCAATTCTTTGGAGGTATATCCTTAGGAGTGGAACTGTTGAATCATATAGTAATTTTATATTTAACTTTTTGAGGCTCCACCACACTTTTTCACAGAGGCTGCACCATTCGACATTCCTGGCATCTGTACAAAGGCTATAATTTCTCTACATCCTTGACAAAACTTGTTAATTTTTAAAACATTTATAGCCATTTTTGTAGATATAAAGTGGTATCTCATTATGGTCTCAATTTGCATTTCTCTAATCAGTAATAGTATCAGGGTTCTTTCAGGTCAGTCAGTCAGTTCAGTCATTCAGTCATGTCTGACTTTTTGAGATCCCATGGCTTGCAACACACCAGGCTTTCCTGTCCATCACCAACTCCTGGAGCTTGCTCAAACTCATGTCCATCGAGTTGGTGATGCCATCCTAGCATCTCATCCTTTGTCGTCCCCTTCTCCTCCTGCCTTTAAAATCTTTCCCAGCATCAGGGTCTTTTCCAATGAGTCAGTTCTTTGCATCAGGTGGCCAAAGTATTGGAGTTTCAGCTTCAGCATCAGTCCTTCCACTGAATATTCAGGACTGATTTCCTTTAGGATGGACTGGTTGGATCTCCTTGCAGTCCGAGGGATTCTCAAGAGTCTTCTCCAACACCACAGTTCAAAAGCATCCATTCTTTGGCACTTAGCTTTCTTTATAATCCAACTTTCACATCCATACATAACTACTGGAAAAACTATAGCTTTGACTAGATGGACCTTTGTCAGCAAAGTAATGTCTCTGCTTTTTAATATGCTGTCTAGGTTTGTCATAGCTTTTCTTCCAAGGAGCAAGCATCTTTGAATTTCATGGCTGCAGTCACCACCTGCAGTGATTTTGGAGTCCCAAACATAGTCTCTTTGTTTGCTTTGTTTCTCCATCTACTTGCCATGAAGTGATAGGACCAGATGCCATGATCTAAGTTTTCTGAATGTTGAGTTTTAAGCCAATTTTTTTCATTCTCCTTTTTCACTTTCATCAAGAGGCTCTTTAGTTCTTCTTCCCTTTTTGCCATAAGGGTGGTGTCATCTGCGTATCTGAGGTCATTGATATTTCTCCTGGAAATTTTGATTCCAGCTTGTGCTTCATCCAGCATGGCATTTCACATGATACACACTGCATGTAAGTTAAATAATCAGAGTGACAATATGCAGTCTTGAGGTACTCCTTCCCCTATTTGGAACTAGTCTGTTGTTCCATGTCCAGTTCTAACTGCTGCTTCTTGACCTGCATACAGATTTCTCAAGAGGCAGGTAAAGTGGTCTTGGTAGTCCCATTTCTTTAAGAATTTTGCACAGATTGTTGTTCTTTCAGGTACTTATATGTCATTTATATATCTTTAGAGAAATACCTATTCAAGTGCTTTGACATATTTTAGCAAGTCTTCTAGGTGATTCTGATGTACACTAAACTTTTAAAAATCAAGTGACTAGAAACTAATAAACTACTACCACAAATAATGTATTAACATAATTGGAACTAACTGGAATAAAGCTGTTAGGTTTATTTTTTGAAAAATATTTATTTATTTATTTGTGCTGAGTCTTAGTTGTGGCACATGGGATCTAGTTCCCTGATCAGGGTTTGAACCTGGGTTCCCTGCTTTGGGAGCTCATTGTCTTAAGCACTGGACTACCAGGGAAGTTCCAAGTGTTAGTTTTTTGTTGTAAGACTATCTAATAGATCACTCTGAATATGTGCTATTCAATTTTCAAAAGCTTGTCTCTTGTCTTCTTAAGCAGACAAAGGCTGAGGAGAAATAGATAAACATTTGTGGAAAAGAAGAGGGGAAATCGAATAAGTGGAGGATAAACAAAAACAAGAGCAGGAAAATAATTTCCACAAAACCAGATATGTGGAGTATTTAAGACCAAATGAGAATTATGAAGTAAGATGTCTTTAACTGTACTTTATAGAGTAAGTATTCTTTTCTCTTGTACAGAAGGGCAGGTACTGAATTCAAGGACTTCCCTGTAGCTCAAAAGGTAAAGAATCTGCCTGTGATTCAGGAAACCAAGGTTTGATCCCTGGGCTGGAAGATCCTCTGGAGAAGGGAATGGCAATCCACTCCAGTATTTTTGCCTGGAGAATTCCATGGACAGAGAAGCCTGGCGGGCTAGAGTTCGGGAGGTCGCAAAGAGTCGGACATGGCTGAGTGACTAACACACACCTTGAAGTGAAGTGAAGCGAAGTCGCTCAGTCATGTTCGACTCTTTGCGACCCCATGAACTACAGCCTACCACGCTCCTCCATCCATGGGATTTTCCAGGCAAAAGTACTGGAGTGGGTTGCCATTTACTCCTCCAGAGGATCTTCCCAACCCAGGGATCGAACCTGGGTCTCCCGAATTGTAGGCAGACGCTTTACCATCTGAGCCATCAGGGAAGTCCAATAGTAAATATGCTTATGTGGTTCAATAGTCAAATAATTTTAAATGGTACTCCCTAAGTGGTCTCTTCCTATCCTTGAGAACCTCTGCTTACTTTTTCCTGTTCCTGTAGGTAGGTAAGTACTTCCCTTTTTGACTATGCTGGGTCTTCATTGTGATGTATAGGCGCTCAAGCTTAGTTGCCTGATGGCATGTGGGATCCTAGTTCTCTGACTAGGGATCGAACTCATTTCCCCTACATTGGAAGGTGGATTCTTAACCACTGGACCATTGGGCAAGTCCCAGGTAGATACATTTTTTAGTAGCTTTTTTTTTTTTCTTTCTGGTGGACATCATTCTAGTCTTAGTTTATGTAAGTGCAAAAAAAGGACACATTATTTCCTTCCCCTCCCCTTACTATTTAAGAGCCTGTATTAGTACCCTGTTCTTTGCTCTATTGTTTTCTCATAACAGTATAATCCTGGAGATATTTCTGTATTGATATGGAGAGTGCTTTCTCATTCTGTTTCCAGCCACATATTTTGCCATTGTTTAGATGTTTCCTAATATATTCTGAATTCTTGTGACCTCTTTCATACAGTAAACTGTTATACCCTCACCTCCCAGTATTAACTTTTGATTTATCAGTGGAGTTTACTTGAATATAAAAGACATTTATTCTTCCGAGGTAGATCAAGTATTCTATTTCTTTCTCTTTGAATTCCTGCCATAACCACGCAACCAACCTCTGACCTCTCTATCTCATTTACAGTCATGTCTCCACATACTTTTACAGAAAGAATAAATAGTTCACGAAATTTGATGTTGTCAAGATATATCATTCTTTAAAAGTCTGCTGAATTTTAATTCCATGATTCCCAACCAGTAGGATGGTGGCAGATCTATTTTCAATTATAATTAGATATTTTTTTCAGGATAAAGAACGCAATGTAAAAATTCATGACTCAAGAGCGTCCAGGTCTCTCTGGTTATGAAAATAATGTCCAAAATCTCTCACAATGAAAAGAAAAGTGAAGTGAATTATAAAAGAATTCATACAGAGTGAGTGGTAATTACCAGAATATCAGAATTTGAATGTGGTATGTCAAAACTTGAGAAGGTCATTGTATCTTCAAACCTGGGTTAGAACAAGAGTTCCTCTCAATCTGTGATAATGTTTCAGTTGGGCTTCCCTGGTGGCTCAGAGGTTAAAGCGTCTGCCTCTAATGCGGGAGACCCGGGTTCCATCCCTGGGTCGGGAAGATCCCCTGGAGAAGGAAATGGCAATCCACTCCAGTATTCTTGCCTGGAGAATCCCACGGACGGAGAAGCCTAGTAGGTTACAGTCCACGGGGTCGCAAAGAGTCGGACACGACTGAGCGACTGAACTGAACTGAACTGAATATTTATCATGTAGTATTACAATAAGCCAAATATGAATCTGTTTGTTTTATTTTTCAGTGTAATTTCTCTAAGGAAAGAATCCCAATGTATTCAATTTTGCATCATAGCATGGAATATAGTGCCTGACACACTGGAATGAATGAATAAATGTTTCTTGAGTGAGTCTTCTTGGTCCAAGGAGATACAGTGATTGATTTGCAACAAGCATACCCTTCAAGTACTTTTGCAGTCATGACTTCCATAAGAGCAAAGAAAAAAGGACTAGACTAAGTGATAGAATTTATTATAATCCTGTTAGCTTATTTCCTTTAGTCATACTCTTAGGAGAAGGAAATGGTAACCCACTCCAGTATTCTTGCCTAGAGAATCCCGTGGACAGAGGAGCCTGGTGGACTGCTGTCCATAGGGTTGCACAGAATCAGACATGACTGAAGTGACTTAGCATGCATGCATGCATTGGAGAAGGAAATGGCAACCCACTCCAGTATTCTTGCCTGGAGAATCCCAGGGACAGAGGAGCCTGGTGGGCTGCTGTCTATGGGGTTGCATAGAGTCGGACGTGACTGAAGTGACTTAGCAGCGCAGCAGTAATACCCCTAGTTTCTTTTATATTTCATGCCTTAGATTGATCTAATTATAACATTTATTCAGCTCTGAAATGTTTTTTTCTTGGCCTTGTTTTCTGGTGTGGGATGGAGAGGCAGAATGGTTTGAGGTTATGAGTGCAGACTTGGAAGCCAGACTTCTTGATATTGAATTCTGGTTTAGCCATTTACTCTCTGAATAAATTGGGGAAATTACACCTCTCTGTGCCTCAGTGTCCTCACTTGTTATGAAAGTGAAAGTGTTAGTCATTCAGTTGTGTCCCCAACTCTTTGTGACCCCGTGGACTGTAGCCCGCCAGGCTCCTCTGTCCTTGGGATACTCCAGGCAAGAATACTTGAATGAGCTGCCATTTCCTCCTCCAGGGGATTTTCCCAACCCTGGTCTCCTGCATTGCAGGTAGATTTGTTTACTGTCTGAACCACCAGGGAAGCCTCAATTGTTATAATAATACTTGTTTCATAGGGTTGATATATTAATACCTATGAAGTGCTTAGAGTAGAATCTAGCACAAAAGTGATTAACTTTCTTTCTTAAAGATTTTTTTTGATGTGGACCATTTTAAAAGTCTTTATTGAATTCATTATAATATTGCTTCTGTTTTATATTTTTTGGCTAAGAGGCACATATGATCTTAGCTCCCTGACCAGGGATCAGACCCACCGCCCATTGCATTGGAAGGCAAAGTGTTAACCACTGGATATCCAGGGAAGTTCCAGGGTGATAGCTTTTAGCTTTTATTTTGCCTAGCCTGGAGACAGAGCTAAGGGTGCTTGAACTTCAAAGACCTTCACAGTTCTTAGTTTATAGCATCCAGGCTCTGTCAGACTCAACCAAATGAAGACTAGGACTCCTAGGACTCTCCAGGGATCTTCTCTTCAAACTCTGGAATCTTCTACTCCCCCATCCATATGATGGATGATTTAATGCATATGAGTATTTCCTTGAGTTTATATTCATCCTTTGGTTCTGACTTAAAGTTCCAAAAAAAGAGATGTTTCAATGTAACGCTCTTATTTAGTCTTTGACTCCTATGTATTCTTTCTTCTAGGAAAACTCACTTCTCTTTGAATCAACTCTTCAGTATTTTCAATCTGTCTCCTTCACTGAATCTGATACCGAAGGTTAACTAACTGATCACATGTATTGGTCAATGGCAGATTTGGTTCTCAGGACACGTAACTTCCAATTCAAATCAAGTCCCAATTAATTATGCTGCCTCCCTATGTTGGACAGTCAACTTTCTATTTCATTACTTCCCTTTAATGTGGAAAGTCTTTCTTTCTCCAGGCAGCCTTTTGTTCTCTCATAAATCCACTCTTTGGCTTTTTCTTAGAGTACTGCCATAACCAAACACACTTTAAATGCTCCTAGTATATTATCAATACTTTCTTCTTTTCCCTGCAACCTTTAAATGAAGCCTACTCAGACTACCATCTCTGTAATGTTTCTCATTTTTGAAATCCCTTAACCTTTGACTTTTTAAACAGTAATTTTATTTATTTATTTTTGGCTGTGCTGGGTCTGTATTGCTGCACAAAGGCTTTCGCTAGTTGTGGTGAGTGGGGGCTACTCTCTACTTGCAGTGTGTGGGCTTCTCATTGCGGTGGCTTCTCTTGTTGCAGAGCATGGGCTCTAGTGTGTGCGGACTTCAGTAGTTGCAGCACGTGGGCTCAGTAGTTGCAGCTCCTGAGCGCTAAAGCACAGACTCAATAGCTGTTGCACATGGGCTTAGTTCTCCGCAGGAGGTGGTATCTTTCCTGATCAGGGATCAAATCCTTGTCTCCAGCATTGACAGATGGATTCTTTACCATTGAGCCAGTAATGAAACCCCTTTCTATGAATTTTTATCTCAGGAGTCTATTGGGAATCACATGGAAGTTTAATAAACATTTATTGAGTAAATGAGGAAACAGTGATAGAGACTGACCAGAAAAAAAAAAAAAAAAGGTTTATTCAACAAGCCTTCAGAGATGTTAAAAACTGTCTTTCCTTCTTCCATGGAGATCTGAGTCTGTGGAACAGGGACTCCAGCAAAGTAGTTTTCGTCGACATGGTCTTTAAGCATTTCCAGTATCTGTGATAGTGGAAAGGATAGAAAGTTCAGATGGACATGAGTTTCTGGAGCAGTGAAAATTCCTTCCAAGATCTGGGTGGCATATTGCCAGAGGAAATCCAGTTAGTATAGTGGAAATGAGATTCATTACTTAAAATGATTCAACTTGCAGTTCTATGAACCGTCTGAGATTTGACTATCAGGGACCCCTTTTCAATAAAGGTATTTTTTTTTTTTACAGTAAGTTGCACCTTGAGCAGTATGATATCCATGAAAAATATTTAGCCAGAATTTTATGGAGGAGATTTGAGGGGAGACAAAGTGGTTCTCACTCCATCTGGAAGGAGTTTTGCTTACCTTTGCTGCAAGGAGCGCTGTACTCAGCAACTGCAAACTCATCTGAATAAAAACAAAAACAGTCAAGCAAAGTGAGAGGGAAAGCAAACATAGATAGGATACAGGTTAGTGAAAGAATCTTTACTGTGGGAAGAATTGTATCAGAAACACCAGCATCATTCATTTGATGTGTTCTACTGCCTTGTATCTTCAAATACTTTATGTTATGCTTTCTTTTACCCTAAACTCTTGAAGGGAAGCAGTTTAGATATCATACTTATTTAAATTTCATATTGTCCTATAGTTGATTTTATCTGAAGAAAAGAGAACTAGATATCCTACAGGTGCTTTGTATTAGGAATAGTACATTTATACAATAGATAATTTCTACAATGTTTGTGTAGAAGACAAAGACAGGAGAATCAGACTTGGTGGAGACACAATGAACTGATGAGAGCAGTTAGTTTAATGAACTGGCCCAACACATCTTTCAAATATAAATCTCTGTGATCAAGAATTTAATTTCTGTGTGAACGTTGTTCTCACTCACCTGTCTCATAATAGTCATAGACTTTCACTATGGCTGGTTTCAGATCCCTTACTGGGATGTCTTGCAGAACTGTGAAGGTCAAGGTCAGGGTCTCATTTGTCACCTATAAAGCAAAAAGGAACTAAATGACCCTCCAGGGAGCTTCCATCTCTCTTCTTTGAGTGAGTTTAAGTATTCACCTATTTTGGGGAAAAACTTTTTGTCAACTAAGAGGGTCCTTAAATTGGGTTAAAAGCTCTCAAAGTAGATGAAAACTTCCCCAAACTGTTTCTTAAATAACTAAAACTATTCACACATTCCCATTAATGTGAGTTCATGGCTCTGTTCATAGGGGTGGATGATGTATGCTTTTTATTGTTTGAATACCTATGTTTATTTTTAAGTATCAGAATTCAATATTTTCACTTCTCTATCATGCAAAAATACTTGTTAACTCAAAATACGTGTATACATATGGCTGAGTCCTTTCGCTTTTCACCTGAAACTGACAACATTGTTAATTGGCTAATGTGTGCATGCTAAGTCACTTCAGTTGTGTCTGACTCTTTGCAACCCTATGGACTACAGCCCACCAGGCTTCTCTGTCCATGGGATTTTCCAGGCAAGAATACTGGAGTGGGTTGCCATGCTCTCCTCCAGGGGATCTTCCTGAACCAGGGATTGAACTCTTGTCTGTTATGTCTTCTGCATTGGCAGGTAGGTTTTTTTTTTTTTTAACCACTGAGCCACCTGGGAAGCCCAACTGGCTATAACCCCATATAAAATAAAAAGTTTTTAAAAAAGGAATATAAAAGGCAGGTCGCTGCAGACTTAAGTTTCATAAAATTGTAAGCTATAATATCCATCAATATGGGAACAAATAAACTATGTAACAACACACAACTATAAAATCAGATTGGTTTATTGGTAGACTGATCCTATATTTTATGGTCTAAGTCCTTCCTGAGATTGATAGTATATTACCCTTTTGTCTTACTGATGTGATGTTGAAATCTGTGTGTGCTGAGTCATGTGCAACCCTTAGCGATGCCAAGGACTATAGCCCACCAGGCTCCTCTGTCCATGGGATTTCCCAGGCAAGAATACTGGAGTCGGTTGCCATTTACTCCTCCAGGGGATCTTCCTGACCCGGGGATCGAACATTCACTTGTCTCTTAAGTCTCCTGCATTGGCAGGTGGATTCTTTACCATTGGTGTCACCTAGGATGTTGATATAATAATTGACTAAGCCCAATGGTTGCTTCCTTCTATTATGCAGTATTTGCAAAATAACTTATGCACATAACTCAGCATCTTTTGTGGAGAATTTCTTGCTTTTGGGGGGTCCTAGAAATATTCATATCCCAATATTATATATAACAAGCCATTTCTTCCCATAGTCCCAGATGAAATACAAATAGAGGAGAGGAGAATACTTATTGGAACTAATGTTAGAATTCTCAAATTTTTAGTATGGAGATGATGTCTCCAAAAATGTCTTATCTGTATATTTTTGCAACTAGATTGGCAGGGCGCTCACCTTATCCAGATAAATCAAAACATGATTGTTGCTAACTTCTGTTCGGCTCACATCAGATCTTTCTAGCTGAAGAAAATTAAGACATTGTAAATGTTAATAAACAGATGAAAACCCTGGGGAACCAGAAAAAGAATGTTTATTACCAAACTAAGCCTGAGGATGAAATTTTTTGAAATGCTTTTTATAAGCAAAGACAATAATGTGGCAAAATTAAAAAGGAAAGGTAATTGGG
The DNA here is from genome assembly GCA_006410635.1 of Cephalophus harveyi. Lineage (NCBI taxonomy): Eukaryota > Metazoa > Chordata > Mammalia > Artiodactyla > Bovidae > Cephalophus > Cephalophus harveyi. The sequence continues at coordinate 141,101 of SJYT01038109.1, read as the reverse complement.
ATGCAGGGTTTAATATTAGTATGATACAGGACCTATGTATAAAGTTGATTTATTTGAGTAACAGGGAACAATATTTCAAGGTTCAATTCACATTCCATTCCTTTATGGAGGCTTTTTTCTTCTTTACTTTTTCTTATCTCAGTTTTCTCTGTACTTCTGCAATAGTTCTAGTTTATGTCAATCTTCTTCATATTTTTTCACTAGCATGTGCTTATGCTGTATTTCCTAAGCTCCATTAAAGTAGGAGCCTGCCAACACTTCTTTTCCTAGTAGATGTGGCTCCTAGCATAGTGCTGTTCATGACAGAAGACAGGCTGTTGCTGTGTCACTAAAGCAGTGGACAGGAAGGATGCTGGAGCTGGCATCCAGCATCCAGGTCGGCCCAGGAAGTTCAGAAGACTAAATTAATATGATCCCTAATACCTGCCACCCCAGTATGATCCATGGTGGAAGAACAGTCTCAAAATTGTCTGAATTGATCACTGAAGTTAGTAGTGAAAGACTAATTAATGATAACAATGCTTCATAAAACTAGAAGAAAAGGAGAATGTTTTACAGACCATTTGTTTTTCATGGGTGGCAGTTTTGGGTTATTAGTACTTAAAATTAATATTTCAAATTAATATCTTAATGGAAATATGACCAAAAAATCCATCATAAAATTTTGAGACCCATTAAAGCAAAGTTTAATGAGAAAACAAACAAACAACTCCCCATACAAACATGCTAAATTGTATTTCTGCATTTGGTGAAAGTAATGTCTTTGGTAGGAGTTGATTTAATAGTATTTTATATTAATGTCTTAGTCTAGGGATATATATAACATTAAATAAAATAGAGTCTCCTGGGCTTATGTAAACCTACCATTTTCACTGTTGGTTTCAAGGGAATGAAGCCAGATACCATCTTCACGTCAACAATTGCCATGTTGGAGGCTGGACGGCTTCCGATATAACTAAAAATCCAGGGAAGAGAGGAGTTAGGATTTTCTGTGTCATTAAATATATTTTTTTCTATGTCCAGTAAGCACATAAGAGTCCTGAAAGGTACCAGAAATCTTCTTAAATTTCTTATCAAGTAGCTCAAAAAAATGGCTGTGCATTAGAATCTTCAGGGGAGCCTGTTGAAGCCACAGAGACCAGGCCTTACTCCAGACCAGATGAATCAGAATTTCATGGGTGTGACCTCTGAGCATCTGCCTTTTAAGAAAGCTCTGTAAGTGATGCATAGTTGGGCAGTTCAGTTCAGTTGCTCAGTCATGTTCGATTCTTTGCGACCCCATGGACTGCACCATGCCAGGCCTCACCAACTCCTGGAGTTTACTCAAACTTATGTCCATCGAGTTGGTGATGCCATCCAACCATCTCATCCTCTGTTGTCCCCTTCTCCTCCCACCTTCACTCTTTCCCAGCATCAGGGTCTTTTCATATGAGTCAGTTCTTCACATCAGGTGACCAAAGTATTGGAGTTTCAGCTTCAGCATCAGTCCTTCCAACGACTATTCAGTACTGATTTCTTTTAGGATGGACTGGTTGGATCTCCTTGCAGTCCAAGAGACTCTCAAAAGTCTTCTCCAACACCACAGTTCAAAAGCATAGATGGGCATGAGATTGCTAATCTATCCAGTTATTTGTTACATGTACTTTGTCTTTTTTCCTGAATAATATCCCCAACCAGGTTATAATATTCTTATTGTTCAGTCACTAAGTCGGGTAGACTCTTTGTGATCCCATAGACTACAGGATGCCAGGCTCCTTTGTCCTTCACTATCTGCCAGAGTTTGCTCATAATATTCTTTTTTTTTTTCTTGTAATATTCTTGTGTACAGATACAAATAGCCCAGTAGTTATTTGAAAATGGCTGCATATGTATGTATTTCCCCCAGATTGATTATTTTATATGCAATCTAAGATTTAATTATAACCAGTAAGAATTCTAACTAGACAGTCACTACTCCCTTCTATTCATACTTTTCAAGAGGTCTCCACCTTTGTCCTGGACAAAGCAAGAATAATATTAGATTTCATGACAATAGAATGAAATCAGGATGAATCATTATATTAGAATAAAATCAGGAATTCAGGTTAGAGGCAAGGGGTAATGTTCTTTATGTAATTATTATTGAGGGGGATTAATAAGCTGTAAATAAGGAGATTAGACACCAAGAGATCCTGCAGTGGGGGATATACAATGTAAACTCCATCACTGAGAAATTTTGTATCAACATGGGAACAGGTTGCTTTTTCAATAAATGCAGAACAGACATTCACCGTCACGCTGCTCTGCTTAAAGAGGAGTTCTGGTGAGAAGATTGGTTGTTATACCCAGAACTACATGATGCAGTTAGAGGTCTTACCTGACATTCAGTGAGATCTGGAAGCTGGTGTGGGCTTTGGGTCCATCACAAGTTTGGGGCAGAGTCTGTACCTCCAAAGCAAATGGGAACTCGTCTTTTTTCGGGAGAATATTGTATTTCAAAGATGTCTGTGGAACAGAGAAAAATCTGTGATTTTTCCTTCTCCAGGACTCCTCCCAGATACCTCAACTCTTTCTCTCATTTGTGCCATCATTCACTGAGTTAGGACTTTTCAGTGACCATGGTGACTCTGGACCTTCTGTCCCCAGAATCTCACCTGGAGGTAAACACATCCTTCTCCTGTGACTGACACGCTGTACTCTCCAGGCACCTCTGGCAATGAAACCTGCTGTAGTAACAGGCGGTTGCTGTTTTCCACTTGGAATTTTGTGGAAAATGTCCCTGAAGACTGGATGGTCACCTGTGCAGCCTTGCTGGCCCTGGTGAAAGTGGCTGCTCCATATCTGGACAAGGCGTGGAGAGCTACCACTGTGTCCTGGAAGAGACAGGTGAGAGGACCCACGTAGGCATGATAGCCCTTGAAAGACCCAAAAGTCCATGTTAGTGAATAGTGAAAGTCACTCAGTCATATCTGACTCTTTGCAACCCATGGACTGTACCCTGCCAGGCTCCTCTGTCCATGGAATTCTCCAGACAAGAATACTGGAGTGGTTAGCCTTTCCCTTCTCCAGGGTATCTTCCTAACCCAGGGATTGAACCCAGGTATCCCGCACTGCAGGCAGATTCTTTACTGTCTGACCCACCAGGGAAGCCCAAGAATACTGGAGTGGGTAGCCTATCCCTTCTCCAGGGAATCTTCCTAACTCAGGGATCGAACCGAGGTCTCCTGCATTGCAGGAGGATTCTTTACCAGCTGAATTGCCAGGGAAGCCCAAAATCCATGTCAGCTGCCACAAAAGGAGCTTTGGTTTCCTATTTCCTGTTCCCCTCACTACTTCAGCAGTAGAATCCTCATTTTAAGATTGATTATAAGAGTTGGACTGTGAAGAAGGCTGAGCGCCGAAGAATTGACACTTTTGAACCGTAGTGTTGGAGAAGACTCTCGAGAGTCCCTTGGACTGCAAGGAGATCCAACCAGTCCATTCTGAAGGAGATCAACCCTGGGATTTCTTTGGAAGGAATGATGCTAAAGCTGAAACTCCAGTACTTTGACCACCTCATGCGAAGAGTTGACGCATTGGAAAAGACTCTGATGCTGGGAGGGATTGGGGGCAGGAGGAGAAGGGGATGACAGAGGATGAGATGGCTGGATGGCATCACTGACTCGATGGACGTGAGTCTGAGTGAACTCCGAGAGATGGTGATGAACAGGGAGGCCTGGTGTGCTGCTATTCATGGGGTTGCAAAGAGTCGGACACCACTGAGTGACTGAACTGAACTGAACTGATAATCCTTAGATAGATGACAGAACCATATCTTTTGTGTATCTGCCTTGGACTGTATGGTTCTGATCATGTATTTATCCTTATTTCTCACCATCCTTGAAAACTAATAACATTTTTCCTCATTTCAAGTATTTGTATCTTCATTTTTTTTTTCTTTTACATGTTTGTATCTTGTTCAAACATTTTGCTACCTGAAGGTGAAGTGAAAGGTTCTGGCTAAGCACGGACCTGGGTGGAAGAGAAGCCCCCCTGGGAATTCTGCTGCTTTGAGATCCACTTCACAATGCTCGTGGCAGGGTTGAGGTCCTGCAAGGTCGGGGCAGGCTGGGCCGTGAGGTGAGTAAGGAGCACGTAGGCCGTCATCTCCACCTCTGCAGACGGAGCCCTGGGTTGATAAACATCCTCCGTGAATGCCCTGGGTTTCTGAGGTCGTGTCCAGTGGATGGAATTATCTGCAGGTGAGAAAAATATTTTTTCATGTGGTATGTAAGTGACCACATACTCATATTCAACTTCAAGTAAAAGTACAGGAGCCACACCTGAAGTGAGGGTTGCATTCCAATGATAGTCTGTTAAACCTTATCTAGATGCTTTTCCTTATATGAAAAGCTGAACTTGACTTCTCATAGAACTTGGGCTAAGGTGGTCATGTTGCTGGAGTCCAAAGCCTACAGCTGGCCAAGTTGTCAAATGGTTGCTGCAGTTGTGTTAGTGGAAGAAATAGCCGAGCAAGTTCTCTGATTGGTTGTAGTAATTTCCTGTATTGGATGTTATTCCAACCTTGTCTAGGGTTTGTTCAATTTTCTATAAAGCCTGTCTTTGGAGATTTCTTATGAGGATCACAAATCACATGAGATAATGGAGTTTTCACTCATCAGATTAAAAAAAGTAGAGTAATTCTCAAAATACCAAAGGCTGACAGGGTGTGAAATAACAGGTACTGATTTATACTGCTGTGGGAAGTAAACAGCTCTTTGGAGAGTAATTTGGCAGTAATCCAGCAAAGGGAAAAATGTACTGAGCTCACGAATCCAGCAGTTATGCTTTCCAAGTTCAAGTTAGACAAACTCAGGTCCTACCCCCTCAAGGAGAATATGAGTATTCATTGCAGCATGGTTTGCAACAGAAGTAAATAAACAAGAAAAGATCCATGAGAAGAGACACTCTATATGAGTTATGACCTTTTAGTATACTGTAATGTATTATGCTAGTCAATCTAATCACATGGACCACAGCCTTGTCTAACTCAATGAAACTAAGCCATGCCCTGTGGGGCCACCCAAGATAGGCAGGTCATGGTGGAGAGGTCTGACAGAATGTGGTCCACTGGAGAAGGGAATGGCAAACCACTTGAGTATTCTTGCCTTGAGAACCCCATGAACAGTATGAAAAGGCAAAATATAGGATACTGAAAAAGGAACTCCCCAGGTCGGTAGGTGCCCAATATGCTACTGGAGATCAGTGAAGAAATAACTCTAGAAAGAATGAAGAGATGGAGCCAAAGCGAAAACAATACCCAGTATGGATGTGACTGGTGATGGAAGCAAGGTCCGATGCTGTAAAGAGCAATATTGCATAAGAACCTGGATGTCAGGTCCATGAATGAAGGCAAATTGGAAGTGGTCAAACAGGAGATGGCAAGAGTGAACGTCGACATTCTAGGAATCAGTGAACTAAAATGGACTGGAATGGGTGAATTTAACGCAGATGACCATTATATCTGCTACTGTGAGCAGGAATCCCTTAGAAGAAATGGAGTAGCCATCATGGTCAACAAAAGAGTCTGAAATATAGTACTTGGATGCAATCTCAAAAATGACAGAATGATCTCTGTTCGTTTCCGAGGCAAACCATTCAACATCATGGTAATCCAAGTCTATGAACCAACCAGTAATGCTGAAGAAGCTGAACGGTTCTATGAAGACTTACAAGATCTTTTAGAACTAACACCCAAAAAAGACGTCCTTTTCATTACAGGAGACTAGAATGCAAAAGTAGGAAGTCAAGAAACACCTGGAGTAACAGGCAAATTTGGCCTTGGAATATGGAATGAAGCAAGGCAAAGGCGAATAGAGTTTTGCCAAGAAAATGCACTGGTCATAGCAAAAACACTCTTCCAACAACACAAGAGAAGACTCTACACATGGACATCACCAGGTCAACACTGAAATCAGATTGATTATATTCTTTGCAGCCAAAGATGGAGAAGCTCTCTACAGTCAGCAAAAACAAGACTGGGAGATGACTGTGGCTCAGATCATGAGCTCCTTATTGCCAAATTCAGACTTAAAGTGAAGAAAGTAGGGAAAACCATTAGACCATTCAGGCATGACCTAAATCAAATCCCTTATGATTATACAGTGGAAGTGAGAAATAGATTCAAGGGACTAGCTCTGATAGATAGAGTGCCTGATGAACTATGGACAGAGGTTCGTGACATTGTACAGGAGACAGGGATCAAGACCATCCCCAAGAAAAAGAAATGCAAAAAAGCAAAATGGCTGTCTGGGGAGGCATTGCAAATAGCTGTGAAAAGAAGAGAAGTGCAAAGCAAAGGAGAAAAGGAAAGATATAAGCACCTGAATGCAGAATTCCAGAGAATAGCAAGGAGAGATAAGGAAGCCTTCCTCAGCGATCAAATCTCAAACTATGGCCCAATTGCACTCATCTCACACACTAGCAAAGTGATGTTCAAAATTCTCCAGCCAGGCTTCAGCAATACGTGAACGTGAACTTTCAGATGTTCAAGCTGGTTTTAGAAAAGGCAGAGGAACGAGAGCCAAACTGCCAACATCCACTGGATCATCAAAAAAGCAAGAGAGTTCCAGAAAAGCATCTATTTCTGCTTTATTGACTATGCCAAAGCCTTTGTCTGTGTGGATCACAATAAACTGTGGAAAATTCTGAAAGAGATGGGAATACCAGACCACCTGACCTGCCTCTTGAGAAACCTATATGCAGGTCAGGAAGCAACAGTTAGAACTGGACAGGAACAACAGACTGGTTCCAAATAGGGAAAGGAGTTCGTCAAGGCTGTATATTGTCACCCTGCTTATTTAACTTATATGCAGAGTACATCATGAGGAGTGCTGGGCTGGAAGAAGCACAAGTTGGAATCAAGATTGCCGGGAGAAATATCAATAACCTTGGATATGCAGATGACACCACCCTTATGGCAGAAAGTGAAGAGGACCTAAAAAGCTTCTTGATGAAAGTGAAAGGTGAGAGTGAAAAAGTGGGCTTAAAGCTCAACATTCAGAGAACTAAGATCATGGCTTCTGGTTCTATCACTTCGTGGGAAATAGATGGGGAAACAGTGGAAACAGTGTCAGACTTTATTTTTTTGGGCTCAAAATCACTGCAGTGGGTGATTGCAGCCATGAAATTAAAAGACGCTTACTCCTTAAAAGGAAAGTTATGATCAACCTAGATAGCATATTCTGGAGAAGGAAATGGCAACCCACTCCAGTGTTCTTGCCTGGAGAATCCCAGGGACGGGAGAGCCTGGTGGGTTGCCATCTATGGGGTCGCACAGAGTCGGACACGACTGAAGCGACTTAGCAGCAGCAGCAGCAGATAGTATATTCAAAAGCAGAGACATTACTTTGCCGACTAAGGTCCGTCTAGTCAAGGCTATGGTTTTTCCTGTGGTCATGTATGGATGTGAGAGTTGGGCTGTGAAGAAGGCTGAGCGGCGAAGAATTGATGCTTTAGAAGTGTGGTGTTGGAGAAGACTCTTGAGAGTCCCTTGGACTGCAAGGAGATTCAACCAGTCCATTCTAAAGGAGATCAGCCCTGGGATTTCTTTGGAAGGAATGATGCTAAAGCTGAAACTCCAGTACTTTGGCCACCTCTTGTGAAGAGTTGACTCACTGGAAAAGACTGTGATGCTGGGAGGGATTGGGGGCAGGAGGAGAAGGGGATGACAGAGGATGAGATGGTTGGATGGCATCACCAACTCGAGGGACATGAGTTTGAGTGAACTCTGGGAGTTGGTGATGGACAGGGAGGCTGGTGTGGTGCAACTCATGGGGTAACAAAGAGTCGGATACGACTGAATGACTGAACTGAACTGAATGTATTATGCAGCAGTGAAAATTAACACACCTGTACAAGGGACTCCTTTCAGCCTAACGTTGAACTTAAAATACAAATGGTAAGCAGACAGACAAAGATCAAGTAGAAATACTCAGAAGGATGATAGTTCTTATCTAAAGATGAAAATGTAAGCATTCTGAATATTATTTAGGATTACACATGCAATAAAAAGATAAATCCATGGAGGTTGTAATGACAAATTCTAGATCAACTTCTTTTTAGTATAGGAGTGGCACCCTGGGGTTTTTCCAGCATTGGTAATATTCTGTTTCTTAATCTGAAAGGGAGGTATTAAAGGTATTTGCTAATTATTCTTTATGCATTTTTGTATATCTGAAATATTTCTCAGTGTATTATAAGAGTAAACAACTAATAGCATTGTCAAGGGAGAAAAGCAGGATATGTTTTATTGGATATCTTATTATTTGCATTTTATTTTTATTTCTTCTACCTCTCATATAGACCATTATATACACAGAAATATTGTGTGGATAATGAATAGACTTGTCCAACATCATCAGTTTTGTGAAATGAGCATAAAATACTAGAATTTATTCATGGGATTTCTTCCTTCAGTCTTATGTTTAAAATGATATGATACACTGGGTGAGGGTGGAGCATATATTGAGAACTGATATATTAATCAATAGCTAATACTTGTATAGCACTTGCTCTGGGCCATATACTTTTTTAGCACTAGTCTTCAGAGGCCAAGCTTCTTACTATTACAGTATACTGGCTTTTAATCTTTGGATGCGTAACTTGAGTAAGAAACTTCAAATCTATAATGATATAGAGGGACTTCCTTGGTGGCCCAGTGGTTAAGACTGAGCCTTCCAATGCAAGTGGTGTGGGTTCAACCCCTGGGCGGGGGTCTAGGATCCCACATACTGCATCGTGTGGCCCAAAAATTAAAAAATAAACAAAATGTAAATATAATGATATAGTTAAAAGAAGAGAGGGAAAGGGATCCCGAGAGGTAGTCAAGGGAGACCTTTGGTGTGGAATTCTTGATCCCGAGAATGTGGGATGGGAGAAAGTTCTTGGATGTGCTCTCACCTTCCTTCACAGCTTCCTCATCCAGTGACGTGAGTATCTCTGTCCTCCTTTCCTGGTTACCCGCCAGGGCAAAGGCATAGGCCAACAGTGCCTTGGTGTAGACGTGGCTGCCTTGGGATCCTTCCTTGGCTGACTTCCAGGCTGATTCCAGGCAGAACAGTGCATTGCGGACCACAGGGTGCTGGCAATGGAGAACAGGAAGGTGGGGAGCTGTGTGAATTCGGAGGTTGGGGCCCCCAGGTAAAAACGGACCACAGCACAGAGGTCAAGTTGTTCAGAAGCATTTGTCCCTCTAGCCTCGTTCTTAGGAAGGGAGAGAATAGTATTTTTTAATCTGTTAGTCTACATTTGTAGTGCAAGAATATAATCCATATCTTTAGAATTCTAGATTCTGTGTGTGTGTGGTGCTGGTGGGGAGGTTGCTAGGGAAGAAATAGATGAGGGCCATCACTGAGAAAGTGTAAATGTGTCTTAGTGGTTTGATCAAATTCTCTTATGATCTGGGAAGCATTGGCATTGCATAGTGGGAAAGGTCAGTAAGGTGACATTTCAGACAACATGTCAGCAGTTTCATTGCATCCAGAGCAATGCTTTAGCCAGGACACTTACTGTGACTGGGAGAGGCATCTCTAGAAGGGCGATGGTGATGTAGGCAGAGAGGGTCACTTCATCGTCCACCCCACCCTGTAAACATGAGACAGAGAGAGATTTAAGTAAGAAGGACATTTATAGTGATACAGCTTACCTTAGGAAACAAGAAAAATCTCAAATGAACAATTTAATCTTATGCCTGAAGCAACTAGAGCAAGAAGAACAAGCAAAACCCAAAGTGTGTAGAAGGAAAGAAATCATAAAGATCAGAGCAGAAATAAATGAAAAAGAAACTAAAAATTAAAAAAAGGTCAGTGAAACTAAAAGCTGGTTCTTTGAAAAGACAGATAAATTGATAAACCTTTCACTGGACTCGTCATGAAAAAAAAAGGGAGCAGGCCCAAATCAATAAAATCAGAAGTGAAAAAAGGAGAAGTTACAACCGACACTACAGACATACAGAGGAGTATAAGAGAGCGCTATCAGCAACTGTATGTCAATAAAATGGACAATCTAGAAGTGGACAAATTCCTAGAAGGTGCCATCTCCCAAGCAACTGAACCAGGAAGGAATAGAAAGTTTGAACAGACCAATTACCAGTACTGAACTTGACTCAGTAATTTAAAAACTTCCAATAACTTCTGAGAATGCTCTTCATCAGCTCCTTGTATTCTGTTGTCAAGGGATTTGTCCTGATCCATATTCATCACATGGGGGCAAAGTATCACAGTCACCCTAAGTTCCATCCCCTCTTTCTGGTGCTGCTGTCCAGGTTTTATTTTTATCTGATACCTTCCTTAAGGAATCCTTAGGTTATCACTTCCTCTCCTTATCCTTGTGAACAGTATAACGGACAAATGAAAAATAGCCCTGGGAACACTTCACCTTGATGGCATTGTTAAGCAGAGACCCAGAACTCCTGAAACAGCCATTGCTCTTCTGCTTTTGGGCCAGCCAGGTGAGAGCTTCAGTAATATATGTTTCATCAATGAAGATATAGCCTCGAGCCTGGGCAAAACTCTTCAGTACAAAGGCCGTGAGCCTGTGGGGGAGAGGAAGTGATGATCACATCTATGTTGGTACAGTGGTTTCATAACCACTTCACAGCAGCAGCCTGCATAGGACACGTCTCTACACTGATGTGAGTCATCTAACAGACATACTTGTGTACTTAGAGCTTCCATTGCCTTTACTTGATGAGTCTACTGGATTTAGTATAGTTGACTCTTGAACAACATGGTTTGAACTGCATGAGTCCACTTACTCAATGTTTTTTTTTTTTTTTTTAACAAATATGTACTACAGTACTACATGATCCCCAGTTGGTTGAATCTGTGGATGGACAACTGGGTTACAGAGGGCCAGCTGTAGAGTGACAGTGTAGAATTTTCTACTGCTGAAGGTCAGCACCCATAACCTGCATGTTTTTCAAGGGTCAGCTGTACTCCTAATGTTACTTTTTTTTTTTCTGTTTGATTAAGGCTTTAAATCTTTAGTGATTTTCTTTTGTAGATGGTAGCATTTTCTCATATACAGCTCTTATATGTGGTACCTTCTGACACTGTTTTGCCTGAGGTATCTCTTTTTTTGATTTTTTTTGATGTGGGCCATTTTAAAGGTCTTTATTGAGTTTGTTACAATATTGCTTCTGTTTTATAAGGCTTGTGGGATCTTAGCTGCCCAACCAGAGATCGAACCTGCACTGCCTGTGTTAGAAGGCAGTCTTCACCTCTGGACCACTGAGGATGTCCCTACCTTAGGGATTTAAAAATAATGTTTGATATCACCGGGACCATCTCATTTCTTTCCTCACTATTAGTTTATTAGTGATCAAAATGAATTTGATCTAAAAAAACATAATCTGAAGTTAACACAGTTTATTTAAAAGTTATGTGATATGGTCACTGGCTATCTCATTTAGAAAGCTATGGTTATGCAAACACATGAAAAGATGCTCAACATCACTCATTATCAGAGAAATGCAAATCAAGACCACAATGAGGTATCATTTCACACCAGTCAGAATAAATGCTGGAGAGGGTGTGGAGAAAAGGGAACCCTCTTACACTGTTGGTGGGAATGCAAACTAGTACAGCCACTATGGAGAACAGTGTGGAGATTCCTTAAAAAACTGGAAATAGAACTGCCTTATGACCCAGCAATCCCACTGCTGGGCATACACACCAAAGAAACTAGAATTGAAAGAGACACGTGTACCCCAATGTTCATTGCAGCACTGTTTACAATAGCCAGGACATGGAAGCAACCTAGATGTCCATCAGCAAATGAATGGATAAGAAAGCTGTGGTACATATACACAATGGAGTATTACTCAGCCATCAAAAAGAATACATTTGAATCAGTTCTAATGAGGTGGATGAAACTGGAGCTGATTATACAGAGTGAAGTAAGCCAGAAAGAAAAACACCTATACAGTATACTAACACATATATATGAAATTTAGAAAGATGGTAATGATAACCCTGTATGTGAGACAGCAAAAGAGACGCAGATGTACAGAACAGACTTTTTGACTCTGTGAGAGAGGGAGAGGGCGGGATGATTTGGGAGAATGGCATTGAAACATGTATACTATCATATAAGAAATGAATCGCCAGTCTGGGTTCGATGCAGGATACGTGATGCTTGGGGCTGGTGCACTGGGATAACCCAGAGGGATGGTATGGGGAAGGAGGTGGGAGGGGGGTTCTGGAGTGGGAATTTATGTACACCCGTGGTGGATTCATGTTGATGTATGGCAAAACCAATACAGTATTGTAAAGTAAAAAAAAAGAGTCATGGTTATGGAGGCTGTTTTAAAAAAATAGCTATTTCAGAAAGAATACCTTGGTGTATTATGGACAGGATGAATTCTGGGGACAAGTCTAACATATGTGTATTCGAATCTCAGCTTTTTTGCTTGTTGCCTTGCTAGTCTCTGTATTTATCCAGTATAACTAACTATAGGCTTAATGATAATATCTGATAGGGTTACTGGGAATATAATTTTGATTATATATGTAAGAGAGCTGACACAAAAATAGAATCTCGTAAAAGCTTTCTTTCCCTTACCAAGTATTGCCCTCACTGTTGCCATGATGCTCCCCAAAGGTGCTGTAAGAGCCATCGAAGTGCTTGTAGAGCAGCTGTCTCTGGTAACCTGGAGTGGAAGTTTCATAAGCAACATGATACATTGTACATTGCATGGCCAGACAAATCATCAAAATGCCCTGGCATCTTGTGCTATTCCCTAAATTTTGTTGCAATATGTTGGATGGCTCTGAGTCCTAAACATTTTATTGGAGGTTGGACACTGGATAGGTCCCATGAAATTAACCATCATAGTAGTCTTATTATTGTAAATATCCTAGAATGATACATTTACATATCATAGAATGGATAAGTAACTCAAGCCTACTGGAGAATCCAATCTGTTATTAAAATAACACTGCAAAGTTTTCATGCACTTATTCAGTCACTCACCAGTGTTGAGGTAGTGGATAGCCTTGGACTTGAGCTCTGGAGTCAGCTGCTGTGTCTCATTTAGATAATCCAGAACATAGATGTTAGGGGCAAAGCGGGCCATATTCTGTTCTCCACAACCATAGGGCATTTGGAGGAGATTTTGGGTGTTTCGCATGGCAGAGCCTAATATGTCTCCTAGGAAATGGGAGAGATGGGAAGTCATAAAATTTATAGATTATGATGTATTAGAATCATTAGGAAGAAATGTATAATTAGCTAAGGTAAAGAAAGGAGGATTTTTAGGAATGGTGGGTCTTTTAAGAACAGAAGTATGATTAAAAGCAATAAATAAGTCCAAAGGAGAAGAGAACAAAGAAGTTAAAATTATAGCTGTTATTTTGAGAAAATATTTATGGAAAAAATAGTAGAAATTGTCTAATATGGTTCACTAGTCCCCTGTAGTCCCCTAGGGCTGGAGACTTACCCAAAACTGAGAAGGAGGCTCGGGCAGATTCTTCCACCACATTTGGTGGCAGCTTCAGAGATAATGATTCAGACACCTTGGCATCTAGAGAAAGAAACAAATCAGCCATGATGAAAATGACTTCTACTGTATATCTTCCTAAAGAGCTCCGAGACTCAGAAGCCAGAACTATGCCTTGAACCTAAACTTCTGAAAAGTTGTCCCTCTTTTAATATTCCAGTTTTTAAAATATCTTCAACATATATGAATTCTGAGATTTCTAGAGTCTTTCCTTTCCCAGCCTCCTCCTGTGTGGAATTGTAACCAAAAGAAGGCTACACATTGACGAGAGCCTGTTACATCGCGATTCCCTCTAATTCCCCACAAGGGAAGCCCCAAATCTAGTTTTTTTTGGCTTCCCTGATAGCTCAGTTGGTAAAGAATCCGCCTGCAATGCATGAGACCCTGGTTGGATTCCTGGGTCGGGAAGATCCGCTGGAGAAGGGATAGGGTACCCACTCTGGTATTCTTGGGCTTCCCTTGTGGCTCAGCTGGTCAAGAATCTGCCTGCAATTCAGGAGACCTGGGTTCAATCCCTGGGTTGGGAAGATACCCTGGAGGAGGGAAAGGCTACCCACCCCAGTAATCTGGCCTGGAGAATCCCACGGACTGTGTAGTCCATAGGGTTGCAAAGACTTGAACACAACTCAGTGAGTTTCATTAAGACCAGACTATGGTCAGAATATCTTGGTGGTGGTTTCAGCTGTCACTCAAAAGTTCCTGAATTCTACCTTAATGCTCAGTCTTTACTTCCATCAAATTTCACCAGGTATGAAGACAGTATTTTTATGGAAACCCTAGACATGGGGCAGGGGGTAAAGATAAGCAGTATTTGACTCACTGAAAAGAAATTAATAGTTGCTGATAAGCATACATTTGCTGGCCTTTTAATATTGGTGAATGACATGAAGAAGAAAAGAAAAAATTGTAGCATTTATCATCATACTGAATTCCATCTTTATAGATTAATTAATGAAACATTTGTCAAAGGGCACAAAGTATCAGTTATACAAGATGAATAAATTCAAGAGGTCTATTGTAAAGCGTAGTGCCTAGAGTTAATAATACTGTATTGTGTACCTCCTGCTACTGCTGCTAAGTCTGTTCAACTCTGTGCAACTGCAAAGATGGCAGCCCATCAGGCTCCTCCATCCCTGGGATCCTCCAGGCAAGAATACTGGAGTGGGTTGCCATTTCCTCCTCCAATGCATGAAAGTGAAATCTAAACATTTGCTAATAGGATATATCTTATATTACAAAAACATAATAATTAGAGAGTAAGAGGAAACTGTTGAGAGTGATGGATAAGTTTATGGTATAGATTGTGGTGACAGTTTCACAAGTGTATACTTCCTCCAAACTCATTAAGTAGAATACATCAATTATGTATGTACTATCAGTTATATTGGGGCTTCCCTGGTGGCTCAGAGGTTAAAGCATCTGCCTGCAATGTGGGAGACCTGGGTTCGATCCCTGGGTCGGGAAGATCCCCTGGAGAAGGAAATGGCAACCCATTCCAGTATTCTTGCCTGGAGATTCCTGTGGACGGAGGAGCCTGGTGGGCTACAGTCCATGGGTCGCAAAGAGTCGGACACGACTGAGCGACTTCATTTTCACTTTCACTTTCATTAGTTATATTAATTACATAGTCATGTAGTTAAATTTAATCCTGTAGTTAAATATATAATTGTGTGCTAAATATACAGTTATATTAATTATATATTACTTGTATATCAAAAAATTCTCTTGCATTCAAAAACATTTTGTAAGAAAACGTGACATAAGCAAAGCAAAAAGACAAATTACCAAATGAAAGGAAATATTTGCAAATTACTCAGTAGATAAAGAATCAATGTATACAACTGAATCCAAAAAAATCCAAACTACTCCAACATACTGAAAATGGTCAAGGATATGAAAGCAATTCATAAGTGTGCAAAAATAAAGTCATCCTAATTTTAAGCTAGAGAAATGTAAATTAAAGCAACAATGCTTTTTTTTCATCCACATTTTTGGTCAAAATTTAAAAACTTTGATGGTAACAAGTGCTGGTGATAATGCAGGAAGATATAAACTAGTAGAAATAGAAGCATATTGAGGTAATAGACTTTGTTTAGTTCTATTAAGACTAAGAATATACATTACTGGCTCTTAATTAGGAATTTCATGTTTTGGTATCTACCTTAGATATACTTGCATAAATACACAAGGTGGCATCTATCTATCTATCTAGTCCAGCAAATAGTTGGAAAAATCAATTTGGGAAATGCTATAAAATCAAGCAGAACTGTGATAGTTTGAAATTAAAAGGAATTATCTAAATCTATAATTTAAGATTGGGAGCTAATATACACCCATGGTGGATTTAAAAAAAAAAAAAAAACATGGAGAGATTTCTAAGATAAAAGTCCTTGAGTGAAAAAGCAAGTTATATGATTAAACTTATCCATTTATGTAAATCACACATACAGAAACAAATTTAACAATGTATTATTTAAAACTGTACATTGATAATCATTAAAGTATTCGAAAAGATTTCAAGGTGGTGACAACAGCCTTTAATAGGAGGTTTTGACTTTTTTTAAGGAGAAAGTATTTTTTGCATTATGTGAGTAATTAAAATTAATTTTAATAAAACTCTGATGATTAGCCCTAGACACATGAGAGAGAAATCAAAATGAAAAACTTAGAAATGGAGGAAAAGCTATGATGGATTTGGTGGTAAGCAGTAAGTTCACTTAAATGTAGAAACAAGGTTAAATAATAAGGCAATTATGATTTTTAGAATACATTTCATATATTAATATGTTGAGTCTTGACATGACAAAAAATATAATAAAGAGAAGTGAGTACGAAGAGAAAGGCAAGAAATGATGTTGATTAGACATTAATTTGAGATAAGAACACATTGCATTGATAAATTTCTTAGTGCATTAAGTTTCTATAAATGTTTTTATTTAGACTAGGAAATTCTCCACAAAGATAAAGCTATATCTTTTACTGTAAGCTTCTTTAGTTCCTCCTTGGAATGACTGATAGGATGTCAGAATCGACACCAAACAAATATTGACAGGACAAATGGTACAGGTTATGCAAACTTTTTCTCAAGAAGTACCATAGCCTCATTCTCTAATGTGGTTAGCTATGCAAAACTCGGTGTTGCAGTGGCTTGAATTCAGCAATTCAGCTACTTGTATTGTATTGTATATTATAATTGTATTATATATATGCCTCCTATGTTGTATTACTAAATATCCAAGAAAATATCCCCTTTGGCAATATTCATTTTGAATCTACCCACTTTCTATTAAAACCTATAACCACATCATACACTAGTCAGAAGGTCATTTTGATAGTTGCACAGGTGCTTAATAAATAAAGACTCAGAATTCATGGGATAAGGATAGCCCCTGATCAAATTACTTGGCCTCTTTAAGAAGCAGTTTCCTCACTTACCAAATGGGTTGATGGTTCTTCAGGTCTTACCTCATAGGGAAAGTGTAGGAAAGGTATATATAAAATACTTTGAACTTCAAATATTATACTCTAGTCAACGTCATTTTAATTACGATGGCTGAGTCTTACCTGATGGACAAAGCAGGGAGTTGAATATTACTTCCTTCTCTAGTCCTTCAGGCTTTAGGTGGAAAGAAAAAAAGTTAGAAATGAGAGACTTTCAGGACACAGGGGAACTACAGGTTTCCTGATGAAGAAAAGTATTGGAACTGATTTTCAAACGTATTATATAAACAAATTGTTTAAGTGTAAGCAAAGCCTCTTGATGAAAGTCAAAGAGGAGAGTGAAAAAGTTGGCTTAAAGCTCAACATTCAGAAAACGAAGATCATGGCATCTGGTCCCATCACTTCATGGGAAATAGATGGGGAAACAGTGGAAACAGTGTCAGAATTTATTTTGGGGGGCTCCAAAATCACTGCAGATGGTGATTGCAGCCATGAAATTAAAAGACGCTTACTCCTTGGAAGAAAAGTTATGACCAACCTAGATATCATATTCAAAAGCAGAGATACTACTTTACCAACAAAGGTCCGTCTAGTCAAAGCTATGATTTTTCCAGTAGTCATGTATGGATGTGAGAGTTGGACTGTGAAGAAGGCTGAGCGCCGAAGAATTGATGCTTTTGAACTGTGGTGTTGGAGAAGACTCTTGAGAGTCCCTTGGACTGCAAGGAGATCCAACCAGTCCATTCTGAAGGAGATCAGCCCTGGGTGTTCTTTGGAAGGAATGATGCTAAAGCTGAAACTCCAATACTTTGGCCACCTCATGCAAAAAGTTGACTTATTGGAAAAGATTCTGATGCTGGGAGGGATTGGGGGCAGGAGGAGAAAGCGGCAACAGAGGATGAGATGGCTGGATGGCATCACTGACTCGATGGACATGAGTTTAGGTGTACTCAGAGTTGGTGATGGACAGGGAGGCCTGGTGTGCTGTAATTCATGGGGTCGCAAAGAGATGGAGCGACTGAACTGAGCTGAACTGAAGCAATATATGAAGGAGACAAATTGATAGATGGGAAAGGGAGGAGAATTATAAAGTTAAATCAAGAGAGGTAGAGATGAGAGAGAGAGACAGAGAGAGAGAATCTTATTGTGAAATATCACATGATCATATATTATTTAGTCCTTCTTACCCAAAAGCAGGAACTCCAACTGGATTCACTACTGTTTTTCTTGACTCATTGTGACCCATCAAAAAAAAAAAAAAAAAAAAGCAGGCTTACTTACTTCAACCAACAGGGGCTTGATGATTGTGTCTTTCCTTCCATGCTCAGGGACAATAGGCACCTCACTCCCACACAGCTCTTGAGACTTCACTGCTTCTGCGCTCACTGTGAAATTCACATTCCCTAGAAAATGGGGACCAGTAGAGATGAGCACCATCTCTATCTTCTTCAGTGACTCCAAACCCCAAGGTTTATACATGTTTAATGCTCTGTGACTTTTTATTTTGATTTATAAAAATATAGGAGCAGAAATGGAAGTAGCATAGACTAGAGGCTAATGATACTGAGAATCCAAGGTGGAGATGGAGGTGAGGGAAAGAGGGTATCCTTCTAGACATCTTAGAATGAAAGAGAGAAAAATATTCTACCATCTGGTGAAGAGAGGGCACATTCTTTGCCTGGATATAAGGATCCCATAGATATATACAATCTTTAGGTACAGAATTGCCTATAAGAGGCTCTCACCTAAGGACTTTGGGGTTACCGCCCAGGACACGGTCTGCCGGCCATTCCCACAGATGCAGTGAGTCTCTTGTTCCTTCTTTTCTGGAACAGCTAGGAATGCAGGAGAGGCTTCTAGGTGCACACTGACCTGAAACCATGGGTGAGACAAAGAGACAAATGGACCAGAGGAAAAGGGAACCAAAGAGGGAATGGCTTAAAATAAAGCACATTGGGGATTAAGTAGATTTCAGGTTGCCTAACACTGAAGATAATATAAATGAAGACTGAGCATCATATGGGTGGATCTGACCCCTAAATCTTAGTATTTGGGAGTAATCTGCTTTTTCACGTGGTAGGAGCAGAGTTGAAGAAAAGTCATGATTGTAGGTTTGTTGCCTGTGGAAGCTCTATTCCTTTGGCTTAGGATTTTTTTAAAAAAATTTATTTTTAATTGGAGGATAATTGCTTCACAGGGTTGTGTTAGTTTCTGCCATTAAGCAATGTGAATGAGCCTTAACTGTACACATATCCCCTTCCTCCTGAACCTCCTTCCCACTCTCTTGGCTTAGGATCTCAACCGCACCTTCAGGTCTCCCAGCAGAGTATATAAGATTTACAAACAGTTATGGTGAGATGTAAAAATTAAGTTTAATATAATTAATCATATATGAAAAGTTAAATATTAATATATAGGAATGCATAGGTTGAAATCTTGGAAAACAGAAGACATGAGGATTATGATAAGGTCAGAACCTTGTTTCACATTGTCATTTGGTATTTGGAGATATCAGAAACTGCGGTCATATAATACCTGAATATTTCTGACAGTATTCTCTCCTGGTGAGCCCATCTTATAAATAGGAAGTTTGTCAGTATTCCCAGGAATGCAGTTCTTAATTTATTGGATGGTTACCCTGTGTTCAATTTAAGAAAGAGAGGTCATTACCCGGATGCATTCAGGAAGGTAGTTTAACACTGTGGCCTTGAGTGTGAAGGCCTCTCCACGGATCACAGAGTAGGGCATCGTAAGCTCCACAAAGAAGGGCTGGAAGACTCGGAGAGAGGTGGTCGGAGAGAGACCAAGTCCAGTGTCTCTGGACAGGCAGAGGGCCCCTGCCTTCCACTCAGTGATGGTATCAGGGACTGTTACTTCTACTTCATGCACACCTGAAGAGCTGGGGAGGATGGCCATGTGAAAAACAAAAAGCAGGCAGTTAAAATACAGGCCTTGTTGTTGTGTTTAGTTGCTAAGTTGTGTCCAACTCTTTAAGACTCTATGGACTATAGCCCACCAGGCTCCTCTGTCCATGGGATCCTCCAGGCAAAAACACTGGCGTGGGTTGCCATTCCCTTCCTCAGGGGATCTTCCTGACTCAGGGATTGAACCCGTGTCTCCTACATTGGCAGGCAGATTCTTTACACTGAGCCACCAGGGAAGCCCCAATACAGGCATACCTCGTTTTATTGTGCTTTACTTTATTGTGCTTTACAGTTCTGTGTTTTTAAACAAATTGTGGCTCTCCTGTGTCAAACAAGTCTATTGGTATCATTTTTCTACCAGCATGTGCTCACTTCAGGTCTCTGAAGTAATTCTTTCAATATTTCAAACTGTTACATTATTATTATATTTGTTGTGGTAATCTGTGATCATTAATTTTTGGTGTTACTATTTTACTTGTTTTGGGGTACCATGAGCTGCACCCATGTAAGACAGCAAACTTAATAGATAAATGCTGTGTGTGTCTGACTGCTTCACTGACCAGCCATTCCCCCAACTCTCTTCCTCTTCTCAGGCTTCCCTATTCCCTGAGAATATTGCCAATATTTCAATATAGCAATACTGAAATTAGGCCAATTAATAATCCTAGGATGGCCTGTAAGTGTTCAATGAAAGGAAGGATTGCACACCTCTCACTTTAATAAACCAAAAGCTAGGAATAGGGTCTCCCCGGTGTTCCAGTGGATAAGAATTCACCTGCCAGTGCAGGGGACATGAGTTTGATCCTGGTCTGGGAAGATCCCACATGCCCCAGGGCAACTAAGCCAGTGTGCAACTACTTGAGCCTTCGTTCTAGAGCCCATGCTCCACAACAAGAGTAGCCATTGTAATAAGAAGCCCACACACCACAACAAAGAGTAGCCTCCACTCACTGCAACTAGAGAAAACTGCACGTAGCAACAAAGACCCAGTACAGCCAAAAATAAATAAATGCAATTTTTTTAAAAGCTAGAAATGATTAAGCTTTCTAGGGAATTCAAGTTGGAAGCTAGGCCTCTTGCACCAGTTTGCCAAGTTATGAATGCTCGGGAAAGTTCTTATAGGAAATTAAAAGTACTACTTGGGTAAACACTTAGATGATAAGATAGAAAATCAGCCTTACTGCTTGACATAGAGAAAATCTGAGTGATTTAGAGAGAAGACCAAACCAGCCACAACATTTCCTGAAACCAAATCCTGATCCAGAGCAAGGCCCCAACTCTCTTTGGTTCAACTCTCTTCAATTCTTTGTGGCGTGAGAGAGGTAAGGGAGCTGCAGAAGAGTTTGAAGCTGGCAGAGAATGGTTCATGAGGCTTAAGGAAAGAAGTCAACTCTATAATATAAAAGCTCAAGGTGATGTAGCAAGTGCTGATATAGAAGCTGCTGCAAGTTACCCAGAAGATAATTAGTGAAGGTGACCACACTAAATGACAGATTTTTAAGTGTAGATGAGACAGCCTTATATTGTAAGAACTTGCCAACTCAGATTTTCATAGTTGGAGAGGAAAAGTCAGTGTCTGACTTCAAATCTTCAAAGGATGGGCAGACTCCCTAGTTAGGGGCTAATGCAGCTGGTGACTTGAAGTTGAAAACAGTGCTCATTTATCATTCTGGAAATCTTGGGGCCCTTCAGAATTATGCTAAATCTATAAATGGAACAACAGAGCCTGTATGAAGAACAGGCTGTATATGAACAGAACAGAGCCTGTATTATAGAACATCTGTTTACAACATGGTTTACTGAATATTTTAAGCCCACTGTTGAGACCCACTGCTTAGAAAGAAAAGATCCCTTTCAAAATACTACTGCTCATTGACAATGTACCTGGTCTCCCAAGAGCTCTGATGGAGATGCTCAATGAGATTAATGTTGTCATCATGCTGGCTAACACAATAATCATTGAAGTCCATGGATCAAGAAGTAGTTTTGACTTCCAAGTCTCATTCTTTAAGGAATATATGTTGTAAGGCTTTAGCTGCCATATATGGTTGAGTCCTCTAAGGATCTGGGCAAAGTCAATTGAAAACCTCTTGGAAAGGATTCACCATTCTAGGTGCCATTGAGAACATTCATGATTCATAGGAAGAGGTCAGACTATTAACACTAACAAGAGAGTGAAAAAAAGTGGATTCCAACTCTCATGGATGACTTTGAGGGGTTAAGACTTCAGTGGGGGAAGTAACTGCAGATGTGGTGTAAATAGCAAGAGAACCAGAATTAGAAGTGCAGCCTGAAGATATGACCAAATTGCTCCAATCTCATGTTAAAACTTGAATGGATAAGGAGTTGCTTTTTATGGATGAGCAAAGAAAGTGGTTTCCTGAGATGGAAACTACTCCTGTGGAAGATACTGTAAATTGTTGAAATGACAACAAAAGAGTTAGAATATTATATAAACTTAGTTGCTGAAGCCATGGCAGAGTTTGAGAAGGCTGACTCCAATTTTGAAAGACATTCTACAATGGGTAAATGCTATCAGACAGCATTGCATGCTACAGAGAAATTGCCTGTGCACAGCAAGGAAGACCCAGCAGAGTCAATAATAATTAACAAAATAAATGAAAAGTGAAAATAAAATAAATATAAAATAAATAAGTAATTTAAAAGAAGTTGCTTACCTTACTTCCACCAAGTCCCAGATCCATGTCTCAGGGAAGTACTTTCGCACAGTTTCTGTGGGAGGCTCTGAAGTATCGTCAAAATCTAGAAAATCACCATTTCTTCTCATTTCAGCTATGGCTGTGGAGGAAACAGTAACAATAACTCTAAAGATAAAGCTTATGAGAGATTGTAATAAGTGCAACAAAAGAAATAGGGTGATGAAAAAGATAGGAACTGGGAAAGGACACTTGGGTTAAGGGAAAGCTTCTTGGAGGAGGTGATATTTTTAGGTGAATTCTGAAGTATTACAGTAAGCTATAAGTGAGCTGGGGGAAGCGAGCCCCAGTCAGAGAACAGTGAGATGCAGAAGCAGAAAGAGTCTTGGATAGTTTATGAGGAGACCTAGAGGCAGAGAGGAGGCCCTGCAGCTGCTCCATTTGTTCTAAGTGCTAACTAAGGGTTATGACTTGAGATCTGGATTCGGTCTGCTCCTCCGCACGAGCAAAGAAAAACCATACTCAGACATTATGATAGGGGCTTTGAGAAGTAGTTTATAGGAGTGAGAGGATAAAAAGCTCTTCATTCCTCAATTTTAATCCATCCTGTATATAGTAGTTTGCATCTACTAATTCTAAACTCCCAGTTCATCCCTCTCCAACCCTTCCTTCCCTCTTGGCAACCCAAGTCTGCCTTCCATGTCTTGAATCACAAGTTCTTTTTGGTTAATTTCATCACATTTTATCTTTTTTTAAAGAATTATTTTATTTGGTTCAATATATTAGGCAATTAATTAATTTATTACCTGGAGAAGCTAATAGTGGCTGTATTTGAGACTGCATTCTATATTGTTCACGCTGTGGACATATCTTGGGTTTATGAATCTTTGAGTTGGTAAATGCCTTCAAGCCCATATCCTGTAAAGGAAATCATAACTTAATTAGTACATCCATATTTTATACCCATTCTTCTTTTCATAGAATTGAACAAATAATCCAGCTAGGTTAATATTAAACTTTTAATGTTCACATGAGTAGAAAGGAAATTAATAGAGATAATTTTATTCTGGCTTTAAACCTCTTTCAAAGGAAATTATTTTACATATATGATATTTATAAATATCATAAGGCAATGAATTTCAGTAAAAAGCCAAAACAAAATTCGCTTAATAGTCCCAGAAGTTCCAGTCCTAGTTAGGTTGCTCTTGCAGATCCGCTGCTATTAGTAGACGTTGGAGAAGTTACTTGACCTCTCTATATTCCACTGCCCTCAACAATGATACAGAACCATTAAAATAAATATTCTTTTATGGAAAATATTTTGTGAACCTTAAGAAGCGACCATCAGCAGTATAAGGGACTTACCTGTAGGAAGCTATACATATCTTTTTCATTTGTATTTGATACTGGAAAATACAGGATTCCATTGATATAGACATTGTCATGACTGATGCAGTCTTCATTGTCTTCCTCCTGTTGATTTACACTTGAGGGGAAACGGCTGAGGTCCTTGACTGGTAGCAGGTTATAAACCTGTACAAATGCAAAGGACAAAAGGACAAAATTAAGGACTTTCGTGGAGGTCCAGTGGTTAAGAGTCCACGCTTCCAAGGCAGGGGCCTCAAGTTTGATCCCTGGCTGGAGAGCTAAGATCCCATATGCTGTGCAGTGTAGGGGGGGCACCATGCCCCCACAAAAGGATTCAACAGTTTAAAAAAAAAGGCCAAAATTATTTGTGGCTTATTTTTCTTAAGTTCAAGGAGAAAAGAAAAGACTAATCACTGCCAGACTTTCTTTGAGTGGCTCTGTTACTTAGATAATTTATAGAGAAGATGATTTTGAAGATGTTTAACAGTGTTAGGGGGGAAAAAACCCCAAAACATTCCTATCTAAATACCCAAAGATCATAATCCTTTGTTACATAATTCAGAGACAAACCCTAGACTCTATGTTGGAATGAAATAAAATTTAATTAAGAGAAATTGAAGTTTGCTGTACTTGAGAGATTGTGTAACACTTTGGGATGAGAGAATTAAGTAAAAGTTTTTTCTCTACCTGGTGGTTAGCAACAGACTCAGTGTATAACAAAGTAAATGGATGCATGTTCTAAACAGGCACATGGATAAGCCTGTATCCTCTATATAGGTCAGGATGATATTTTCTTAGTATTAATGATGAGAACAAAATGCTCCATATCTTTATAAAATACATAAACTTTGTAGAATACTGAAAATGATACTTGCAAATTCACTTCAACGCAAGAATAAAACAAACATAAAAATCCTGACAAAATTGTTTGACAAGACTAGATTAGCGAATAGCACAATGAAATGAAACACTTTCTCAAAGGCAGCTCCCTCTTAGCATCTCTGTCTCCTTGCTCTGTTTTATTTTTCTTGAAAGTGTATAATGTAATTATTGTCTATCTCATCTACAAAAATGTAAGATACATGAGTGCATAGATTTTTTTCTTTCTAGTAGTTCACTACTGAGATCCCCAGAATTTAGGCACACAGTAGGCACATCCAGAACACAGTAGGCACTAAATAAGTATGTGTGGACTGAATGACTTATGCTACCGCTGCTGCTAAGTCGCTTCAGTCGTGTCCGACTCTGTGCGACCCCATAGATGGCAGCCCACCAGGCTCCCCCTTCAGTTCAGTTCAGTTCAGTCGCTCAGTCGTGTCCGACTCTTTGCGACCCCGTGGACTGTAACCTACTAGGCTTCTCCGTCCGTGGGATTCTCCAGGCAAGAATACTGGAGTGGATTGCCATTTCCTTCTCCAGGGGATCTTCCCGACCCAGGGATGGAACCCGGGTCTCCCGCATTAGAGGCAGACGCTTTAACCTCTGAGCCACCAGGGAAGCCCAACTGAAACATTATCACAGATTGAGAGGAACTCTTGTTCTAACCCAGGTTTGCTCCTAAATACCTGAAAGCGTCTGTTTTATTATTAACAAACTAGTAGAATCTTCTGCTTTATCTATCCACTGAGGTTGTTATAATTAAAAAAAATTTTGAGAACTGTGAACTTATGTTTAGTTCAGTTCAGTCGCTCAGTCGTGTCCGACTCTTTGCGACCCCATGAATCGCAGTACGCCAGGCCTCCCTGTCCATCACCAACTCCCGGAGGACACTCAGACTCACGTCGATTGAGTCAGTGATGGCATCCAGCCCTCTCATCCTCTGTCGTCCCCTTTTTGTCCTGCCCCCAATCCCTCCCAGCATCAGAACTTATGTTATATAAGCATAAAACATTAATTTAATTTGCCCACATATTTCTTTCCACTATGCATTTAAAAATTCCTTTAGAAGTATCTTAAGATTTTTAATTAAACACCATTGGAAGGACCAAAAAGTCCTTTACTTATGTTTCTTTTGTAGGGAAAAAAAGACATAACTTTCCCTTTATAAAATTTTGATAGTAAAAAAAACTTCAGTAAGAGGTATTCCAATTGGCCTCATTGAAAATTTGAAGAAATGGGCAAACTACTATTAGGACATATTAAGTAGTTTCTTGTTGTTACACTCAGCATATTCTTTTGCTATTTTTACTATTAGCCCAATATTTTATTTCATTTAATTTATTTTTCTATGTATTATTATTATTTTCTTTTTTAGTATTTATTTGGCTGCATTGGGTCTTAGTTGCGCATGAAGGAATCTAGTTTCCTGACCAGAGATCAAACCCCAGACCCCTGCTTTGGGAGGTTGGAGTTTAGCCACTGGACCACCAGGGAAGTCCCCTAACCCAATATTTTAAAAGGTTTCATTTATTAATGTCGTTTGTCACACAGCAATTAATTTTTCCTAATTTTTATTCATCAGAGACAATATAGATCTTCCTTCAGAAACTGTGTTCATCTTGGGAAATGCAATGTTACAACTGATACAATTCTTATAAAAATTTGATATTTCATTTAGCCTGTGCAGTCTTAGTGCAGGTATATGTACCACTTCTGTTAAGACTTTTTGAAATATTGAAACTAGTTTGAAATCTCTTATTATTGGGTTCATAAAGCTCTTCAATATCAGGGATTTTGGATTGTGCATCATTTATACCTATATATTCATATGTAATAGCTTCCTTACCAAAAAAAAGGTGTACATGAAAGAGCTCAAAATGATTAACTCCTAGATGAATATAACTTTAATAGAACCCACCCCACTCTCCTTGCTCTGAGTCGCCTGCGGGGCCCTTCCTGGCCCCTGGGGCTCACAGAACTCACCGTGGCCGCTGAGAGCTCGGCTTCAGGCCTCAGGAGCAGCACACTTTGATCCACGGCGCGGAGGCCGCAGAGGGACTGAGGGGAAGCGGTGAGTCGAAGGTGGGCCTGGGAGGCCGGGAAACTCTGTCCGGGGCTGAAGTTCAAACCCACCTGTGGAATTGGGGACAAAGTCAGAAGAACAAATTTCCTGACTGATCCATGGATTCACCAGCCTTTCCTGGGTGTTCCTCAAATGTGGTGCAAAATCACCCTGACTTTGTTGATGTTTGGCGCCGTGTGAGTCTTGAGGCCTTTGATTCCCTATTTGTCACTCTGATATTCATCAATTGGGCCATTATAATGATATCTATTTCTATAAGCTATTAAATTTGAGACTCCATTTTTCACCTTTGATACATGATGAGGTGTTCATTAACTGTGGGTAGAATGCAAATGGTTCTAGACACTCTTGTATTTTTTTTTGACTCTTTTGTAGTCTTATAAACTTGGTTACATATTTCCCAACACTTCACCATAAAAGAAGGGAGCAAGGTACTGTGAACTGGGTAAGAGGTAATGCATGGGGATTTTGTGCTAGGAGTCAAGTGACGTGGCTTCTTTCTTTCTTTTTTTAAATTGTGATATAGTTCCTTTACAATGTTGTGTTAGAGTCTGTTGTGCAATGAAGTGAATCAGCTATAT
The DNA here is from genome assembly GCA_006410635.1 of Cephalophus harveyi. Lineage (NCBI taxonomy): Eukaryota > Metazoa > Chordata > Mammalia > Artiodactyla > Bovidae > Cephalophus > Cephalophus harveyi. The sequence continues at coordinate 113,649 of SJYT01038109.1, read as the reverse complement.
GTATACATATATCCCTTCCCTCGTGGACCTCCCTCCCACCCTCCTCCCCCAACACCCATCCTGGTCATCACAGAGCACCAAGCTGAGCTCCCTGTACCTTACAGCAGCTTCCCACTATCTGTTTTACACATGCTAGTGTACATACATCTGTCCTAATCTCCCAATTCATCCCACCCTCATTACCCACTCCTTGTTCACACATCTGTCCTCTACATCCGCGTCTCTATTCCTGCCCTGCAAATAGTTCATCTGCACCATTTTCCAGATTTCAAAAATATGTGTTAATATATGACATTTGTTTTTCTCTTGATGTGGCTTCTTACTGTGATCTGCCATTACCTTGCTGAAAATTTCTGGAGAATTCATTTAACCCCATTGACCCCAATGCACGAGTGTAGAAAATAATTGATAGTGATAGTAACTTATAGCTTTAAATGTTGAAAATTTTACCATATAAAACACTCACCTTGTTGGTCAGACAGTGTTCAACCTTATATCTTGCAGAATCCCCTACCACTTCTCCATCAGGTAAAATGGCATAGATGAGCAGCCTGGCAACAGGAGCGATATCTGACTCCACGGGGACTGACATGGAAAAATGGCCTTGCACTGGAGCACGGAGACAAGAAGGAAGTGATCAGGGGTTAGAGTTCAAGGCTAAAATAATGCTTTTCTGTTGTATCAGTACAAAGTCATTTTAGAAGCCTGGTTTGGCTAATGACGCTATTAGTAATGTAATGTTATTTAGTCGCTAAGTCCTGTCTGACTCACGGCGACCCCATGAATTTGGTCCCACCAGGCTTCTCTGTCCATGGGAGTTCCCAGGCAAGAATACTGGAGTGGGTTGCCATTTCTTTCTCCAGGGGATCTTCCTGACCCTGACCCTGGGATCGAACCCAGGTCTCCTGTTTGGCAGGTAATTTCTTTACCACAGAGCCACCGAGGAAGCCCAGTAGACGTAGCAGATATAAGAAATAGTAGATGCAATGAATGGATGACTACCTCTCAGAACTCTGGGTTAAAAAAAACTTTATCAAAGTCTTGTCGTCTCTGAAAATCACATAATGATTTCTCCCCAGTTTTAAGCTTGAGTTCATCTGTATAAAATGCTGATGTTATCTAAGGATGTGGAGACATCTGCTTGGCTTCCATTTGATCTATACTTCACAGTGGAGAAGGAAATAGAACTTGCAGTTGTGAGATATAATAGTAAGAGTTTAACGCATTGTATTTACCCTTATATCCTCTAACTTTCTATGAACCAAATATTCTAGTTTTTCTTCTTAAGAGGAGTACTCAGCTCCTTTGAAAGTTGTTTTTTGACACATAGATTTGTTAGAAGTTACATCAAGCTTCTCTAAGTCTATTGTAGTGTTTCTTCGTTGCTACAAAGAAGCAACAAAAGAGTAGTTCACTGATAATTTTCTAGTAAGGGATCTTTCAGATTCCCTTCCGATAAGTGAAAAGTTCAGAGATTATATTGTTTCACATGTGTTCCTGTGGAAAGTCCGATTCAATGTTGGAAAAACTCAATTTATCTCTTCATAAGTCATAAATATCTTCAAAAGGGAAATATAATGTGAAAATGTAAATAACTCGGCACAAGACCCAATAAATAAAAGACACTGCAAAGTTTTAGCTTCTTTCCACTGTCTAAAACAATTTTGAAATGTCACTTTGAGGAGGTTCATGAGTATTTATTTGGAAAATTTGGAGTAAGCATAGATGATGAACCAACTCAACATTTTAAGTCTGAACAGATTAACCTGAAAGAAAAGAAAAATATTTGATAAAGGTTTTTTTAAAAATGAAACATTATTGCTTTCCCCTTTCAACTTTTCTTTTTTTTTTCTTTTAAAGATTTTTTTGGATGCTTACCATTTTTAATGTCTTTATTGAGTTTGTTACAATATTGCTTCTGTTTTATGCTTTGTTTTTTTTTGGCCATGAGGCATGTGGGATCTTTTTTCCCTGATCAGGGATCAAACCTAAACCCTCCACATTGGAAGCATGGAGTCTTAACCACTAGACTGCCAGATAAGTCTCCCTTTTCAACTTTTTTTTGAGGGTGGGATGAACAGTCTCTCTCTATTTGAGACTATTCCTGATATTTTTGCAGCATAAGGTTGCATGTGACAGCAGAGGGCAAGCATGAGGAATTATAGAAATACTCACTGTCTCCCTGCTCCACGGGCAGTGTGTGAGTCCCAGATCGGACAATGCCTCCTTTTGCCATTATCTGCAAACAAGGAAATGAAAAGGGATTTAATTTGCCTGAAAGAGCTCTTAGCCGAAGTTCTTGCCCTCCATGTAATATGCCTGTTTCATTAAGCCCCTACTGGCCATAATTAGATTGGAGAGAAGTCAACCTTTCAAAAGGAACGTGGATAAGAGGTCAAAGAAGTGATATGTAAAAGTGGAAGTTGCTCAGTTGTGTCCGACTCTATGTGACCCTGTGGGCTGTAGCCTGCCAGGCTTCTCTGTCCATGGAATACTCCAGGCAAGAATACTGGAGTGGGTTGCCATGCCCTCCTCCAGGGGATCTTTCTGATCTAGGGATCAAACCTGGGTCTCCCACATTGCAGACAGATTACCGTCTGAGCCTTCAGGGAAGGAATGTAAAGAGCTTCATAAATGCTTGTCCACACAGTGCTTTTATCTACAGACAGTGAAAGTGGCCCTCCTTCTCACCAGGTAATAGAACACGAGCTCCTTTAGATCCTTTAGGACCTGTCCCTTCAGCACATAATGTGCCTGGACTGTCTGAGTTTGGCCACAGGGCAGTTCACGAGGCAAGGGCTCAAGGTAGACAAAGCTGTTGCTTCGGGAGAACACAAGATTAGCACTGTGATAAGCGTCTTCATGTTGTTCTGACAGCCACTGGTAGCCGTAACAGGGGCTGTGATCCTTGTATTTGACCTGATGAATTAGAAAACCAGTATTAGCTTATAGATTATGTATCAGAGAGAATGGCAGTGTGCTCACAGAATTGGTTTAGCTTAGTATCTTACTTTAACTAGTGTACCTAGAAATCTTTTGCTCCACACTAAAAAGTGAGAGAGAAGTGTCCCTTATTTTGTTTATCTGTATTGCAGACCCTTTACATGGCAGAGGCTTCCTGGATTGGTATTTATACTTCTGAAGAGCACATGAAGAGGCATCCTTGACTGATTAGCTCCCTTGCATTTCTGTAGCCACTTTATGTATTCAGACAGAGATACTGGAGCTATGTAACCTCAATGCGGAGACTAACTGATCCTCAGAAACTGAAGAATTGCATTTCGGAGAGGAGATGCCTCATTTAGGATGGGTTTCAAATGGATATTATGAATAAATGTAATATTGCAAACTTAGAGGTCTGAGAAAACTTTCTGTAACCAGCATTTGTTCAAGTTGAGTTTATGTTTATTTATGTTCAGTCACCCAGTCGCGTCTGACTCTTTGCAACCCCATGGACTGCAGCACATCAGGCCTCCCTGTCCTTCACCATCTCCCAGAACTTGCTCAAACTCATGTCTATCAAGTCAGTGATGCTATCCAACCATCTCATCCTCTGTCGTCCCCTTCTCTTCCTGCCTTCAGTCTTTCCCAGCATCAGGGTCTTTTCCAATGAGTCAGCTCTTCATATCAGGTGGCCAAAGTACTGAAGCTTCAGCTTCAGCATCAGTCCTTCCAGTGAATATTCAGGGTTGATTTCCTTTAGGATGGACTGGTTCGATTTCTTTGCTGTCCAAGGGACTCTCAAGAGTCTTCTATAGCACCACAATTTGAAAGCATCAATTCTTTGAGTGAAGTAATTGGTGCCTGCCTCTCTCAGCCTGCATGTGTAGAACCCCACCCCCGCCCCCACTTTAACCACAACTCTGTGCTGCCTCCTTTTTAATACACTGTTTAAAAATTGACCTTAAATTAGTTTCTAATTTCTCATTTTTTCCCTGCCTTCTTTAAGACTAAACACAACTTGGAAATGCCATCACTTTTCGGTTGCAACCTTTTTTTCTTAGACTTCTTCATGTCATTGGTAACTTCCTTACAAACTTACCCTGATACTGAGGGAGGTGCCCTTGATGTTGGTGGTGGTGATGGAGAACTGTGCCCGGCCATGCTCATCAGTGGTGGCGTTAGAGTTGTGGTTGGCTTCATTTGCTGTGATGAAGATGACTTTATTTGGCATGGGGACACCTTTCCCATCCACTAGGAGCACCTGAAGGTTAAAAGCTGTAGATCAGTTATGTGGCAATATCCAATATGCAGCAAACATTCATTTTAGCCCAGATATTTATTGTGTCCAATATGTTGAATGTGGTTGCAGGCATTGAGGCTACAGCAGTGAACAAAACAAAGTTCCTTCTGTCTTTGAGCACTCAGTCCAGGAAAAGAGATAGCTGCTAAATAAATGCGTAAGTAATGGATTTCCCTGGTAGCTAGGGTTCCCTGGTGGTTCAGTGGTAAACAGCCTGCCTGCTAATGAAGAAGACATGGGTTTGTTTCCTGGGTCAGGAAGATCCCCTGGAGAAGGAAATGGCAACCCACTCCAGTATTCTTGCCTGGAGAATTCCATGGACAAAGGAGCCTGGTGCACTATAGTCCATGGGGTCACAAAGAGTCATACACAACTGAGAAACTAACACTTTCAATTTCAACAAACTCTGAGTTTGCCAATGAAATATCAGTTGCATGTCTGAAGACCAGAACACCAAAATTCTTTCTCTTTTGATTACAAACGGGACTAATGGGATAGCTATTTAGCAGGAATAAAATCTCAAAAGTACAATATATCTCTGAGAAATCTGAAAAAGTGAACTTTCATTTTAGGAAGTGACCAAAGTTTCTGAACATGTGTGCTATCATAACATAATCAAACATTCTAAAATTTATTCCACCACTCCTCTATAGCCTGATTTTTCTGTCTTTAACATTCTCCACAGCTGACGCAATGTTTCTATTGAAGATGAGATGCATGGTGATTACCCTTGGAGGTACATATGGCTGTCATCTTAGACTTCCGGAGTCTGAAAACTCCATTAGCACTTTTGCATATAATAGAAAAATAACAGAAGATATTTTTTGTGTGTAGATTTGAGAGAAAAAATTTGTATCTTTAAAATCTGGTGAAAGTGAAAGTATTAGTCACTCAGTCGTGTCTGACTCTTTGCAACCCCATGGATTGTAGCCCGCCAGGCTCCTCTGTCCATGGAATTCTCTAGGCAAGAATACTGGAGTTGGTTGCCATTCTCTTCTCCAGGGTATATTCCCAATCCAGAGACTGAACCTGGTTCTCTTGCATTGCAAGCAGATGCTTTATCTTCTGAGCCACCTAAGCAAATATTTTATAATATTTCATAACTCCAGGGGACCTTCCCAACCCAGGGATTGAACCTGTGTCTCTTGCATCTCCTGCATTGGCAGGCAGATTCTTTACCACTGGCACCACCTGGAAGGGTAAACTTTAAATAGCAGTATTTTACCCCTCTTTGTACTGTTTTTAAAATATACTTGCTATTAAAGAAAGAGTAATATAAATACAAAATCCATGAAAGAAACAACAGGTACAGTGATTGCTATGTGCTCAGTCATGTCCAACTCTTTGCAACTCCATGGACTGTAGCCTGGCAGGCTCCTCTGTCCATGGGATTTTTCTAGGCAAGAATACTGGAGTGGGTTGTCATTTCCTCCTCTAGGGAATCTTCCTGCCTCAGAAATCTAATCCCATTCTCCTCCTGCATTACAGGTGGATTCTTTATCTCCTGAGCCATCAGAAAACAGTAGAACCTCTTCAGTTCATTCAGTTCAATCGCTCAGTCGGGTCATTTCAAAATAAAGATAAAAGCCACCTACCCATCATTTCCATACAAAATTAATGTAGGAAAGATAATGTAATTGGCCAGCATGAATTTTGAGATGCTTATGGAAAACTATAAAAATCTGAGACTGCATGGTAAGCCATGGGAAAGAGTTTGAATGATAACACACAGGGCTGTTTTAAAAACCTGTTAATTTTAGCGTGGTTTTTATAGATTTGATATACAAATTTACCAAGGAACAAATCTATTTTATGCAATTTTATACCCTTGATTGGGGGCTTCCCAGGTGGTACTAGTGGTAAAGAACCCACCTGTCAATGCAGGAGACATAAGAGATGCAGGTTCGATCCGTGGGTTGAGAAGATCCCGTGGAGGAGAGCATGGCAACCCACTCCAGTATTCTTGCCTGGAGCATCCCAGGCTCCTCCCTCCTCTCATGGAGAGAGGAGCCTGGCAGGCTACAGTCCATAGGGTTGTAAAGAACTGGACACAACTGAAGTGACTGAGTACACACGTACACGTGTTTTTGATTATATAAATCAATGGATAATACCAGCCAAATGTGGTTTTAGCAGAATATGTTGTGTGTATTAGGGGAGACTAGACTCGATGAATGTGAGTCTGAGTGAACTCCGAGAGATGGTGATGAACAGGGAGGCCTGGCGTGCTGCGATTCATGGGGTTGCAAAGAGTCGGACACGACTGAGCGACTGAACTGAACTGAACTGAATGGTTTGACATATGAACTGAAAAATACTTCACCTGCCCAGAGAAAGGAATTCCTCGTCTAAGGTTTGAGTCCACTGTGACAAATGACAGTTTGGTGATGGTTGTTGTTATTTCAGTGGCCCCTTTTCCAGTTAATTCCACCTCTGAAAAAGAAGGACAAAATAAGTTCTGATTTGGAAGGATTTTCTCCCTGAACTTACACCACCACCTCCCTTTCCTAAGTTGTCAAAGGAGCTAAATCACTGTGTCCGTTGTTCTTCTGCCATACCCAGGAGGTATATACACCTGTTCCTTCTTCTTGGATCTTGGCTTCCACTTCGATTTTCATTTCAAACTCTTGTCTCTTCATCTGGAAGATCTTGGTGTTTACTTGCTGAGAGAAGCAGCCCTCACTGTTCAGCTAGGAGGGGATGAAATACAACACACAAACATAAGACTGGACAAATGAGTGGTCAGGCAGTCTGGAGGGATTTTTTTTTTTTTGAGGCAATAAGACTTAGGAATTTTGCATGATAGGAACACAATAAATATTTTCTAGGAATTAATTATTATTACATCTCACAACAGTCTCTCCCTTATAACTGACAGGTGTATTCCTTAGTTTCTGATAATCTCTAGAGTGAATGATGTATAGAAATTTAAACCATTAAAATTGAAGTTTGATCCCTGGGTCAGGAAGATCCCCTGGAGAAGGAAATGGCAACTCAGTTCAGGATCCTTGCCAGGGAAATCCCATGGACAGAGGAGCCTGGTGGGCTACAGTCCATGGGGTTGTGAGAATCCGACTCGACTGAGAAACTAAACAATAACAACAATCTTACTATAGGAGGCAGCTAACTTTTCACTGAAATCTGGCTTCCCTTAGTTTACAGCTGTGGCTGGGAGGTAGCTGCCCATGTGGGGACTGTGTTTCCTCCGTCCCTGACATCTAGTTGGGGCTATGCGACAAGCTCTTGCTCATAGGAAGAGGGAAGAACTGAAGCCCTTCCCAGCCAAGGTGGTTAAGATGGGTATATTTTGTCTCCTTCCTTCCTGTAGATACTCAAAGTGGTTTTAGATACCAGGTTCTGGGTCCTTGGTGCACAAAGAATGCCTATAATTGACAAGAAATAATTCCTATTAGGCTAAGTCACTGATTTTTATCAATAAAAACTACTATAGCTAGCATAGAATTCTTTTATAGATCGGTCTGTTCTTGCTTGAATTATCACCATGTTATAACTCACTGCTTGTCAATGGTGCCTAGGCTGTTAGTCCCTAGGAGTGGCTTCCCACGTACCTGCCCACTGAACTTCTCACAGACAGCATTGGATTCTTCACCATGACAGTTAGAAGGGTTCCTGTACTTTCTGCACATGTTCATAGTCACACGTCCTGGGACAGGCTTCCCATAAGTGTATCTGTCATAAAAGCATTGCCACAAGGATCAAATCAGACATTGAACACCTTCATTTTTGACCTGTTTATTTCCCCTCTAGCTATAGCATATTTTTACTCTCTGTATTTCCTTCTAACTTCTGCAGGGCTCATGTAATGTTGAAGGCAAGTAAACTAACTGGTCTGAGCTCCCTAACATACATCCAGCAAATTCCCACTGGCTATCTGTTTTATATGGGGCTTCCCTGGTGGCTCAGATAGTAAAGTGTCTGCCCGCAATGCAGGAGACCCGGGTTCAATTCCTGGGTTGGGAATATGGTAAAGTAATTGTTTCCATGCTGCTCTCTCAGTTTGTCCCACCCTCTTCTTCCCTCACTGGGTCCATAAGTCTGTTAAAACCTTCTGTTTTAGAAATTTACAGTGCAGTGTGCTGAAATTTACTACTGTCTTCTTTTACCATGTCTTTTTTCCCCTTGATATCTAATTTTCAGTTTCGTCTTTTTAAAAATATTTTTCTTATTGTCAAAGCTACACCAGATCTTAAGAGAAAACAACCATACCAACAAAACAAAGACAAGAAACGAGTGCTTTCAATTCCACATAGGAATATAAACCATTAATATGATGGTGTCTTTCCTTCCTCCATCCTCTTCCTATGGGCAGCTATCTCTGTTTATGTCGAATTTTGCTTGTTTATTTTTCACAAAAACTGTGGTGTTTAAACTGTGGTGTTGGAGAAGACTCTTGAGAGTCCCTTGGACTGCAAGGAGATCCAACTAGTCCATCCTAAAGGAAATCAGTTCTGAATATTCATTGGAAGGACTGATGTTGCAGCTGAAACTCCAATACTTTGGCCACCTGATATGAAGGGTTGACTCATTTGAAAAGACCCTGATGCTGGGAAAGATTGAAGGCAGGAAGAGAAGGGGATAACAGAGGATGAAATCGTTGGATGGCATCACTGACTCAATGGACATGAGTTTGAGTAAACTCCAGGAGTTGGTGATGGACAGGGAGGCCTGGCATGGTGCAGTCCATGGGGTCGCAAAGAGTCAGACATGACTGAGCGAGCGACTGTACTGAACTGAACTGAACTGAGCTTTTTACAAAAATGGGATTGTGGCATAAATATGCCATTGGCAACTGCTGTGGTTTTGAGAGTGTTTTCTTCCCAATTTAAATATCCTCAGGACTGCCCAGATGGTATAGTGGTTAAGAATCCATCTTCTAGACATACAGATGGCTAACAAATACATGAAAATATGCTCAACATTGCTCATTATTCGAGAAATGCAAATCAGAACTACAGTGAGGTATCACCTCACTTTGGTCAGAATGGCCATCCTCAAAAAATCTACAAACAATAAAAGCTGGAGAGGGTGTGGGGAAAAGGGAACCCTCTTCTGCTGTTGGTGGAAATGCAAATTGATACAGCCAATATGGAGAATATCATGGAGATTCCTCAAAAAACTAGGAATAAAACTATCTTGTGACCCAACAATCCCACTACAAGGTATATAACCTGAGGAAACCACAATTGAAAAAGACACGTATACCCAGTGTTCACTGCAGCACTATTTACAATAGTCAGGACACGGAGGCAACCTAGATGTCCATCGACAGATGAATGGGTAAAAAAATCTGTGGTGCATATAGACAATTGAAATTATTCAATCATAAAAAGGAACACATTTGAGTTTTATATATATATCCTCTTCTTATTATACAGAGTGAAGTAAGTCAGGAAAAGAAAAATAAATACCACATATTAATGCATATATATGAAATCTAGACAGGAGGTACTGATGAACCTATTTCCAGGGCAATAAAGGAGATGCAGGCATAGAGAACAGATTTGTGGACCTAGTTGGGGAAGGAGAGTGTGGGACAAATCGAGAGAGTGGCATGGAAACAATTACATTATCATATATAAAATAGATAGCCAGTGGGAATTTGCTGTATGACTTAGAGAGCTCAAACCAGTACTCTGACAACCTAGAGGGGTGGGATGGGGTGGGAGGTGGAAGGGAGATTTAAGAGGGAGGAGACACATGTAAACCGATGGCTGATTCATGCTGATGTATGGCAAAAACCAACACAATATTGTGTAGCAATTATTCTCCAGTTAAATATAAGTAAATTAAAAAAATAGAATCTGCCTTCTAATGCAGGGGACGTCGGTTTGATCCCTGGTCAGGGAACTAAAATCCCACATGCCTCAGGGCAGCTAAACCTGTATGCTGCAACTATAGAAACCTGCAAAGAAGGCCCAGTGCAGGGAAAAAAAAAAAAATCCTCTATCTCTGTATATGTAAGAGTATTGGTTCATTAGCTCTGTGGATCAGGAGCTTGGTGGTTTTCCTCTGAGAGAGTGCTGGGCAGGGGCCCAGCTGAACAGCTAGTATATTACAAATGTGGTCTTTAGGTAGGACTTGTTTCTTCACTGCTTGTTCTTTCTGTTACTGCTATTGCTGGGCTACTGGAGATGGGAGCATCAGATCCTAGTAACATTAATTCTCAAGGTTGGAAAAGCCTGACTGAGAGATCATGCCCAGTCTCATCAGTGACAATGGCAGTGCCAAGAAGTATGTGACCTGCCTTAGGTAGATGGATGAGTTAGATGAGATTTCTGTAACACGCTTATCTCTACAAATTCCGAATCGAAGTTATTTTTCCACTATGTCTGCAAGGTCAGGTAAATGATCTGTTGATGATTGACTTTCCTTTACAACCTGGTAAAGGAAAGTCACTACCCTTCAACACTCTCTTATTTGTGTGCCTATGTGTGCACGAGCAGCTTTATTACTTTCAGAATCAACCCTACTAGCATAGCTTCTCTAGAAACAGTTGCCTATCCCATGATAGTTAACAATAATTCTGGTAAGGACAGGAAAGAAATTAAGAAGGAAAATAGAAAAGCAACAGGAAAGTTCTGGAGATGGGAATGTTCCCACGTATTTAAGGTGTTTGTGCCACACTCCTCATAGACAAGCTAGCAAGATATCCTGAAGGGTGAGTCTCTTTTAAACAATACACCCAACCCAAAAGAAGATTTTTGGGAAGTATAAACTCACAGGCCGCACACGGACACTTTCATCTCTTCTTCCAAGATGGTGATTATCTTTGGCATTCTTACTTGTACTTCAAACTTAGGAAGCACTGTTGATTGGAGAAAAGGAAGCTGATGATTGGTTTTCAACTTTTGGGGATTAGCAGTTCCAGATTCTCAATAATAATTCCCTAATATTATTTTAGGGCCCTGAAAAGGAGCCTTCTTCTCAATTGAAGATCTTGGTTGAAGGACTGTGATGGATCAATGTAATCCTGGTGAATTATGGGAGACCCCACTAGACTACAAATGTTTTACATTTTTAAAGGTTAAAATTGTTACAAAAAAGGCTATATGACATCCTATTCACAAATCACTGATGGTCCTTGTTGGATTTAGATATAATTTGCTTCACTCCAAGTCTAATCTCATCCATGGGAAATAGGAAGATTCCAAAGAAACTTGAATTCTAGGCCTTGAAAGTTCAAATATGAAAAAAAGAACTGCTTGGTGATTTTTCTTATTGGCATACCGAACTCCTCCACGGTGAAGTGGTGCTCTGCAGTCCCACCTGATTCTTTCTGTACCACCACCTTATAGGAGCCTTGAAAGGGCTCTGACGAGAGGGGGAAGGTCAGCTGCTGGAGGCCATTCTCTACCTCGAGGTTCTGCCACTGTGCGATGCGATTGCCTTTGGGGTCCTACAGACACAATAATCGTAGTTTACAAAAGAGCCTAGAGTGTTAGACAGTACAGGAAATCAATGGGGACTCCGATGTTATCCACAAAGAGGGATTCTGATGTTATCCACAAAGAGGGGTGGGAGGAGATGACTTGGAACAAATCAGTGTTACATGAGTTTGAAGGGTTCTCCCTTAATGATAAATTTCTGAAATATTGTAAGAATCTCTTAAATAAGAACATTTCCCCTAAGTTTATTATAATTACGGAATGTTTCACATTGCTTACCTCAATATATACTAGTGGAACCTGAAAGACAAAAGGATAGTAAGCAGTTTAGAACTGTTCTCATAGCCTCAATTCTGATTTATAAGCAAAATAGTTTTATGCAGAATAGTTTTATCTGTAGTAAAACACAGAAAAATTCTAGATTAAGTTTTATAGCAGTTTAATCCATTATAAGGAATTAATGAGCAATGTTAAGTACTTATGGGACGCTCAGCAACAAATGCATGTGTGCCATTCATTAGGAATGGTATTTACTAATATTACTTAAATACTTATAGCATCCCAGTGAAGAACATTCCTTTGCTATGCTATTTTACAGATTGAGAAATAAACACCAATGGAACAATGAGTAACCATGTTCAGATCCAAATATTAAGGTGGACCACAGAATTCTTAAGTAGTTCTAAGAATAAGAAGGAGTGGGAATAAATCCTCTACTATTAATGCACATTCATTTAAAAAAACAGATATTTATTAAGTGCCTACCAGGTGCCGTGTATAATCCTAGTGTAAAGAACCCACTTACCAATGCAGGAGATGTAAGAGACCTGGGTTCGAGCCCTGGAGGAGGGCATGGCAACCTACTCCAGTATTCTTGCCTGGAGAATGGCATGGACAGAGGAGCCTGGTGGGCTATAGTTTATGGGGTCTCAAAGAGTTGGACACTACTGAAGTGACTTAGCATGCACATTAAGTGCCTACCAAGTGCTGTGTATCATCCTAGGTGCTATAAATACAGTAATCCACAAAAGAGCAATAGATGTGCTTCTCATGGAGCTTGCATTCTAATAGGGATGGATATTGAAAAACAGACATATATGCAGTATATGTTTTTGATATGTATAGATACACATTTGATATATATGTTTCGTGTATGTGATACACATATTTGACATATATATTTAAGGTATATATATATTTAAGTTATATATATATATATGTTTGAAGTAGTGTCAAGAAATGAAAATAAAGCAGAGTTCAGGTGACAGAGTGATGGATGAAGTGTTTAATTTTAGATAGAAATGTTTAAGTAGAAACCAGGAGACCCATTTCAAGGCTACTGCAATAGTGTTATTTAGAGGTGATATTGGTCAGAACAAAGTTGTAGCAATTCAGGTGGTAAAGCACAGTCTGGATATATTTTAAGCTAACATTTTATGATAAAATAGGATGTGGCTGTAAGAGAAAGAAATGAAGGATTATGCCTTAATCTTTTGCTTTAGGAGCTAGAAGGAAAAAATTGCTCCATCCCCGCCAGTCCTCCCCGCTCCTCCTGACAACCCCCTCCCCCATTCCTACCCCATTCCCGAGAGCAGAGATGGATTTAATTAGGGTCAGCAGGGAATTGCAACCCCCCATGGCCTGGGAAAGAGCATGTTTTTAAGAGGGGAAAAGGAAGTTGGGAGGGGGACTATAGTAAACAGAGTCTGTGGCTTTTAATTGAAAAGTGTCTCTTTCCAAGATTTAAAAAAAAAATGTGGTTGAGGATTAGATTTGGGAGAGAAAAATTAAGACTTTGGTTTCTTGTCTACATTAAAATTGAGTGTTAGCCTTGAGGAACAAACATTGATTATACTCTCCTTCCTTTACTGGAGAGGTTTTGGTAGGTGTGTTTAGAAAAATTTTGGATCTTTGAAAAGTTATTTAAACCTAAGTTTTTTGACAGTTTATTTATTTAGCGTATCTTTCTAGTTTGCCTAACTGAGAATTTTTCAAAGAGTAAGTTTAATTGTGTGACAATCAAGTACCAGTAACAAGAAAGAATCAACAACTCTCTTGACCCAGGGTACTGTTTTAAATGAGGATTTTGCACAATGGCCATGCCAGAAAATATTGCTATCAGCAGTAGATTCTTCCTTTCTCTGGCCCTGCTCCAACACCAAAAACAGACTCCCAGCTTGTTTATACATAATAATAATTCTAGATAGATATTAGGAGACTTACCAACTCATTCAGGGGGTGAAAGCTTTCATCCAACAAGACAATACGAAATTTCACTGAAACAGAAATATTTTCCATGAGTCCCAGAAACCTTAGGCCAGGTCAGTAAGTTAGTAAGACAAGCTATTAAGGAACCAGGATTCCTTTGACTGGGAAACATGCAAGAGAGGAATATCTTTCTTTTAGGAAGTTGTCCTGACTATAGGCCTCTGTACCTGTCTGCTCTGGTTTATAGATGGGTTTGTCTGTCTGGACAAAGACCAGACTCTCTTCGTTTTTAACCAACACTGTGGTCCGCTTCTTGAATTCTTGGGTTGGTCCTTTCACTTGGATGGTGAGGAACATTACCTCTTGACTGGTTGGAGATCTTGGGAGCTGAAATAGAGGAAAGACCCTGAAAACCCACTCATTTCCCAAGTTTCTTCTCCAAGTCCGTCTCCGACTTCTCCCTAGGGGTCTTGCCCCTTTTAATTTCACTGGCCCATTCTCATCGGAGAAAGTTGGCACAGACTGAAATTCATGGACAGAATGACCTCTGTCACTTGTGAATGGGAAGACAGAACAAAAGGTGGAGGAAACCATAACAGTGAGTGAGGTCACACATCAGATTCACATCTCCTTATAGATCAGCCAGAACAGTTTTTTTTTTTTTAATATTTTTGCTCAATTGTTTTTAATTTTTATTTATATTGGAGTGTAGTTGTTCTTTGTGTTAGTTTCGGGTGTACAGCAAAGTGATTCAGTTTTTCATATACATGTATCTATTCTTTTTCAAATTCTTTTTCCACTTAGTTTATTACAGGATATTGAGCAGACTTCCCTATGCTATATAGTAGATCCTTATTGGTTATCTATTTTAAAAATAGCAGTGTGCACATGTCAATCTCAAACTCCCAATCTATCCCTCTGCCGGTAAGTCTGTGAGTCTGTTTCTGTTTTGAAAATAAGTTTATTTGTATGATTTTTTTTTTAAGATTCCACATGTAAGCGATATTATATGATGTTTGTCTTTCTCTGTCTGACTTTCTTCACTTAGTATGATAATCTCCAGGTCCATCCATGTTGCTGCAAATCAGCTAGTACAGCTTTGATTCATTTATACACTGAACTTGACCAAACTGCTGTCATGTGATAAATGAGCATGGTATTATAGAAGCATCTCTTAATGCTATGAGAAAGGAAACTGCAATATTTTATTGGCTGGATGCGGTAAGGATTCTATACAACTCTGAAGAGATATTGGCTGTACATTCATGGTGATTTCCACAGTTTCACGCTTAAAAAGAGTATGGGATGATGTGTTCTGTGTTCCAGTCAGCCCACCACTGGGGCTTGTGTTGAACATTGGTCTAGCATGTTTTATTAGTCTTTTTTCCATTTTCATTTTAAGGAGAAGTCACACTTTCCCTTTGTCTAGTTCTTACTTTTTTTTTTTTGTTGTTAAGAAGAATTTTCTCCAGTTATTAAGCTCATTTTAATGTCTCTATAAATACTTGTCTACCGTGGTTGGAAATTCACACATTGCTTCTTAATTTCTACGCTTAGTTGTTAGATTTAGATTCCCTCGTGAAGTCCATGCCAGCCTCGCAAAGTCTTAGCTTGACTGAATTCTAGATCCCTGTGTTCCTGACCCAAAGAAACAAGTGTATTAAGTCAAACTGTCATACTCACATTGAAGGAGACACAGTGGAATAAGTCCTTCTCTGCCACCACGTCAGTGAAGAGGCTCCTGTTCTCTCTGATGGACTCCAAGGAGGCGCGGACGGTCACCGTCTCATTCAGGTGGCTCAGAAGGAGGCAGCCCTTCTCAGGGGTTCCGGTGTGCAGCAGGGAGGGGACCAGCACCATGTATTGCCTGGGGTTGGGGGAGTCCAGTTAAAGGAGAGTATAGGAGGTGAGGCATTGTTATCAGCAGCATTATTTTCTGCTGTAATTTTTGTTACTATCTGTAGTTCTATGCCAAGAGAAGACAGATTGATAAGCAGGAAATTGATCCGTGCCACTGAAAGGCATGCAAGAGAATTATTCTCCTTTCCATAGTCAGTGCCATGTCAGTGAACATTTTTCTTGAAGTGAGCCTTAATGAAGTGAACATTTGCAGGCATATCTCACGCTGAGAAACTCAAATCTGAATTCAAATAAAGACATGATAATTATACTTAGTCAAGCTGTCAATCTATTTTACATTAGGATTACTGAGGAAAGCAAGCAATTCTCATGTGAGACATTACAAAAGCCAATCCATTTATAGAACTTTTCGTTGAATACATAGCAAGCCTGTAAAAATGGAATGGCATGTTCTTGCTTTCCACTTTATGGATATGGAGCCTGAGGCTTAAAGAAAGTCATTAGTTTAAAGTCTCAGTGTGTTAAGCAACTAATGACATCTTGGTGTGTTACCTAACCCTGAATGTTTGTACATTAAATATTTGACTTTCAACTCATGGCTGGACAAAAACGGTCTACTCAAGGATGGTCTTCGAAAGATTGAATTTGGAGTCTTGGTAACTCATGAGCAGAAAAGAAACTTTCCCAATACCCTCATATATAATTTTATTGACTCTCAAATTTTCAAACATTTTTGCTTACAATATCCCTAACATAATTCTTAGACACTATGGACTCCTTACATATACTCAGAAAAACATCTATTTTTTTTTCACAAGTTTAAGTAATAGCAAAATATATTATTTTTGATGAGACTTTAAAACAAAACTTATATTACTTTTTTTTTTTTTTGATATAACTCAGTTGGTAGAGAATCTGCCTGCAATTCAGGAGACCTGGGTTTGATTCCTGGGTTGGCAAGATCCTCTGGAGAAGGCAATGGCACCCCACTCCAGCACTCTTGCCTGGAAAATGCTATGGACGGAGGAGCCTGGTGGGCTGCAGTCCATGGTGTCGCTAAGAGTCGGACACGACTGAGCGACTTCACTTTCACCTTTCACTTTCATGCATTGGAGAAGGAAATGGCAACCCACTCCAGTGTTCTTGCCTGGAGAATCCCAGGGACGGGGGAGCCTGGTCAGCCGCCGTCTACGGGGTTGCACAGAGTCGGACACGACTGAAGTGACTTAGCAGCCAGTATTCTTGCCTGGAGAATCCCATGGACAGAGGAGCCTGACTGGCTGCAGACCATGAGGTCACAAGAGTCAGACACGACTTAGAGACTAAAGCAAACCACCACCACCACATTACTTTTTTGTAACTTTCCCATGGAATCTTAAATAAGACATCCAATATGATCTATTTAAAAAATACACCAAAATCTTCTTTTTGTAATGATCAGAAATTTAGCAGCTTTCTCCTTTTCCCTTGTGAGCTTGCATTTTCATGTCACTTACCTAACAGAAGTCTGTCCTAACATTTCTATGCTTTAAAATATTTTATGGATCACTCTAGTGTCTTTATTTTGTATGGGTATTCATATGCACATATGCATATGTATGTGTGATGTGTATGCATATGTACTGTTTGCATATGTACATGTATGCATGTGTGGGTATATAAATTGAATTTTAACTCTTAAATTTAATGTGATCATAAAGTTGTAAATGTTAAACATTTTCTTCTGAATTGTTTTCAAAAGTCTTAGTAGTATACAACAGATTGAAACAAAATAAATATATTACAAGCTATGATTCATATATTTTACATATTAATATAAAATCAAAACACTTTTGAAGCACATCTTTGATGAAAATGATGAACTGTTCTTATATATTCATGGACAGATATTCCTTACTACAAGAATTAAACAAAGGCCTACCATGAACTCTGTTGCTAGTTTTGGTTTGTGTAGATGCAGTGCTGTGAAAAATTGTTAGCATAAAAGTAAATAAATTGTATCATTTTTTATCAGCTCTTGTAACTTCTGCATTACATGCCAAAAATCACAGTGCCCTATTATCAAGAGTTGCTTCTTATCATCTATCAACTGGTATTTCCCTTAGACCCTCCTTCAATTCTGTTGAAACAAAGAATTCATCACCACACTATCTGCAAAATGATTTTCTCTTCTGTCATTTGAGTCTTTTGTTTTCTCAACATCAACATCAGTTTTTCAAATTGCTCCTTTATTTGGAACTCTAGAGATTTTTATATTCCAGAACAATGTTCCACGGTAACAACTGATTGAGGGGAGGTTTGTCTTTTTTAAAGTGGAAGATGGGAAATTAAAAAAAGGGAGGTAAGAAAGGGTAGATAGCATGGTCTCAAGCTGATCAGCATGAGTGTGAGGATCTAAAAGTTAATTCTTTTAAAAGTATCAATTTCCAGTGCCCTTTAGAAAGTCTTTGTATATCCCCAGATAACTTAGAGATTCAGAGATCCAGAAAGTTGGAGAGAAATGTTTAAGTAAAGATTTGTAAAATCTCATTATTGAAAGAGCCTTAAAGATAAGGAGGTGACAGCTCCATAGGGGGGACAAATAAATGAATGGGAAGCATTTAAAATAAAGGAAAGGACTCTTCGAATTTATGTTTTATGTGAAACTCACGGTTTTCCAGAGACTGAAGCATCTGTCAGCAGCAAGAGCAGAAGCAGAAGGGTAAGACTTGGATAAAGGAGTTTGTTCTTCCCCATGCTGCAGGGAGAAGGGACCGGAGGAGACCAGACTGTGTTGCACCTTTCTCCCTGCAGTTGGTCTGGTCCCAGACTTTTCCTCAGAGCAAGTAGGCTTTATGCTGCCCTCTGTGTAAACAGGAAGTTCCACCCACACAAGGTGTCTAAACAAAGTAGAGGTCTCTGAACATTCTCTGTAAGGTCATTGCTCTAAGGGACTTAATTACAGTCAAGGTTAATTCCTGGCAAGCTAAATAGGATTCCTGGAGGGATAAAATCCACATTCCCATTAGTGCTCATTTTCCCTGGGTTTTCCCGTAAAGCAGCTAATCAGCTTTTCAATTCCTTCTCTCTCTCTTGCTCCCTCCTTCTGCTTCCTCATAGTGCCTTTTATGGCTTTCCTCTCATCTCTTGCATGAATAGCTGGCAGGGGAAGCTATAATTTAAGCAACACTGGAAGGCTCAAAATAGATATTTCACTACAAGCCAGTCTCCTGCAAGTCCTACATCAGATATGTCTACCTCAAATATTGAAGCAGTTTAAGAATTTAGTTGTCCTCTATGGAAATGACAATGGATTAAAAGAATACCTTTTTGTCTTGGAGGAGATTGCTGCATTGCAGATAAAGAGCTAGGTTCTGGAAGAATGATAATAGAAATATTTCCCTGTATTAAGGAAGTGAAAAGATGAAAGGAGAAGTAGCAGGACCTCAAAAACAAGCTTTGACTTACTCTGCCCAAGAAAGATTTTAATTGCCTTTACCATCTACTGACGTGAACATGAACACATTTTGTTACTGCCTTCTAAATATGCAACTCCCCTCCAGTCTATTTTATCCATCCATCCATCCATCCATTCATTCATTCATTCATCCAGTTGATTGATTGTTTTGTAAGTTTTATTGAGTTCAGTTGGTCTAGGATCATACAAAATCATGGAGATGGAATGGTCAAATATGTAGAAACAGATTGCACATTCTTGAGAGTATGAAAGCAGGCAAATAAACAAGCAATAAAAATACAGTAGCCAGACATTATTATTGGAGAAGTTCAGGTGCTCTGGGAGCACAGGATTGGGGCACACAATTTAAACTTGGGTCTTGGAAAGGAAATCAAAGGGAAAGAAAAAAGCAAAGTAAGCATCCACCCACACTTGTGGGTGGTGGTTAGCCAGGGGAAAGAGGAGATGCAAAGTGCATTTGAAGCACATAAGGAATGACATAAACAAAGACACAGGAGGCGATAACCATCATGACACATTCGTGATAAACATCATGACAGTAAAATGAAAAATTTTTGGAATGGAGAAAATGCTTGTCCACTTAGAAAAGTGGTGAAGCAAGCTTGCTTCAGATAAACAAAGAAACTTGCTGGCAGTACTAGGGGACTTGGGGAGTAATTACTGAAATGACTTCCCCAGATTTATTTCTTGGAAAGATCACACTCCCTGAAATTTGGGAGAGTGATGGGAAGGAAGCAATCCAGGAAGCAGGGTGGATGTTGGCACGGTTATATGGATGAGAAATGATGGTATTTGAGCTAGGGTTGGGGCTTCCCTAGTGTCTAGTGGTAAAGAACCGCCTGCCAAAGGCAGGAGACATAAGAGATGTGGATGTGATCCCCGGATTGGGAAGATCCCTGGAGGAGGGCATGGCAACCCACTCCAGTATTCTTGCCTGCAGAATCCCCATGGACAGAGGTGGGCTACAGTCCATGGGGGTCACAAAAAGTTGGACACAATTGAAGTGACTTATGCATGCACGCATGCGTTTATGATATTGGATAGAGGTTGACAGATTTATACCATATTTAAGAGGTAAAATTACAGTACACAGCGAACACATGAATGTGATGGGTAAAGGAAAATGTGCCTTCCAATTTTCCTGGCTATTCACTGAATGACTTGTGTTGCTTTTAAGTGATTGAGTGTAACACAGGACACAGGCTGAGAACAGAACGAGAACAGAGGGCTGAGAGTTGGGAGGATAGAGTCTCATTTGAGAAAGCGCTTGTGCTTTAAGTAATAACATTTGTAGGGAGTTTTACATTAGCTTTTGAACTGTGGTGTTGGAGAAGACTCTTGAGAGTCCCTTGAACAGCAAGGAGATCCAACTAATCCATTCTAAAGGAAATCAGTCCTGAATATTCATTGGAAGGACTGATGCTGAAGCTGAAACTCCAATACTTTGGCCACCTGATGCGAAGAACTGACTCATTTGAAAAGACCCTGATGCTGGTAAAGACTGAAGGCAGGAGGAGAAGAGGATGACAAAGGATGAGATGGTTTGATGGCATCACTGACTTAATGGACATGAGTTTGAGTTAACTCCGGGAGTTGGTGATGGACAGGGAGGCCTGGTGTGCTGCAGTTCATGGGGTTGCAAAGTGTCAGACACGACTGAGTGACTGAACTGAACTGAATGGTCTAGCAGTTTTCCCTACTTTCTTCAATTTCAGTCTGAATTTGGTAATAAGGAGTTCATGATCTGAGCCACAGTCAGCTCCTGGTCTTGTTTTTGTTGACTGTATAGAGCTTCTCCATCTTTGGCTGCAAAGAATATAATCAGTCTGATTTCAGTGTTGACCATCTGGTGATGTCCATGTGTAGAGTCTTCTCTTGTGTTGTTGGAAGAGGGTGTTTGCTATGACCAATATATTTTATTGGCAAAACTCTATTAGTCTTTGCCCTGCTTCATTCCATATTCCAGCTGTGTTTCCTCCCTGCTATTTACCTGGGGCCAAAGACAGCTCTTTCTTTTTTTGGGGTGTTAGTTCTAAAAGGTCTTGTAGGTCTTCATAGAACCNCATCTGGTGATGTCCATGTGTAGAGTCTTCTCTTGTGTTGTTGGAAGAGGGTGTTTGCTATGACCAGTGCATTATCTTGGCAAAACTCTATTAGTCTTTGCCCTGCTTCATTCTGCATTCCAATGCCAAATTTGCCTGTTACTCCAGGTGTTTCTTGACTTCCTACTTTTGCATTCCAGTCCCCTATAATGAAAAGGACATCTTTTTGGGGTGTTAGTTCTAAAAGGTCTTGTAGATCTTCATAGAACCATTCAACTTCAGCTTCTTTGGCGTTACTGGTTGGGGCATAGACTTGGATTACTGTGATATGGAGTGGTTTGCCTTGGAAGCGAACAGAGATCATTCTGTCGTTTTTGAGACTGCATCCAAGTACTGAATTTTGGACTCTTTTGTTGACCATGATGGCTACTCTGTTTCTTTTTAGGGATTCCTGCCGGCAGTAGTAGATACAATGGTCATCTGAGTTAAATTCACCCATTGCAGTCCATTTTAATTCACTGATTCCTAGAATGTCGACGTTCACTGTTGCCATCTCTTGTTTGACCACTTCTAATTTGCCTTGATTTATGGACCTGACATTCCAGGTTCCTATGCAATATTGCTCTTTACAGCATTCGACCTTTCTCCTGTCACCCTTCACATCCACAACTGGGTATTGTTTTTGCCCTGGCTCCATCCCTTCATTCTTTCTGGAGTTATTTTTCCACTGATCTCCAGTAGCATATTGGGCACCTACTGACCTGGGGAGTTCCTCTTTCAGTATCCTATCATTTTGTCTTTTCATACTGTTCATGGGGTTCTCAAGGCAAGAATACTGAAGTGGTTTGCCATTTCCTTCTCCAGTGGACCACATTCTGGCCTCCTTATGTTCAGTTAATTTGCTAGAGCAGCTCATGGAATGCAGGGAAACCCATTACTGGATCAGCTGTTTATTACAAAAGAATATAACTCAGGGTGAGCGATGCATGGGCTTGCGGGAGGAGGCTCAGAGCCCCCACTGCCTCTCCAGGCCTCACTCTTCCCCAGTCTCCCCGTGTTCACCAAGCCAGAGTCTCTGAATCCCGTCCCTTTGGGGTTTTTGGAGGCTTCATTACACAGTCATGACTGATCCAGTGTTGGGGCATCAGTGATTGAACTCAACATCCAGCCTCTGACCTCCATAGAGGTCAGGGGTAGGGCTGAAAGTTCCAACCTCTAATCACATCCTTGGTTTCCCTGGCCACCAGCCCATCTCAAGATGTGGTTCTCAAAGTCACTTCATCAGCATAAACTTCGGTGTGGTTGCTCTCATCACTTAGGAAATTCCGAGGGTTTTAGAAGCTGTGCAAGGGATGAGAGGAAGACCAAACTCATATTTACTATAAGTCACAATCTCACAAATGTCAAGTAATATCAAGTACTGTCCTTACAGCAAAGGGTGTGAACAAGATAAAGTGTGTGTGGAGGAGTGGAAGAATTTGATCATCAAAAGCTCAGTGCAGGTGTAAGGTGCTGGCCAGGCTGGGAGGCTTGTGGAGCAAGCGGGATGCCGCCAGCTGAGGCAGCCCTCCGCCTGTCTTCTGTCTCAGGCCATAGTGCTCTGTGCTCCTGGGACTTATTAGAATCCTGGTTTCCAGTGGGGCCAGTGGAACAAAGGTAATATATTAAAACAAGTGAAGAGGGGCTTTGAAACTGGTCCGGAGGTGGAGGGAGAATTCTGGAGGGAGGCCCGCCTGGAGGGATGGACTGTGGGCCCAGTGGGAAGGTGATGGCGGACGTGCTCCTTAGAAGATGGGCCAGCCCCTTGGCTGGCAGCGCCTGCCGTGCTTTGCCGGATGACCGGTCGGGGCTGCATCTGAGGAGTGCTGAGAGGGAGAGTGCAGTGGCCAGCAGGTCCCTCCTTCCCCCGCGGGGCAGGGGTTCGAGGCGTCTGCCCCACACAGGCCCCTGGTCTGCTCCCACACCCCGGGTGGGGCCTTGGTCAGGAGCAGGTGCTTGACTGGGGCAGTGGGTGCCATTGGGAGGTTTCGGGGTTATGTACCTTTCATGTAGATTACAGTGAGCCCCCCAGCTCACCCCCACCCCCCAAAATCCTGTGGCTGATCGTACCCATTACTCAGGTGAGGTTTTCTAGTCTGGAGCTAGGCCCTTGGGGAAGCACTTGCGGCCTCCCCTGGGGGTGAAATCGGTTGGTGTCCCACCGCCTCCTGCTGGAGCCATGTGGGAGCCCTAACCTGGGGGAGAGGAGCCTGACGGGAGGAGTCTGAAAGGGGTGGAGTCTGGTTGGGGGAGGAGTCTGATAAGTGGTGGAGCCTGACAGGGGAGGAGTCTGACCAGGGGGAGGAGTTTAACGAAGGGGAGAAGCCAGCTTGTCGGCAGCTGCCCTGGGACTTAAAGGGTCGGACGGTTGGTTGCTTTGGCTCTGGTTTCTCTTCCATGAGGTGGGAAGAAGGCTACTTGCGTTTCCTGACTTGGGGTGTGATCGTGTGACCCTGGGCATGAAGGTGCCTGAGAAAGGTCACGCCCGTGCCATCGCTCCCTTTTTTGTGCTGAAACTCCTGTGAGTCAGCAACTTGTGTCCTCTTGGTGACTGGTGCTTTTCTGTACCAAGACCGGTTTTGTTTTGTGTTGTTTTTCCCTTGTTTCAATTTTTGAGCTTTCCTCAGTTACCCAGTCCGTTGGTGGGGCACTCACAGGCCTGCCTGGGCTGGTGCACACAGGCGGCCCCTGGTGTGAGAGCCCCGCAGGCCCCGCCCCCACCCCCGGGGCTGTGCGCTTCCCAGGAGGGCCACCCTCCCGGGCTCCCCCGTGGGCGTCATCCCTGCTTCCCTGGCCAGTCCACAGCATCTCTCTCTCCAGCTTCCTAATCTGCCTGCTGGTCCTTCCCACCAACTCAGGCCACATTATTGAAAGAATGTACTTTGATGCTCCAGGAATGTGCGTGGCACCCTGGGGCCAAATGCCTGGGGTTTTGAAGAACGTTCTGCTTCTCAGTAGTTCTGCTCTTTCAGTGAAGGCCATCACAGAACACATAACCAAAATATTTTTGTTGGTTTTTTTCTTTTTTTTTGTTGCTTATTTAATCTTTCGGCTATGCCTCTCGCATGCTGAGATATTAGTTCCCTGACTGGGGATTGAACCTTTGCCCCCAGCATTGGCAGTGCAGAGTCCTAACCACTGGACCACCAGGGAGATCCTAAACCAATGTGCTTTTAACTTGTAGGGTTTGGCATTCTGCTTTTATGAATAAATACGCACACCCAGGAGGCACAGGGCACAGCTGACCTTGTGGTCTGCCGGCCGTCTGGGCAGCCAGTGGGGACTGGCCATGACCCCCAGAGCTTCCCACTGAAAGGCCACAGCTCTGTGCTCTGTGGTGCTGAGACGCTGCCCACTCCTGGCCTGATTTGCCGCGTGGACACGTTCCTGGAGACGCATTTCCCCCTGGTGGAGGGAGGAGGTGACACTTTTGGAGAACATTTATGAGCAGGTTCTAATGTATGTGATTTCTGGGCGTTTCATTGCTCTGAGGAAAGTGCTGAGCAGCCGAAACAATGAAGAAAGGGGGGACCACATCAAGGGCAGGTGGGCCTCCGGACGCGGACCCGGGGATCTCAGGAGGGGAGAGGCAGAAGCCCAGTCAGGCCCAGGGCGCAGGTGCGGTGCTGGCTCACGGCCTCCGGTGAGCGGCGAGTGCGGAGCCCCAGGCGGGGGCCCGCGTGCTTTTGGAAGGTTATTTCTTTGTGTAAAAAGCTGGATTTGTAAATTAGTTTTCTATCCCATAACAAAAGCATGTTTTGCTTGGAAACACTGAGAGTTTAGGGTGGAAAGTCCTGCCTCCCCGCCTAGCTGTCTCAGCCCCAGCCCCATGTCGCCACTCCCTGTGTTCCGGCATTTTCTCTGTCTGTCCCTGAGAGCCACATTGCACCTCCGATTCTGCATCTTTGTAGCGCAAGTGGGCCCAGAGTCTGTTTTAAAGAGCCCCGCACGCCTCCCATTTTCTTTCCAGTTGCCTCCTGGGCTGTGCCCCCAAAGTACGTGAGCGGCTCTAAGTGGTACGGCCGTCGGAGCCAGCCCGAGCCCTGTGGTGCTGCAGGTGGAGCCCCAGGTTTACCGGAGCAGCCGGCCAGACCCACTGCGAGGAGCCAGCTCCGCCGCTCCGCGTCCCTGGAAAGTGTGGAGGTGTGTGGACCCCCCCGGCACCCCCCATCCGCCAGTCACTGCTCACATGACATGATGCAGGAGGATGGGAGAGGGCATCTCATCGCTGGAAGAGGGGCTGTTTGGGGACCTGCATTTGGTTTTAAGGTGTCTCTGGGTCTCACTGTCTGCAGGGCAGCTCAGGCCACAGAGCATCCTCCTTCAGAAACGGAGGCCTCGGAGCATCCCCACCCTCCCCTGGCCCTGCAGGTGGAGGGGAAGGTTAATTGGCTGAGAGTACAAAGGGCAGCTGTGCCATAGCCACGGTCACCCCCATCCAGCACTGGGACCAAGACTCACCCTGTACGACTTGGCGGGCTCGTGATGGATGCCTCTGGCGCCCCCACTGAGACTCCTTGAGCTGTCCACTGCGTGAGCCTTTGGGGCTTCATGTCAGAAAGGACATCCACGGGGCAGATCCACCCGTGCGGGTTGATCGTGGCTGACGTCCTTCTCTTTCTGTTTTTCCACAGAGTCTCAAATCTGATGAAGAAGCTGACAGTGCAAAGGAGCCTCAGAATGAATTGTTTGAAGCCCAAGGTAAAGCCTGGCCTTGTGGTGAATGCCCCCTTTGGTCAGTGCTGGGCTGTCAGCAAAAGAGAATTTCCTGGGAGGTGCCCAGTGTGGGTGATCTCTCTGGAGCGCCTTTCTCTTGTGTGTGTGTGTGGGGGGGGTCCCAGCTATGAGATTGCTGAAGTCAGACCCTTGGGCAGGGGCCGCTGGCTAAGAGAGCAGCCAGTTGGTTAGGGTCACAGTGATCCTCCCGACTGGCAGGCATGGGCCAGGGGACTCCTTCCTAAGGTGTCGGGCTGGGGCCAGCAGCCTCCCCACTCACCACAGGTCCTGACTGTGCCCCAAGTGGAGGGCGAGCCGTGGCTCTGGTGCTGGGAACCTGGCGGAGCACCCGGAAGGCAGTCACAGGTGTGCTTAGCAAAGCTGGGCGCATCAGCATGTGGGTGTGCGGATGGCCAGCAGCCTCCCCACTCACCACAGGTCCTGACTGTGCCCCAAGTGGAGGGCGAGCCGTGGCTCTGGTGCTGGGAACCTGGCGGAGCACCCGGAAGGCAGTCACAGGTGTGCTTAGCAAAGCTGGGCGCATCAGCATGTGGGTGTGCGGATTCCTTAAGGATGCCTCTCACCAGCGTGTGTCACAGGGCAGACTGTGCAGGACCATGGCTCCAGCAGGAGACCAGAACTGACCTGGAGCTTCTCCTGAGTGGGAGGTCTGCGCTGGTGCTGAGCACCGTCCAGACTGTGGTCCTCAGGGGCCGAGGCTGTTGCTGGCTCAGCGCTGAGCGTGGGGACGTCAGGCGAATGAACCAAGTGTCTGTGCTACTGGATGAAGCAGATGGACCGCTTTGTGTCCAAAAATCACTTCCTCCATCCCCTGGACTCAGAGTAAATCTAGGGGGCGAGAGGAAGGGCTCCAGGGAGGTTATTCACTGAGTGATTTTGGGCTCTCTGCCCAGAGACAGGTTGGGGTGCTTCTTTCCATCCAGGTTAGAACTGGCACTCCTGCACAAACACTAACGTCAGACCGCACAGGACTGACTGACCTTCTCTGCCAGCCCTGAGAACACACCCTGGTGTCAGAATTGCTTTTCCCCTTTTTTGGCTCCTGCCTTTATTTATTTATCTTTTAATTTAAAATGTATTTATTTGGCCGTGTCAGGTCTCAGTGGCAGCATGCAGGCTCTTCATACGTCATTTGGGATCTTCATTCCGGCGCACAGGTTTCTGTCTAGTTGCAGGGCACAGGCTTAGTTGCTCCATGGCACGTGGGATCTGAGTTCCCTGACCAAGGATCGAACCCGAGTCCCCTGCATTGCAAGATGGATTCTTAACCATGGGACCATCAGAGGAGTCCCTGTTTTTCCATTTTTCCATAGAACTTTCAGATGTTTTCAGCTGGAAGGGGTCTTGGCAGTGGCCCTTTCCTTTTGTTTTCCTCAACCCGATATACAGCATCATCCCTGAGCATGGAGGCCTAGCTTTCCTCAGGAAGGACTTTCTGATTATTAGTTGGGTTATCACAGTAAAGGCCAAGATGACTCCTCTCTGGAGAGCTCCAGACCACTGACCGGGAGCCGGGGTCTGGTCAGGTGCAGGTGACCCTCGTCCCGTGTCGGGCAGGGTGGTGCAGTCTGGACGTGGAAGGAGCTCTGCTTTGAAGCCTTGCTTAGCTAAAGAGAGCTCTTTGTGGGCACCCCAAGGTCTGTCCTCTCCCAAAGGGTGTTTCTCTGGCAAAGCTTCAGAAACCTTAGTAAGCCACCTGGCTAACATAGAAAGGCAATGAAACCTGGCCAGCTGTCACCCGGACTCGCTGCTGAGTCTGTATCTCAAAGACTGTGGCTCGTGATGTGAGGTGGTATGGGAAACAGCCCACCTTGGGGCATTTTTGCTGGGGAAAAAAAAAGAAAAAAGATAACACTCACCCTGCATCGAAACTAGCCTTTGGTGCTAAGTTCCGGTTTACAGGAGATGTAAGGGATGGAGGGCAGGAGGCCGGGGACTGGGAGGCGGGCGGGAGGTGACCCAGCGACTCTGGGGGAGTAGCCACACACACAGGGAGGATTCTGCGTTGATGCTGAGTTGAAGAAATCAGCCGTCGGGAGACTTGGGAGAGAACTGGGACGTCGTTGTTGGGTTGTAGGGCCATCGTCTCACTGGGGTCAGGAGTGCACACGAAACCCTCAGGGGTGAGAACACGGCAGCTGGGATTTGCCTTCAGATTCTTGGGCCAGGGACTTCTGTGGTGATTTATTGTCTAGGACTCCACACTCCCATTGCAGGGGGCCCGGGTTCCATCCCTTGTCTGAGAACTAGAGCCACCATGCTGTAACTAAGAGTTTGCATGCCACAACTAAAAAGATCTCACATGCAGCAACCAAGACCCAGAGCAGCCAAATAAATATTACAGAAATTAAAAATACGTGGTCAAGTACAAACAGGGGTAGATGAAGCCAGGGCGAGAGGCTGCCCAAGGGACAGGGTCACTGGCCTTTGCTGGACTGTGCTGTTTGCTTTGGGCAGGTTTGAAGACCTTCTAGACGTTAATTTTTTAAACCTGGCCTTTTTATTCTAAGTACAAAGCTTGCAGGCATGCTCCTAGTGCTACAGCTTCTATAGGCTCTCTTCAGAAAATGCCTTCCCCAGGTGCAGCAGAGTCCCCCTTTTATTGTGAAATTTTGCATAGAGTTAAGTTGGAAGAATTGCACGGTGAGCCCCGTGTAGCCACCATCGGCAGCTTGACTCTCACTTGTGTCCCTCTGGCCATCTGTCAGTCCATCTGACTTCAGAGTAAAGCACCGCCTTGGTGTGTTTTCCCTGCTTCAGGCCAGCTGCCAACCTGGGGTTCTGAGGTCTCCGGGAGCCTCCAGAAACCCCGCAGCCACCCCTTCGACACCCCCGAGAGCCGGGTCTGGGGCCTCTGGGAAGAGCTGGGTGTGGGCAGCAGCGGCCACCTCACAGAGGAGGAGCTGGCCCTGGTCTGCCAGAGCATCGGGCTCCAGGGCCTGGCGAAGGAGGTGAGAGGGGATGGGGTGGACCACCCCAAAGGGCTGGGTCTTTGTGGTTGGTGCTGGGCCTGGAAAACCCCTTCACCCTCAGACACAGATTCAGTCGTCACTGTCTGGCCTAAAACCCTGTGCTGACTCCCAGGGCTTGTGCTGAGGGTCCGTCTCGGGCCACCTTCACGCAGGACGCTCCTCTGCCTGGAGCTCTCTCCCCTCTCTGGTCTCCCTAGGCCTACTGCCCAGCCCAAAGGCGGTGCCCATAGCGTCTGGCTGTGACCCTGGCAGCTGTGTTCAGCCCTTTCCTCCTTCAGGACCCAGGGAAGGAGGGGGCAGTGTGATGGGATGGGCCCGCCTTGCTGACCCAGAACCGCTGGCATTCCGTACACGCGTGTCCCCCACATATATGTCCCACCGTCCAGCAGACTCCCTCACAGCAGACTCGGGGTGGGTGTTTGGGAGATGCGGGATGCTCAGCTGGGTGGAAACTGACCAGGCATGTGGATTTCACAAGCCCCAGCCCGGAAGCCAGTGCTCGGACAGCAAGCCGCCTGCTTGGCGGGGCGGTCAAGGCTGCCCGGGAGCAGCCTCTGAGCAGATGCCTGAGGCGCTTTTCTTTAGGAACTGGAAGACCTGTTCAACAAGCTGGACCAAGATGGGGATGGTAGAGTGAGTCTGGAGGAGCTCCAGCTTGGCCTGTTCAATCATGGGTCCCCTCGACCGCTGGAACTGGCCCCGCTTGTCAAACCCAGTGGGTCCTGGTCTCATTACCAGGTAAGGTGGGACGATTAAGTCTTGAAGCCCAGGGTGACTGCATCACTCTCCTGAAGGCCTGATCTCTGCCTGGTCCCCGGAGTGGGTGCCCAGGTCCCCTGACCTGACATTGCTTCTGCCTGGCTATGTGCCACTGGTGAGCTGCTCGCCTTCTCTGAGCCTCAGGTTCCTCATCTGTAAAGTGGACGCACCTCATAGGGGTCTTATGTGGATTAACTGGGGTACACTGCATTCCACCACCAGCACCCGGTCCCTTCTCCCTGGGGAGCAGAGTCACTCTCAGGGCCGTGCCTTCCCCGGGACTAGCCCTCCAGGCTCTTCTGGAGCTGTGTGCTCCCCATTTTCCATCCTGCACGAGGCCAGCTGGAGTCGAGCAGAATTTATTTACACTGCGATGTTGGCCAGTGTGTTTGGTTCATCTCTGTCTCGGGGTGGTCAGGGCTCCTTCTCCCACTGCAGGGCACGGTTGTCCTGGGGAGTCTTGCTGCCGCCTCTTTGGTAGCGTGGTTGATCCCATAGTTTGTGGGCGGCAGTTCAGGAACAGTGGCCTTGTTCTCTGCTGGGCTGGGCGCATCAGAAAATCAGGTTTCTGCCCCTGAAGCCACTGAGACGGGGAAAGAGTTGGGGTAGTGAGGACAGTGCCTGGCCACCTGAGGGCAGGGACTGCATGGTGCCCACAGCCCGTGGAGGAGGGCTCTTCCCAGGGGCCTCGGCTCCTCGGCCCCTCGTTCCTGCCCAGGAAGCGCTGATGTGGCCCTGGGGCCATGTCCTGTGCGTGTGGACACTGGTGTGGCCAGGCTGTGGGTGTGGGGCCTCGCACAGCAGACCGAGGTTCTCCTGCTCCATCAGGGGAGCCCCTGGGTCTGGTGGTCTGGGGACACCCACCTCAGAGAGGAGGGGGCCGCTCTCCTCCTTGTTCTGGTCCCAACAGCAAATGCATGTCCCAGGGGCCCTCCCTGGGGTGGGAAGCACAGCTTCCTGGCCGCACCTCAGCCTCAGCCGTCAGCTTTCTGGCCAAGGGACTTTTCTGCCCTTGTCTCCAGCCCTGAATCCTGAGGACACGTGTCCTCTGCTCAGGCTGCTCTGCCTCTTCTGAAGCCCATCTTGGGTTTCTCTGCATAGACTGGGTTTCCCTCGCCTGGTTGTGTGCCTTCCCAGGCTCTTCCTCTGGGAGAACAGGCAGGAAGCCATTGCTTGTTCAGAGAGAAGTTACCTCGGGGGGCCCTGCAGGTGCTGGGGCATTCCCCCGCATGGCCTCAGGCAGACGGCCCTGAGCCCTGCCGACACGTATTGCCCAGACGGCTTGGGTCACCTCCACGGAGCCTGCAGTTCCCGCAGGTCCTCCGAGCACCCTATTCCCTGCAGCAGGAATCGGGGAGGCCGTGCCCTCCGAGCACAGGTGGTGAGGTCACGGAAGGCGCGCAGGGAGGCCCGCGGTCCTCACAGCGCTGGTCCCCGTGTGCAGGTCCCGGAGGAGAGTGTTGGCCAGACCACCACGTCGTCCCTCGTGTCCGTGTGCTCGGGCCCCCGCCTCTTCTGCAGTGTGGATGACGGCAGCGGCTTCGCCTTCCCGGAGCAGATCATCTCCTTGTGGGCCCAGGAGGGCGTTCACAATGGCAGGGAGGTCTTACAGGTGTGGGCCGGTCACGTGGCTGCCCCAGCAGAGGATTGGGGGGAGCTGCTGCCCGAGAGATGTGTATAAGAGACAGATGTGAGGTGGATCGCTGGTCCAGGTTCGATGCATGAGACAGGGTGCTCAGGGCTGGTGCACTGGGATGACCCTGGGGGATGGGATGGGGAGGGAGGTGGGAAGGGGGTTCTGGATGGGGAACACATGTACGCCATGGCTGGTTCATGTTGATGCATGGCAAAAACCACTACAATATTGTAAAGTAATTAGCCTCCAATTAAATAATTTTTTTTAAATCGTATGTTTTCACGTGAAAAATGTAAAAAACAAAGGACTTGTTTTGTTATGTTCTCCATTATCTTATTTTTTACATCCATTTCTGTTTTTTTTATATAAATGGTAAAACATAACATTTACAGTAGGTGAATCCTGTTAAAATATGGGTGAATGTAAAGTCTGGAAATATCAACAATATTTTTAAAATAGATAGAATCCCCTTGATTGCTTCATCTAGGGTAAAGGTGCAAGCTTATGCTGTGGAATTTGGACACATAAATCATCTGAGACAACATATGAAGATGCAGGTGCAATGACTGACGGGAACGTTGCTTTGGTGCTCATTGTTCACTGCAGTTTCGCACAGTTTATTGCACTATGCATTACTAATGAGGGGCAATGCAATCACACATCATTGCAATAAACTATTTATTATGTATGTTTGTCTATGTTTTCAGTTTGTTCAACTTAAATTCAAAGGACTGAATAATAATCAGTCTAAGACAGTTAACTTGAAAAGGGAATAATACATTTTGTAAAGCATTTCCTGTATGGAATTTTTCTCAGTCGGCCCCATTTTGTTATGAAACCTACCTGCGTAACTTTCACTAAAAAAAAAAAAAAAAAATCACAGAATACAATGGGACAGCCACAACCATGTTCCATCATGTTATGATTCAGTAAGATTGTAAGAAGTAAGGTAGAAAATTAGTTATACATTTGTAATCATAAAAAAAACATAAGAAGAGAATTTTTGTTGAAATAAATAGGCCAAAAGAACCCTCACATCAGCTCTGTTTCTCTTAGACTGCGATACTGTCATCCTGAGGGATAATCTGACTTAACCAATGACTAACACTCGACAGCTGTCATTAAAGTAAATTTTAACAAGGCAAGGAAACGTAGTTGCTTATGAGCAACAAGAAATATGTATACAGTTTCACTAAAGTGCCACCTTTGGAAAGGGCTGAATATGCAATGTGAGGGTTTTGATGATTGATGTACATTTTGTGTACATTAATACATTCTTTATTTATGTAACCCTATCTTCAATTCATATGTAACGAAGTCCCTCTGGTCATTTTATTATGCCATGTGTATATATCATGCATAGATTAAATGATCTTTTGTAAAACTCCAGACTAGTTAAAGCAGAGTCGTTTTTTAGCCCTTTTTTAGCCCTTGATTGCTCAGTTGTGCCCGACTCTGCTACCCCATGGACTGTAGCTCACCAGGTTCCTCTGTCCAGGGCGATTCTCCAGGCAAGAATACTGGAAGGGGTAGCCATTCCCTTCACCAGCAGATCTTCCCAACCCAGGTCTCCCTCATTGCAGGCAGATTCTTTACCATCTGAGCAACCAGGAAAGCCCAAGAAAAGTGGAGTGGGTAGCCTATCCCTTCTCCAGGGGAACTTCCCGACCCAGGAATTGAACTGGGACCTCCTGCATTGCAGACAGATTCCTTACCAGCTGAGCTACCAGGAAAGCCCCCTTTTAGCCCTAGAATGATATAATGAATAAAAAGTGGAGCCTACCTACCTGAGTCTTGGAAATTCTACATTTTTAAAGAATTATTTAAAAAATGATTCCTCCTAAATGTTCATCAGTTTCAGCTATGTTACCTGGACATTAGGACTTTGTCATATCTTTGAAATATGTATAACACCATTTAAGGGTATTACCAGATTTTAAGGAAAAAAAAATTCCCAATGGATAGAAAAGGAATATTGCCAGATATATAATTCACCTGAAAAACTTCACATAATATTTAGCTTGTTTCATTTAAAAATAAAACCAAACCCACAAACCTGACACAAGCTGTATGCACAAAATAATGTTAGTTAGTTGCACAGCCCGCTGGGAGATGGGTGAGACTTCACATGCCTTTTTGCTGGTTTATTCCTTGAGCCCATTTGTTACCTTGTTTTCAAAGTAAAGAAACCTGACATTTTGAGTTCTCATCTTGTCCACAAGGAAATTAATATGATATTGACACCATCTAACTGGAAGATAACTAAAATGGGACAAATTTTTATACTTTCTCTCATTAGAGGTTGGCAGCATTTTACTGTGGAGAAAGCAATGGCACCCCACTCCAGTACTCTTGCCTGGAAAATCCCATGGGCGGAGGAACCTGGTAGGCTGCAGTCCATGAGGTCGCTAAGAGTCAGACATGACTGAGCGACTTCACTTTCACTTCTCACTTACATGCATTGGAGAAGGAAATGGCAACCCACTCCAGTGTTCTTGCCTGGAGAATCCCAGGGATGGGGGAGCCTGGTGGACTGCCGTCTATGGGATCACACAGAGTCGGACACGACTGAAGTGACTTAGCAGCAGCAGCAGCAGCAGCATTGTTTTCAGAGCCTTGACTTCAGTGTGGACGAGAAGGTGAACCTTTTGGAGCTGACCTGGGCCCTGGAGAACGAGCTCATGATGGTGGGCGGGGCCGCCCAGCAGGCAGCCTTGGCCTGCTACCGCCAGGAGCTGAGCTTCTGCCAGTAAGAGCCCTGCTGGGGGAGGCGTGGGGTGCCACTGGCCAGGCTGGCCTCCTCGCCCAGGACACAGGCAGCCTGTGGGAGGAGAAAGGGTGCTTCCAGCATGGTCACAAAGCATGGCATGGAGACTGGGCCAGGAATGCGATCCTTTTTAATTGGGTTTGGCTCCAGTTGAACTGGATATTCAGGCCATCCATCTACTGAGCCCGTTGGCACAGAGATTGTTAATATATTTTTATTGATGTGCTGAGGCTACAGAAAAGGTTGGCAGTAATTCCAATCTCCATCCTCACGACTTTGCATCTTGTTAGGTACCGACAGATGAGACCTCTGATGTCGGGCAACTCTGCAGAGGGGCCCAAAGGAAGACTGCTTTGGGAGGATGAGGAAGGGAGACAAGCTTGGTGCTTCTCCAGTGGGAGAAACAGGCACCAGGGTAGCTGGTGCACTGAGCCTCAGGCAGGGCCTGGGGTGACCGGACAGAGATAGGAGTCTCCTCTGCTCTGGGCAACTCCCTGGCACTTAGGTGCCAGGCTACAGTTGGCAAGGCTGTAACCAGGCAGGATAATGGGTGGCCAGCCTTCTCCCCTTCATGCGTCCAGTCCCAGGTTAGGTGCTGGGGATCCCTGGGGCCCTAGGCCCAGCTGCAGGCAAGAGGAAGCGTGCATTATTTCCCACCTCTTCTAATGCCGTCTGTAGTGGTGAACACTGCACGTCCCAGGCTCGAACCTCTTGGTTCAGAAACCTGCTCGAAACCCCATTGCAAGCCAGTTGGCTCCTTGCTGTATGTACTTCTGTAAAACAGACTCAATAACTGCAGAAACCATCCTGGTAGGAGGAGGGTCAGGCTTCCCAGGTGGCATTAGTTGTAAAGAACCCACTTGCCAATGTTAGTGCAACCCACTTGCCAATGCAAGAGGCGTGAGAGATGCGAGTTCCATCCTTGTGTCAGGAAGATCCTCTGGAGGAGGGCATGACAGCCCACTCTAGTATTCTTGCCTGGAGAATCCCATGGACAGAGGAGCCCGGAGGGCTACAGTCCATAGGATTGCATAGAGTCGGACATGACTGCATATGACTCGGCATGCATGCACAGGAGGTGGGTCAGAGCCCAGTGCTGGCCGCTGGTCAGCACTCTTAGGCCAGCTGAGTTTGTTCCTTCAGACTGGCTCACTAGGCCCAGAGCAGTGTCCCCAGTGATCCCTCCCTCCTTTCTGCAGGGAGCAGGTGGAGCAGATGGCCAGGGAGCGAGACAAGGCAAGGCAAGACCTGGAGAAAGCTGAGCAGAGGAACCTGGAGTTTGTGAAGGAGACGGACGAACTGCACTCTGCCCTGGAGCAGCTTGCGGAGGAGAAGGTCAGGTGGGTCCTGCTTGGGTCCTGGGCCAGGGCGGATGGTGGACACAGGCTGCTGCCAGCTGAGGCCCTGCTGTCTCACCTGAGCCCGCAGCAGGGAGCCCGCAGACCAGGCATCACCCATGCAGTGGGCTGAGCGGACTCCGGCAGAGTCAGCCCGGCTGGTGGCGGACAAAGAGAGGAAAGCATTTCTGACCTTTATGAAAGCCTTTCCCTCTCTCTCGATGTGTCACCTGGCTCCCTGCCTCCCTGTGGTTCTTTGCTGTGGCCGTGTTTGGCTCCATCCCACAGAGGGGAGGTGCTGGGTCCCTTGGGGCGCACATGGGGCTCATGGGGCTCCCCGCTGGCGGCAGCCTGACAGCACACGCTCTTCCTCTGCGGCCAGCGCTACCCTCCCCAAGTGCCCACAAGCCGACAGCGACTGACTTCAGACCATCAGACGGGGAGCTGAGAATGGATTTGCGTTGGTCTCAGCCTGGTTGGGAGAAAGCAACGACATCCCACTCCAGTACTCTTGCCTGGGAAATCCCATGGGCCAAGGAGCCTGGTGGGCTGCAGTCCATGGGGTCGCGAAGAGTTGGACACAACTGAGCGACTTCACTTTCACTTTTCACTTTCATGTATTGGAGAAGGAAATGGCAACCCACTCCAGTGTTCTTACCTGGAGAATCCCAGGGATGGCGGAGCCTGGTGGGCTGCCGTCTATGGGGTCGCACAGAGTCGGACACGACTGACGTGACTTAGCAGCAGCAGCAGCAGCCTGGTTGACCTGATTCTCCCGACCACCCTGAAAGGACTTGGTGAAGTTCTCTCTGAGTCAGATAACCGGAGCCTCGTTATCTCCATCCAAGAATCTGGTTGGGGGACACAAGTCCTCGAGGGCCATGTGGGTGTTTGGATTTTGCTCCGTGAGTCACACGGTGTCATTGGTACATTTTTAGAAATAGCGTTGGCAGTTGTGTTAGGTTACTCTAACAGAAAAGTATTAAGGGATACATGTTCATTGCAGAAAACTTCGAAAATACACACATGAGGAAAAATAAAAGCAAACATTTCACGTCCACAGAGGTTATCGCTCCTGACCTTTTTCACGCGTCCCTCGCTTCTTCCTGTGCACGTGGTCGCTTTCAGAGAGGTGTCGTTGCTGTAATGTTGCACATCCTTCCTGAGCTCCCGTCGTGAGGCTCTGCCATATGTGACTGCACCTTTCCCCTTTAAAGAGGGGAGTGATAGGATCAAGCTTGTAAAACTCGCCCCAAGATCTGTAGGCTCTTAGGTTAATGACGCTCATCAAACTGTTTCCCTGAGTGACAGCTGCCCTGGTGCCCCAAAGCTCTGCGGTGAGTCTGAGGGAGGCCAAGCCAATCGTTTCTGGTTTCAACCACAGTCAGTTGATTGTGGACCCAGCCAGGCTCTGCTGAAATAAGAGTTTCCACTCAGCTTCACTCTAGATATACTGGGTTTGAGAATCTTGTTAAGCAACTGTTTTAGTGATGTTGTTCAGTCACTCAGTCATGTCTAACTCTTTGCGACCCCATGGACTGCAGGGCACAAGGATTCCCTGTCCTCCACCATCTCCTGGAGCCTGCTCAAACTCATGCCCATGAGTCAGTGATGCCATCCAACCATCTTGTCCTCTGTCGTCCCCTTCTCCTCCTGCCTTCAATCTTTCCCAGCATCAGGGTCTTTTCCAATGAGTCAGTCTTTGCATCAGGTGGCCAAAGTAATGGAGTTTCAGCTTCAGCATCAGTCCTTCCAATGAATATTCAGGACTAATTTCCTTTATGATGGTTTTATCTCCTTGCAGACCAAGGAACTCTCAAGAGTCGTCTCCAACACCACAGTTCAAAAGCATCAATTCTATGGTGCTCAGCTTTCTTTATGGTCCAAATCTCACATCCATGCATTGCTACTGGAAAAAACATAGCTTTGACTAGATGGACCTTTGTCGGCAAAGTGATATCTCTGCTTTTTAATATGCTGTCTAGGTTGGTCATAGTTTTTCTTACAAGGATCAAGCATCATTTAATTTCATGGCTGCAATCACCATCTGCAGTGATTTGGGAGCCCAAGAAAATAAAGTCTGTCGCTCTTTCCATTGTTGCCCTATCTGTTTGCCATGAAGTGATGGGACCAGATGCCATGATTTTAGTTTTCTGAATGTTGAGTTTTAAGCCAGCTTTTTCACTGTCCTCTTTCACTTTCATCACGAGGCTCTTTAGTTCTTTTTCACTTTCTGCCTTAAGGGTGGTTATCATCCGCATATCTGAGGTTATTGATATTTCTCCCGGCAATCTTGATTCCAGCTTGCGCTTTATCCAGCCTGGCATTTCACATGATGTACTCTCCATATAAGTTAAACAAGCAGGGTGACAATATACTGCGTTGATGTACTCCTTTCCCAATTGTAAACCAGTCTGTTGTACTTTGTCTAGTTCTCACTTTTGCTTCTTGACCTGCATTCAGGTTTCACGGGAGGCAGGAAAGGTGGTCTGATATTCCCATCTCTGTAAGAATTTTGCACAGTTTGTTGTGGTCTACACAGTCAGGGGCTTTAGTGTAGTCAGTGAAGCAGGAGTTTGTTTTTTGTGGAATTCTCTAGCTTTTTCTGTGACTCAGTGGCTGTTGGCAATTTGATCTCTGGTTCCTCTGCCTATAAATCCAGCTTGTACATCTGGAAGTTCTTGGTTCACATACTGTTGAAGCCTAGCTTGAATGATTTTGAGCATTACTTTGCTAGCATGTGAAATGAATGCAGTTGTGTGGTAGTTTGAACATTCTTTGGGACTGGAACACAGGAAAATAAAATCTGTCAGAGCTTCCACTTTTTCTCCTTCTATTTGCCATGAAGTGATGGGACTGGAAGCTGTGATCTTAGATTTTTGAATGTTGAGTTTCAAGCCAGCTTTTTTGCTCTCCTCTTTCACCCTCATCAAGAGGCTCTTTAGTTCCTCTTTGCTTTCTGCCATTAGAGTGGTATCATCTGTATATCTGAGATTGTTGATATTTCTCCTGACATTTTACATGATGTACTCTCTATTTAAG
Source organism: Cephalophus harveyi (assembly GCA_006410635.1). Classification (NCBI taxonomy): domain Eukaryota; kingdom Metazoa; phylum Chordata; class Mammalia; order Artiodactyla; family Bovidae; genus Cephalophus; species Cephalophus harveyi. The sequence continues at coordinate 75,144 of SJYT01038109.1, read as the reverse complement.
TTAAATAAGCAAGGTGACAATAATACAGCCTTGGTGTACTCCTTTCCCAATTTTGAACTAGTCCATTGTTCCATGTCCAGTTCTGTTGCTTCTTGACAGGAGGCAGGTAGGTGGTCTGATATTACCATCTCTTGAAGAATTTTCCACAGTTTATTGTGATCCACATAGTCACAGACTTTAATGTAGACAATGAAGCAGAAGTAGATGTTTTTCTGGAATTCTCTTGCTTTTTCTATGATCTGGTGGATGTTGGCAATTTGATCTCTAGGTCCTCTGCTTTTTCTAAATCCAGTTTGTACATCTGGAAATTCTTGGTTTATGAACTGTTGAAGCCTAGCTTGAATGATTTTGAGCATTACCTTGCTAATGTGGAATAAGTGCAACTGTGCGATAGCCAAAACATTTTTTGGCATTTCCCTCTTTTGGGATTGAAATGAAAACTGACCTTTTCCAGTCCTGTGGCCATTGCTGAGTTTTCCAGATTTGCTGGCATATTGAGTGCAGCACTTTAACAACATCATCTTTTAGGATTTTAAATAGCTCAGCTCCACTAGCTTTAGTGATAAAGCTAAGGTTTGGCACTGTTTTCCCTGCTGATAGAAATGGTTGTTGCTAAAGATCACTGCAGAGTCCGAGGGGAAGGGCCCCGCCCCATCCTCTCTCTGCCTTGGGATTCGCTGTGTGCTCGTTTTCCAAGGCTTGTGGTGGAGGCTAACTTCTCTGCGCCTTCAGTCACCAAGGGCCCTGATGCTGCCTTTATTTACCGATGCATTTTTTGATGATGTGGAGGAGGTTGAATGGCCAAGGGGTGCCAGAGACCCACCCAGAGGTCACCTGCCAGCTCGCTTCATGGGCCGAGGGACCCGCTGGCTCCCTTGTCTGTGTGCGGTCACCTCTGCCAGCCCCGAGGGGGGCAGGTCATGAGGCCTGCGCTGCCGCACAACACTGTAGCTCCCCCGTCTATCAGGCGGGAACAAACGAGTCCCCAGTGCCGAGGCCAAGTGCACTGACGGGAGACCCCGGGGAGGGAGAGGCCCAGATGGTGCCCCCCAGGAGCCCGACGCACCGTGTGCCGTGTGCCTTGCAGACGCCTGGAGCAGGGCTACCGGGGGAGGCTGAGCCTCCTGCGGTCCGAGGTGGAGGTGGAACGCGAGCTGTTCTGGGAGCAGGCCCGGCGGCAGAGGGCCGGGCTGGAGGAGGACCTGCGGCGCCTGCAGGTGGAGGAAACCGGCCTCCGCGAGAAGCTGACCCTGGCCCTGAAGGTAGGGGGGTCAGGGTGCTGCGGGGTGCCTCCTCAGGGCCCCCCACCCGAAAAGAGGGAGGCCACATTGTCCGGGGGTCCCTGCTCCACACCCACACCTTCCTGGGCCAGGACTGAACCCTCCCCGCGGCCCTGGGGCCTTGACGCTAAGGAACGTTTTCTGCAGCCACCGAGAGAGCCCATTTCTCAGCGGAAGCGGACGTGTCCTAGCTTCCCCAGGAGAGACCCAGGCCTCCTCTGCAGCCGTGTGGGCCGGAGGATGGGGGCCCTGGGGCTCTCGCTCTCGGCTCTGGGTCAGCGGCTGCCGCCTCGGCTGCCTCCCTGGGACCAGAGCACTAGACCAAAGACAAAAGCGTCACTCGCCCCAGCCCTGGCTGTGTGACCCGCTCGGGGGCACTCTTCCTGGCTGTGGAGAGCGTCCCTGACCTGCTCCCCGCCTGCCTTTGCTTCCAGTGAGGTGGCCCCGGCCCCGCCTCCTTCCTCTTCCCTGCCTGTGGGTTCCTCCACACCTGCCCTGCCTCCCTCCCCCAGAGGAGAAGCCAGGCCTGCGTTCTGATTGTATCCTGTGTCTCCGGACACTGCCTTCTTTCCTGTGGGCTCCTGGGCTGTTGCGGTGCAGCTTCAAATCAGTCCTTTCAAAGACGGCTCAGGAAGGGTTGTCACCGCCTTCCACTGGTGCTGCTTATGACCTTCTCGAGAGCTCAGGCGGCCGGGAGAGCCTCCCCCAGATCTCTTGCTCCTGAGCCCTGCCTCTCGCTCCCTCCTCCATCCTGGCCTAAAACTGACCTGTGTCTCGTAGGAAAATAGTCGATTGCAGAAGGAGATGATTGAAGTCGTGGAGAAGCTCTCAGACTCAGAGAAGCTAGTCCTGAAGCTGCAGAATGACCTGGAGTTTGTGTTGAAGGACAAGGCAAGTCCTCTTGCTGAGTCTGAGTCCCCAGAGAAGCGCCTGTGTGTGCTGGTAAAGGGTGTCAGGGTCTTGATGGAGAATACACAGGAGACGGAATTGGGTTTTTCTGCTAAAAGTCCATGTGCTGCTCAGTCACTCAGTCGTGTCTGAATCTTTGTGACCCCATGGGCTGTAGCCCGCCAGGCTCCTCCGTCCATGGAATTTTCCAGGCAAGAATACTGGAGTGGGTGCCATTTCCTACTCCAGGGGATCTTCCCAATCCAGGGATTGAACCTGCATCTCTTGCGTCTCCTGCATTGGCAGGCGGATTCTTTAGCACTAGTGCCACCTGGGAAACCTAAAATTCTGTAATGGAGAGGAAATTATTAAGGCTCCTTTGCCTGTATTTTCCTCCCCTTCAGGCAGTGCAGGGGTGCAGGTGACACGCCAGTGATGCCCCGCATTTTGACCTTCTGGTGATGAGGCCTGGACCAGTCAGCAACTTCTGCACAGACCCCAGTGCTGGGATGAGGAGCGCTTAGAGACCTGGCCCTTTCTGTCACCTTGAGGGGAGGAGGGGAAGGGAGGGAGGTGCAGGGCCCGTGCAAGGGGCCTCCCAGGTGGCTGAGGCAAGAAGGCAGCCCAGGGTCCAGGTGGGAGCATGACCACCTTCCTGAAATTTTGAACATCCTTCTGCCCTGAGACCTTGTAAACGAAGGGCGGGGAGGAAGAGGAGGGACAGGTGGCTGCGCCTGCAGATGCTGAGCATACTGTGGCAGTACGAGGGGGTGGCAGCCCACCCTCTACCTGGCCTGACGTCCTGGCCCTCATTTTCCTGCTTGCATCTGGCTTTCAGCTGGAGCCTCAGAGCACAGAACTCCTGGCCCAGGAAGAGCAATTCTCAGAGATCCTGAAGGAATACGAGCTTAAGTGCCGGGTAAGTGTCCCCCTGTCCGAGGGAACGTCAGGCGCTATCTGCTCAGGACTGGGTGGCCCCTCCCACCTCCTGGCCTCCATGTGGGGGGTGGCCCAGCCCAGGTCCACAGGAGCATCCCTACATGAGCTGGGCAGGCGTAGCCTGTGACATGGGCTTCCTTCTTCAGTTGAGGTCTTCTGAGCCTCGTGTTTTTGTTTTTTCAAACTTTTTTGGCTGTGTTGCATGGCTTGGGGGATCGCAGTTTCCTGACCAGGGATGGAACCCACACCCTTGGCAGTGAAAGCATGGAGTCCTCAATGCTGGACTGCTGGGGAGTTTCCCGAGCCTCATGTTCTGCAAGGAGGCAGTTGGGACTTGGCCTGCCCAGCACCTGTGCCCAGCCCCACACAGGCTGCTCACCCTAGTCCCAAGGCCCCTGTGTGTGTCCAGGCACCGTGTAAGGCTTCATCTTGTTTCCTGTGGTTGAGTGTATGCATTTCCTGGGCCAAACCTACATGTGAGCCCACTCAGCTGGCATTGCCACCATGCAGAGCAGGGTGCAGGCGGTGAACAGTCACTGCTGGGAAACAGATCACACTGTTACTCCCTCAAGACTGTCCAGGACTCTGGCAGATAAAACATAATTGTTTGGAGTCAAGGGTGTAGTATTCACTTGCTTCTTAATGGTTTCCCTCCCGATTAATGTAAGAACTGTCTCTCTGCACGTGATGCTTTGGCCACACCAGAGGATAAAGGTGAGCCCGTGCTGGTCTGCAGTGTGACGTGACCCCTGCCTCCTGCCTGCCACACCCCGAATCCCAGTGCCCCTGCAGCCCTGTGTATGGGTCACCTGTGTAGCGCTTCTCAGAGACCGAGTGGTGTGTGGGTTTTGTGGTTAACTTTCTGGAAGGAACTCTCCTTCCTGCTGTGTTTTCTCCCCCACTTTGAGCACCTGTGACTAACCAGCAGTTAATACGTTGCTTTACTGCACCTGAATATTTTCATACAGGTGTAACCCCCTTTGTTTTTTTCACATGACTGTCACCTAACTGTTGCTACTCATTTCACTTTTGATTCTTGAAATTTTGGCAAAAAAAATTTTACATTTTGGTGCTACTTATTCAGAGATCTTCCCTCTTTTGCAGGGATATTTTTGGCTGTTTCAAACTAGCATTGAGAACGTTAAAAATTCTTTTTAAAAAATAATTTCTAACACTAAGTTGCAGATGTCTGGGCAGCCAGCTCCTCTGTGTGTGCTGACTCGATGTGGCTGGCCCCTCTTCCTCTCCAGTGCTTTCCGAGCTGCTGTTGAAACCCCACCCTCTCCTGCTTTCTTGTTGAGCTCACCTCTCCTGCTAACGCTAATGCGAAGAGAAGCTTCAAAGATTCCAGAGCCCTCAGACCTAGGGCTTCGCTGTGTGCAGTGGACTTGCTGCCTTTCCTGGCTCTTGGGGCAGCACCCTGTGACTGCCTTCAGCATCCACAGGCACCCCAAATTCATGTGCAACCCACATGAAAGCAGGCACATGGCTCCCCAGCCCTGCTGGACGCACCCTGGATGGACAGGCTGAGACCCAGGACAGTGCATGTCATCCTTAGGCGCTTAGAACAGAGATGTCTGCCTAGCATCATACCTTCAGGGCCTGTTTTCTGGCTCTGCTGAGCTTGCGGAGCATGTATATGCTCTTACAGTAGCCGTTTGAGGGGCAGAAGGAACCACTGAATGGGCAGGGCATTGGGTAGAAATGATTCTGTCGATGTTTCCTGCCATATCAGCGCTGCTCAGTAAAAATAGCAGTTACGTGTGTACTTCCAAGTTTTCCAGTGGTCACGTTGAAAAAGGTAAAAGGAAAAAAAAAGGTAAAAAGAAGTGGGTGACGTTAATTTTAATGACATTTTATTTACTCCATTACTTTCACAGTGTCATCATTTCAACGTTATCAATATAATCACATTTTAAGTGAGCTAGTTTGCATCCCTCTTTGGAAACATGGTCTTTAAGATCATTGTAGAGTTTATGCTGCACACCTCGATCCAGACTGACCACATCAGAGATGCTCAGTGGCCTGTGTGGTGTCGTTGTGGGGCAGGGGGGCCGGGGCGCACGCACCCACCGCCCCACAGGCCTCCCTGCAGCTCTCGCTTCCTCGCCTTGCCCTTTCCCCTGGGACAGAGGTGCTCGCTCTGGGGAGATTGCGTATTTGCTCAGGAGTTTCTGAAGGAGGTACAGTGATCCTAGTAAACATGTGCTTCCTCTAAGATCAGCAGGGCCTGTCCCCTCTCCCACATGGTAGAGCCACCAGTTAGAGGCTCCTCCTTCCAGGGCGGGTGTGGACACAGGCCAGGCACTGCCACCAGGGAGATAAGAAAGAACTGACAAGAGCTGCCTGCAGAGGAAATTCAGATTAAAAAATCAGAGAGGAAGGACTGCCCTGGTGGCCCAGTGGTTAAGACTCCACTCCCAATGCAGGGGGCACAGATGTGATCCCTGGTAGGGAAGCTAAGATTCTGTAGGCCGCATGGGACAGCCCCCAAAAAAGCAAAATCAGAGCGGGAGGTGGGGCCTTGAGGGTGTGCGTGGCATGGACCCCAGAGCCTGGGTCCCAGGGGGAGGAGCCGGCTGGAAGCGGCATCGCATGTGGCGTCCTCCAGGTGGGGTGACTACGGCCCACCCGAGGCAGTGGGAGGAGCACGTGGACCCACTGTCATGGGCGAACGTGGCGCTTGGGCCGTGGGACCACCTGGGAGAGCGGACTGTGAACGCTGCGCCTCCTGCCCTGTAAAAGCCAGGTGACCAAGTGGGCATGTTGAGTTATATTTCATTCTTTGGGTGGATAAATGATGCTTGTTACAAACGAGACCCATCCTCTTTTATTTTACCCTCTGTGCTATCCAGCTTGCAGGACCTTAGTTCCCTAACCAGGGAGCAAACCCGAGTCCCCTGCAGGGAAAGCACTCAGTCCTAACCGCTGGACCACCAGGAAGGTCCCAGAGGCCCTTCCTCTTAAGCCTCATGTTCCCCGAATCTCCCTAACCCCTTATGAGCATGCTCTCCCAACCTCTTGTGGTTTTAGGTGTATCTTCTCCGTTTCTCACTTTCACTGCACCTTTTTTCCCCTGGGTCCCTTCTGGGTATCCAGTGATGGAAGGTGGTGCCAGGCATAAGATGTTGGGAAGTGACTCCTGCTCCTTGTCGCTCCCGGAGCAGTTCGGTGCCCGGGTGTAGTGTTGGTGCTCCATCCTGGAAGTCAGGACCCGCTCTGCTGGGGCCTGAACTGTTCCCCGGGTGCCGGCCCCATGCCCCGCTCCTGGGCCTGGTGGCCGCAGTGGCTGGAGGAAGTGTCTGGCTCTGCCCACAGGACCTGCAGGACCGCAACGACGAGCTTCAGGTTGCCCTGGAAGGCCTGCAGGCACAGGCAGCCCCGAGTCAGCACGGCCGCCTGCCCCCGGGACACGGCCCGGCAGGTAGGAGCTGAGCGCTGGGAGGTGGTGGGTACGAGCTCCTGCCCCGGGAACGGGGTGGTGGGCCAGCCCGCTGTGCAGGGGGTCACGAGTCCTTCGGACCACTTGTGTAGGAGAAGGGTCCTATCTGAGGCGAGGGGTTTAGGCAACCCAGATCCCCAAGGAAGATGGAGGAGGAGGAAGGTCCTATTGCTTGGACAGAGTAAGTGGTGAGGGTTATGATGACCTTGCTGTGACCTCAGGGCAGGCGTGTCCCCTGTGAGCCTCCTAAGGCAGGGGGGACGGAAGGAGATGCCCCTGGGGAGGGTCAGCTGGGAAGGGGAGCAGAGAGCAGGCTGGGGGTGTGGCGGGCGGCCTGTGATGGCTGACGGGGCAGTCCATGTCAGCGTTCCTCGGGACCTCCGAGGGCAGCCGGGGGGTCTTCTGTGCACGTGGCCTCTAAGGGAGGCCCTCACCTGCACCTGCAGCAGTGGACTCTGCTGGCCCCCGAGCCGCAGCCCTGCCGCCCTCAGCCAGGGGTGGCTGGCGTGTGGCTGCTGTCATCTCATGCCTTGATGAGTGTCAGGGGCCTGTGTGGCCACAGGGAAGCGGGCGATGGTCTTTATCCCTGGACAGGCCTGAGCTGCAAGGAGTGTGTGGCCCTTGTTGAGAGCCAGCACCTGCGTCCTGGCTGCGGTGGCCAGATGGCTCTGGGTCGTACCACCGGAGGGAGCCCCGAGCTTCGTGTTGGCGCCGACGCAGCCAGAGCGCTCTCCTGGCTGGAGCCTTTTCTCTTCCCCTCGCCCCCATCTAAGGAGAAGTGGTAGTCAGGACAGCAGCGCTGTGGTGCAGGGGTCACGTGGGTGGTGGAGGCCAGGCTGGCTGTGCCTCCAGCCGGGGCCATTCCTAACCCAGGCGGCAGCTTCCTGTTGTCAGGGCGATGGGATGCTCTCTTTCCTAAGATGCTTGTCCCAAGTTCTCTCGGCCGATGTTGCTGAGTCTGTCCCTCTTTTTCATGGAAAACAATTCGGGAACTGAAAAGAGCAGGCGAGAGGTCAGGATGTGTCTGCTCCCTTCACTTTCCAGCCCATCAGCCGGCATGGATGAAACCCCAGCAGTGGCCATACTCACATTCTGACTCAAGCCTTGAGTGTGCCCCCTACCACGCATGGCGTGGGGGACACCTGGGCCCAGGAGGGCTGGCTGTGCTGTGGGTCCAGAATCACTGCAGATGGTGACTGCAGCTATGAAATTAAAAGATGCTTGATCCCATGGTGTTCTGAGCAGAACATCTATGGACATGTCCTCTTATTTTCAGACACCGTCACGTTCGTGGGTAATTCAGCCCCAGTGAGTATAGAAACAGAGATCATGTTGGAGCAGCTGAAGGAGCGTTACCAAGAACTCAAGATCCAGCTGGAGACCAAGGTCAGGGGACTGAGGGAGGCCACAGAGGTCGGGGAGCTTGCTGCTGCTGAGACGCGTCTGCAGTCACGTCTGCCCATAGTGAGCACGCTCAGGGGGATGGAGGTTTGCAGGGAATGTGTGTGACCTTGACTTTCTGCCTCCACCCTCTTCAGAAGGAGGCAAGACAGAAGGAATAGCTAATAACAGGAGGGAGCAGGGTCCCTCCCCTGTCCGGAGGCTGGTGCAGAGGCCAGACCTCCCTGTTTGCCCTGTGCTGGGAAGTCACAGCCCCCGGCTCTGTTGCAGCTGAAGCAGGTTCTAGCAGAATCTTAGTTCCTGTGATTGCCCTGCACCAGGGGCTCCCCAGGTGGCGCTAATGGAAAAGAGGAGATATGTCGCCAATACCGGAGACATAAGAGATGCGGGTTCCATCCCTGGGTCGGGAAGATCCCCTGGAGGAGAGCGTGGCAACCACTCCAGTCTTCTTACCTGGAGAATCCCATGGACAAAGGAGCCTGGTGGGCCACAGTCCACAGGGTCACACAGAGTCGGACACGACTGAAGCAACTTGGCACGCAAGGGCTCCTAGGCCACCCTGGCCAAGCCTGTCTTCTTGGGTGACTGTGTCTCTTGCTCTGTTACTCGATTGTGGTGGGTTTTGTGGAGGGCTGGTGCCCACAGCTTGTCAGGTGTCACCATGGCCACGGGGTGGTCCTGCCGCTGGGTGCCTGCTGTGGCCAGGCCTTATGGAGTTGTTCCCTCCTGCCCTCCTCCTGAGGCTACCTGCCGGGCCGCCAGCCTCCCTTCTGCACCTGCGGGCCTCCCCCCAAGGCTGCAGTGGAGGTTACAGGAAGTGACGGAAGCAGGCGGCCACACAAGCCGTGGGGAGCCTTTCACGGGCCTCGGCACCCTGTTGAAGCTGGGCCACCTGCTGTTTGGGTTCTGTGCCTGGCAGCCTTGATTCATCAAGTGAATTGTATATGGGGGCCCCCGATCAACATCACTTATGCCTCTCTCCTTAGGTTAATGACCACGAGAGGGAAATGGAGGTGATGAAAAGGGCCTTTGCAGAGGAGAGGAGGCAGCTGGAGCGGGCCTTCCAGCTCGAGGTTGGCGTGCTGCAGGGTCAGAAGGCCGAGCTGGCGACGCTGCACGCGGAGTCGCAGGAGGTGGTCCGAGGCCTGCGGGAGCAGCTGCAGAGGAGGGCGAAGCTGGAGCAGGGCCAGGTGTGGAGGCTGAGCCAGGAGAGAGCGCGGCTGCAGGAGGCGCTCCAGAGGCTCAGGTCCGCCACCCCGGCTTTGAGGGATCTCAGGTCCAGGGTTTACTGCCGAGAACCCGGATTGAAATTGAATTTGGGCAGATTGCTCAGAGTCATAAGTATGTGTAACCTGAGTGGTGAGCCCTGAAAGAGCAGGTTATTTTACACAGGTTCTGACTTTTCTTTTGGCCACACTGTGCGCATGGCATGAGAGAGCTTAGTTCCCTCACCAGGGATTGAACCTGTGCCCCTGTGGTGGACGCATGGAGTCTTCACCGCTGGACTGCCAGGGAAGTCCCAACGAGTCTGACTTTAAAAACTGTCTCCCTCATCTGTCATCTCGTGGCTCCTGGAGAGGTGGATGAAAGGCCTAAATGCCCCCAAATAATGGGAAGAGCCTTTGGTTTGGGTTAGTGGAGTTCTTGAAAGAAACTGAGATTTGTGGGCAAAGGAGAGAAAAGGTTTATTTGGAAAATTGGAACATGATCTTCTGTGCTATAGAAGAAGGGCCCACACGCCCATCCTCCGGGCCCCACCAGGGAGCTGGGGCTGGAGGCCTGAGGGGAGGCTAAAGGTGGGGAGGCGGTCGCGAGCCAGTGATGGAGCGTCAGGTGTGCAGCCTGGCCTTCCTCCCCGGCCCCCCGGGCGCCCAGGCCGGCACCCACTCCATCTCAGGAGCCCAGGCCTCTAGAAGGTCTTTTCCAGGAGCCTCCCAGCACCACCCGGGAGATGACCCGGGTGACTGCAGGCAGGCACAGCTGTGTGTTGTGGTTGACGCTCTCTACACATTGTGTTTTGGCCCTGTGAGCACCCACACAGCACTCCCGCAAGCTGCCCGTGTCCTGTGGAGACAGAGGCTTCGTGAGCTGTTGTGTCCCTTGTCTGGGCGGAGGACACTGGCTCACTGCACACGCAGGTGTGTCCAGCTGAGGCGCCAGCTCCTGCCCGCAGGGTGACCATGGCACGTTGCTTCACAGGAAACAGATCACATGGGATTTATGATAAGCCAAGGAATAAATCCCAGTGCACCTCCCAGCTTGAGAAAGAAAATACTGGCATAGCCAGTGGCCCCAGGCTCTGTACCCAGACCCCTCTCACTTCCCCCCAAGGCGCCTGGACTGTTTATCACCCTCTAGACCTTGCTCTAGGCCTCTGCCTCAGACACAGGGGTCCCCCAATGATGTGGAGCCTTGGTTGTGGTGGGCTGACTTCTGAATTCCCTGCTTCATGAAGCAGAAGTGGCACTGGGCCTTACAAGTGACAGAGAGCCTCAGGTGAACGTGTGGACCCACTGCTGCAGTTGTGGCTGCGATTGAAGGCTGGTCTCGGGCCCAGTGGACCTGTGAGTCCACATCATCAGGCTCAGACACACTCGGGGGCCTTGCTTGCGGGATCAGCCCAGCGGCCACACGCCCTCTCTGCCGTCTGTCTCGGGCACTTCCTCTGGACAGGCACAGGAGCCCAGTGCTGTCCTGGTCCTCCACCCAGCCCCCGGGCCGGGCGGGCTGTGCTGGGCCTCTCCCTGTTTCTCCTGACTTGCAGCACGCCTTGGCTTGTTGGCCCCACAGCTAACGTCACAGTTCCAGGCTCAGTGGTGTCTGGATCATTGGACAGGGTTTCCCGGGCACCTGTCACGTGCTGTCACAGCTGGGGGTGCAGCTGGGAGTGAGGCAGGTGTTTGCAACTTTGGACCCCAGAGGGGTGGGCGGAGAAGGCTCCATTCTTTGGCATCTGTAACCCTGGTTACAGGTCTGTTCAGGTCTTATATTTCCTCCTGGGTCTGTCTTGGTAGATTGTTTGAAGGCATTTGGACATGGCCGTTTTTCACATCTCCAGACCGGGCTTTTTACTGAATGGTCCTCAGCTTGGATGCCTGGTTAGATGCCTTCTTTATGGGACCGTCTTCTTCACTCTGATGTGTGGCCTTTCGTGAAACTCTCTTTGGAGTACATTCCGTCAGTTTTCCTTATCTGAAAATGTCTCAGCTTCTCTCCCATTTCTGAAGGCTGGTCTTCCTAGGAGCACAAACCTTGATGTGCAGTTGAAGGCTGCCCTCTGCCCTCTGCCCTCTTACCTGGGCAGGCTGCTCTGTGTGAGCATCCATTTTCCATTGCTGCGGTGATGAGTTACCAGAAAGTCTGAGGCTTAAAGCATCATAACTTAGGATTTCACGGTGCTTGAGCCTGGAAATCAGAAGTGCCTACGACTGTGCGGGAGTCTCTGTGTTGGCAGCTGCCTTCCTTTCTGGAAGCTCGGGAGGAAACCTGCAGGCCTCCCATTCTTGAACCACACTCTCCTCTTACGCCAGCAGTGACTGGTTGGTCCTCCTTGCGCTCCATCCTGACTCCCAGTCTTCTGCCTGGTCTTTCACAGTGGAGGGCCCTAGTGGACAGTCTAGGACACTCTTTCCATCTAAGGGCAATGAATTAGCAGCTTGGATTCTGTTTGTTGCGTTGATTCCCCTTTGCTATGAAATAGCACATTTGCAGGTTCTGGATGCAGACGTCTTTTAGAGGCTGTTATTCTGTCCCCACGGGAGGTGATCTGAGTTGTGTCCTCTGGTTGCTGTTAGCTTCTCCATCTTTTGTGGTTTTTCTTTGGTGTGTTTAGGTGTGTATTTCTTTCATTTTAAGTTTTTATTGAAGTGTTACATGCACACACAAAAAATACGTATGTTTACAGTTGGAAACAGATTGTTTACAGTTGGAAACAGTTGTTTACAGATTGATTGCACTCAATCTGCCAGCAAATTTGGAAAACTCAGCAGTGGCCACAGGACTGGAAAAGGTCAGTTTTCATTCCAATTCCAAAGAAAGGCAATGCAAAAGAATGCTCCAATTACCGCACAATTGCACTCATCTCACATGCTAGTAAAGTAATGCTCAAAATCCTCCAAGCCAGGCTTCAGCAATACGTGAACCGTGAACTCCCTGATGTTCAAGCTGGTTTTAGAAAAGGCAGAGGAACCAGAGATCAAATTGCCAACATCCGCTGGATCATGGAAAAAGCAAGAGAGTTCCAGAAAAATATCTACTTCTGCTTTATCGACTATGCCAAAGCCTTTGACTGTGTGGATCACAATAAACTGTGGAAAATTCTGAAAGAGATGGGAATACCAGACCACCTAACCTGCCTCTTGAGAAATCTGTATGCAGGTCAGGAAGCAACAGTTAGGACTGGACATGGAACAACAGACTGGTTCCAAATAGGAAAAGGAGTGCGTCAAGGCTGTATATTGTCACCCTGCTTATTTAACTTATATGCAGAGTACATCATGAGAAACGCTGGACTGGAAGAAACACAAGCTGGAATCAAGATTGCCGGGAGAAATATCAATAACCTCAGATATGCAGATGACATCCAGTACTTTGGCCACCTCATGCGAAGAGTTGACTCATTGGAAAAGACTCTGATGCTGGGAGGGATTGGGGGCAGGAGGAGAAGGGGACGACCGAGGATGAGATGGCTGGATGGCATCAGTGACTTGATGGATGTGAGTCTGAGTGATCTTCGAGAGATGGTGATGAACAGGGAGGCCTGGCGTGCTGCGATTCATGGGGTCGCAAAGAATCGGACACGACGGAGCAACTGAACTGAACAGTTGGAAGAATTGATGAACTGGACACATCTGTGTCAGCAGCACCCAGAATATGTCCCCCAGGGCCACTGTTCCAAGTCGGGATAGTGGTAACCCCTGGCAGGGGGGCTCTGGGGAGCCCCATTTTTTGTTCTGGGTGCTGGTGTTCCTAAGAATGGAATTGTTGAGTCATAGGGCGTAGGTGCCATTTTCTTTGTATTTACCATACTTAGAAATATTATGCCTGCTGAATATGTAGATTTGTGTCCTATGAAGATCTTTCAGATATTCTTTGTAAAATATTGCCTCTCCCCTCAGTGGTGTTTTCAGTTGGATGTATGATATTAGATCTTTTCACTTTTCCTCCTTTTCTTAACCTCTCTTCCATTTCTTCCATCTTCTTTTCTGTACATGGCACGTTCTAGGTACTTTTTCATATCTCTGTGTTCCAGGTCAGTGATTCTTTCTTCAGCTATATCTAATCTACCAGTGAGCTTTTATTTTGACATTGATTTTTTTTTTCATTTTCAAACATTCTATTTGGTCCTGCCTGATCATTTCTGATAGCTTCTTGTTGCTTGCTTGTCCACTTTTTATTTCCATCTTTTATTTAAGTAAACATTTAATAATATTTATCCCAAGTTTGTGTCTGAGAATTCCAATATCTGGGATCTAATTCTGTTGTTTTGGCTTCTTCTGACTCTCATCAGTGGTCCTTTCCCACATACGTTGTGGTGACCTTTGATTGTGAGCTCATGTTCACACGATGTTTATCTCTGGGACTCTTGACAGCTGTAGTAGAGGATTCTCCCTGCAGAAAGGATGTGTTTTGCTTTTGCCAAGAAGACTTGGGAGCCTCCTAATCTGAGACCAGTTAACCTCTTCCAGGGCACCCACCCAGCACACATGCCCCTGGTGTGGTTTCTCCACACTGATGTAGGTGTTGGCCTCAGGGTAGCGCTCAGGGCAACCCCATCTTTGTGTTGCTTAATGCTCACAGCTCTGGTTTCAGCATTCAGGTTTTTGTTTAAGGCCCCTGGAGGTTTCTATAACCTTCTGTGAGGACGCCGCACCTTGGATGATCAGCTTTGCACAGGCTCTGGTTATCTGGTGAATGTGGAGGACTGGGATAAGGCAACCACCATCTAACTGGAGGTCCATGAAACTGGAAACAGAACCCCCATCCCCCGCTGCCACCCAAATACACACACACACCTGCCTCGAATCAATTTGGTTTTCCATCCAGGAGCCTGAATAACAGTTCAAAACACAGACCTCATTTAAGATCACTCTCCTCATTGAAAACCTTCACTTCCTTTAAAATTCCATTGACTTCTGTATCTTAATTTTTCTCTTTAGTTCCTCATGAGAAAAATGAAATCATATTTATGCTTATGAAGGAGATATTTATGCTTGATATTATAAGAATAATATATTACACATATGAGGTCATGTGCTTTGAGTACTTTTAGATTGAAAAAACCAGAAGCTAATGCCAGGTAGAGACCTAATGTTTAGGGGAATAAATGTCAGTGACACCAGCACATATTAAGGATAGATTTTCTGGGCATCGGGCATGGGTTTCAAGCTGCCTCCCCGTGATCTTTATTGGTCAGTTGCTCATCTGTTGCACATCAATGGAGTTATCTTCCAGGGAGACTAAGAGCATCGGAAGCCAAGGGATCCAGGCAGACTTGGCCTGGGCAGCCTCTGTTAGTATTTGCTTTCCCCTCCTGAAGGTTCCGCATTGCATTGGATCACCCTCCGTCCCCTGATGCGGGCATCTTTCCAGTTTCCTCTACCGGGGTCCAGCCCCAGCAGGATCCAGGGGTTCCCTCAGGATGGACGGAGTAGGCGAGAGAGAGAGAGAGAGAGAAAGAGAGAGAAAGAGAGAGACCGGGAGACCAAGCTTAGGTGGAACAGGTTTGGTCTGTAACTTTATTTTTAAAAAGAGCTTTTATACCTTGGGTTGTACATAGAGGGGAATGGAAGGTACAGAGTCATGCAGGGTCAGCAGTTCTGACCCTTATCAAAACCAGGCTTTCTGCATACCTTTCCATATACAAAAGTCTTATGTGATTTATATCATCTTCTGGCCTGGAGGCCTGTTAACATTTTATGACCCTTTTTTCTGATAAAGGTTTGTCAACCAGAAAACTTATTTTCTCTAAAAGTGTTTTTTCTAAACTCTGGCGCCACTCTCAGAAAGTACTAAATAAAGTTACATTTCTATGGGGCAAAGGTGTAGTGGGTTATAACAAAGAAAAAACTTATTAACTCAAAGGTCTAATGTTGCTAACAACAAGGCTACTACTTATTTTCCCTACATACCAACTATATTAACTAATATACTTCCAGGCACACAATGGGTAAGGGATATGGAAACTGGCAGCAAGCATTGGCTCAACAATGAAATCCTTCACCAGCACTATTCTAATAATTTTTACTCCTCGAAGGCTCTATGCCTATTTGAACTTTAGAATGATTAAGTTCCCCTGCCTTTCATGGTTGGGAAGCTGTGAACAATCATGTGCGTTAGTTGTAAGAGTATGGATAAACCTGCCACTCAAGTTAGAATGCTAACAGAGGGGTTTGAATTGAAATATTCCTTTCATGCCCAGGAGACTTATCAACTAGAGCCCTAAGTTGATTTTTTCCAGAGAAAGGTGGTCAGGGATAGACCCCTGTTAATGCCAAAAGAGTTGGTGAAAGGCATAATATAATAAACAGTAGACAGACAGATTTTGGTATTGGGGTAGATGCTTGAGCAGGTCCAGGGAGTCCCTCGAGTCCTGATCCGCCTTGTCTGTCAGGCCTCTCCTCATGACCTTGTCATGGATGGGATCTTGTGTGCTGGCTCCCGGCATTCCTCCAGTGCTGACCTCAGGATGTAGGATAGGGGCGCTCCCCATAGGGTTCAGCTTCCTGAGTCCTTGTGCTCCTCAGCTTTGTGCTCGGGGTCCCTGGGGGGGATTTCCTTGCAACAACTCTGTGAGGACTCTCACCCAGCATCTTACATTGGTACCAGCTGTGAGCATGCTGACATTTCAGTTAAGGTAAGGAGATGTAGGAATGGGCCAGCTGTAAACACAGAGAACCAAGTTGCCGAGTACACTAGTCACTGGCTCTTTTAGGAGATAAGAAAGCTTTGTTTTTCTGTAGCTTATCTCTTGGGAGATGCAAACCAGAGCAGGCTAACACTGGATACAGGGAGGGACTGGTGCCCTGTGTCCCCATCCAGGGAAGGAAAGCGTGGCTGGGGGTCACTGCAAGACCAGACTCTGTCGGGTGGCCAGCTCCTGGAATTCCCACTCTTGTTTCTTTTTAAAATTTGGTATCCAGAAACGAGTTGGAAAAGCTTTCTGAAGAAAACACTCTCTTGAAAAATGAGCTGGGGAGGATCCGACAAGAGCTTGAAGCTTCAGAAAGGACAGAGGCTGCACAGAGGTAAGGGTCCCACCCCAGCCACCCATCCCGGACACGGTTTGCTCATCATAGAAGCTCAGAGGGCATTACTGTAGATAGTGGGACATGTTCACAGATAACCCACATTCCAGGAACAGTCAGCAGAGAACTGTGCTGCGCTCCAACCAGCCTTGATAGGCACAGGAGGGCTCAGGCGTCCTACAGAATACTCCATAGCATGCTCAAGGGTCAGAGGAGGCATCCTGCATCCCTGTAGGGGCAAGAGGGCCTCTTACAACCTTCCTGGGCCAGTAGAATCTGTTTGTTCTTGTCCTGATGATGATTTCAGCTGTGCTTTTGTCCAAGGTTCATTCCTGGTCTATTGATTTCAGTGTGTCAGAGTCAGGGGTCTAGGGCAGGGGCCTGATCACTGAGGCAGGAGCTGTGTGTATTGTAGAGGGATACTTTTCGTTAGATTTCAGCTTTCACTATCAGAGCCTCATCTAAGAAGGGTTTGGCTTTTTTTTTTTTTTTTAATAAAATTCAAATGAGCTCAGCTCTAAACTGCCGAGAATGTGGTGTTGATTTGATAAAAATGCCTGACGATTAAAGTGTGGAATCCAGAGTGGATAGTCAACCAACGATCACTGTTACATTACAGCAATTCTGAAATCCGAAAGGTTTCTTCCCTCCAGGAACCATTTTCCCTAAGTTTGGTGCTGGGACCCTTTTGACAGCAGACGTCAGCAAATGCAAGGCTGTGTTGATCGTTATGCTTCTGGGTGTGAAGAGCACTCCCGCGTGCTGGAGAGAGATTAACATGTGCTGTGCAACTGAGGAATGTCGTGGAGGGTTTGTTCTTAGTGCTGGCAGAGTTCCTCTGGTTCCCGGGCTGGGACCCAATTGGACCAGCAGCGGTAACAGTGCAGGACAGTGACAGACCAGTGGGTGTAGGGTATCGAGAACAGGTGTACAAACCAGCCACCAGGGTGACCGTGAGCAATAGCTCATCAGTGATACTGTTAACTTTGCTTCTTCAACAGGAAGGAAATTGAGGTTTTAAAGAGAGACAAGGAAAAGGCCTGCTCTGAGATGGAAAAGCTCTGCACACAGGTTAAGTATTGACACCTGGTGTGAAACGGATGCACCCCCCTCCCTTTTCCATTGTTTTGAAATAATCTCAAACTTACAGAAAGGAAACACAGAACATTTTTATGGAAGTTACAAGAGTTGCTGGCCCATCAGCCCCCTCCCACTCCCGGTTGGGGGATCAGTGTGGAAATGACGGGTTGTGGCCCCGTCAGCCGCAGCCGGGAGCTCGTGTGGCTTCAGTCTGCCTTTCCGTGTTCTTAGGACCTGGTGCTGTGGAAGGTGATAAGCAGTTGTTTTGGTGTGTCTAGAACTTCCTTATAATTGGATTCAGATTATGTGGGAATATCCCCTTCTCATTCTATCCTGTCCAGGGACACAAGCTTTAGTGACGTCCTTAGATTCTTGGTCAGGTGGTGTTGGCCAGGCTTCTTCACAAAGTTACTTTCCCCTGGGTTATTCCCGAACATTTTATGGGAAAATCCTTTGATATGATGTGAATGTCCTGTTCTTCATCAAACTCTCACCCAGTTGTTCTCCCTGTTTACTTAATGGGTTATAATATGTTACCATCAGTATTTATTTTTATGCTCAATTGTCGCAGATTTGGCTAATAAGAGCCCCTTCCGGGTGAGTGCTGGGCCCTCCAGACAGGTCCTGGTCATTATTTGAGCACTTCCTTACTTTCTAGTGTCCCATGATATTCCAAGTTCATCTGGTACTTCCTTTGCCCCAACCCTGGAAGCAGCCACTTCTCCAAGGAATCCTTGGTGACCTTTAGCTCAGAATGGTACTTGGAGACCAAGATTTGGGTTCTGGGGGTGCTCACGGCTCCGGGGTCATCACTATGTCCAAATACAGTTAGTGCATGGAACTAGGGAGTGTATACTTATTATGCTCACATGCACGTGGTTTCAGGTATATTTATTTGTACACCTCTCTACCAAAAATCATAAATTGAAACTCTGCAATTCCAATATCACAGGGATGATTCTAGCTTTCTCTCTTTCTGTATTTATAACTTATGCCTCTAGCAGTGAAAAGCCTGGTCTCCATCGTCCTCAGCAGATGGACTTACTGTTTGATCAGTCCCCTTTAGCCTGCACATGAATGCCCTTCTCTGTTCAGCACTGACCACCACACTGGTCTCCCTTCGCACCATGAATAAATGCTTTCTGCACTTGGTCTTACTTACTGGCTTTTGTACCGAAGCACACAGCTTGGAGGGCTTCCCCTGTGACTCAGCTGCTAAAGAATCCGCCTGTGGTGCGGGAGACCTGGGTTTGGTCCCTGGGTTGGGAAGATCCCCTGGAGAAGGGAAATGCTACCCACTCTAGTAGCTGGCCTAGAGAATTCCATGAACTATATAGTCCATGGGGTCGCAAAGAGTTGGGCACGACTGAGCTTCTTTCACTTCACTTCACACAGCTTGGATGTGTCATTCTTTTTTTTTAAATTTTTTTTAAAAATTGAAATTATTACTGATAATTGCAGGCTCACATGTGATTGTAAGACATATATTACAGAGAAATACACTTTGTCCAGTTTCCCCCAATGGTCACGTTTTATGAAACTTTAGTATAGTGTCTGTGTTAGTTTTCTAGGGCTGCCGTAGCAAAGCACCACAGACTGAGGGGCTTATACAACCGAGGTTTATTTCCTCACAGTGCTCGGAGTTAGAAGCTCGGGTCAGGGCGGGGCTGGTTTCTTCTGAGGCCTCTCTCTGGTTTGTACACAACCGTCCTCCCTGTGTCCTCGCGTGGTCCTCCTTCAGATGCGTCCGTCTCTTCACCTCTTATTAGGGCACCGTCATACTGCATTCATACGACCTTGTGCCTTAATCACCTCTTTCAAGACCCCGTCTCCAGCTGCAGTCCCTCTGTACATGATTGGAAGTTTGGGCTTCAACGTGTGAATTGGGGTGTGAGGGGGCGCAAGTCAGCCCTTAATGAGCATCACAGTCAAGCTGTTGACATTGATGCAGTCCATAGGTCTTACTTCCCCAGTTTTGGGGGGGGGGGGGGTTCGTTGCCCCATGACGTGGCATCTTAGTTCCCCAACCAGGGATGGAGCCTGAGTATCCTGCCTCGGAAGGCAGCTCCTTAACCAGGGGACCACCAGGAAGTCCACATGCTTCTGCAGCTTTGCTGTGTTCTCGTGTGGGTGTCAGGTCTACACAGTTCTATTCCCTGTGCAGGTTCATGTCTCCACAGCCCAGCTGCAGCTCCACAAGGCCCTTCATATTGTTCATTCACAGCTACATCCGCCACCTGTCTTTCTGCCCGCCTATCCCAGCCCCACCACCACCCTTACGGCAGAAAACAAAGAGGAACTGAAGAGCCTGTTGATGAAAGCGACAGAGGACAGCCAAACTTGTGCCATTTCACCAGTGACACACAAAGCCCCATGCGAATGCGCTCTCTGGGACTGCCTCCTCACATAGCACGGCTCCCTGCTGTGCGTCCAGTTAGTCTCTTCCTGTCACTGGATGGCATTCCAAGGCGTTAACGTCCCACAGCTCGTCTTCAGTTCAGTTCAGTCGTGTCCGACTCTTTGCGACCCTATGGACTGCGGCACGCCAGGCTTCCCTGTCCATCACCAACTCCCGGAGCTTGCTCAAACTCATGTCCGTCGCGTCAGTGATGCCTTTCAACCCTCTCATCCTCTGTCGTCCCCTTCTGCTCCTGCCTTCAGTCTTTCCCAGCATCAGGGTCTTTTCCAGTGAGTCAGTTCTTCGCATCAGGTGGCCAAAGTGTTGGAGTTTCAGCTTCAGCATCAGTCCCTCCAGTGAATATTCAGGACTGATTTCCTTTAGGATGGACTGGTTGGATCTCTGATGTACTCTGCATATAAGTTAAATAAGCAGGGTGACAATATATAGCCTTGACATACTCCTTCCCAATTTGGAACCAGCTTGTCTTAATGCTCGCCTTTTAAAGGATGGCTGGGTAATTCCAGTGTTGGGCTGTCACAGAAGCTGCAGTGAACATTCCCAGGCAGGTGTTTGTGTGGATGGTCTTCGTTTCATGGGATAGATGCCCAGGAGAGCAATCGCTGATGCGTCCAGCAGTGGCATGTCTAGTTTCATATGAAACTGCCCAGCTGTTTTCCAGAGCAGCTACTGAGAGTTTATGTTCCGCCAGCAGTGTATGCTCAGTCCAGTTGCCCCACATCCTTGCCCACACTTGGTGTCACGCTTATTTTAGCCTGTCCAGTAGGTGAGGGACACTGAGTCAGAACAGCTAGAGGGGACTCCACTTGGCTATCCCCTTCCCCTCGCTGGTTCCGACCTGGTAAGGAAGGAGGTTTCCCTTGTGGGCAGAGAACAGAACGCTCTGTGTACTTCAAAACGGTCGCGGTCCTAGTCTACTCAGGCTCCATACAGAATGCCACAGGCAGGCGGCTTAAACTATAGAGTTTATTGTCCCAAGGTTCTTAAGGCCACGATCAAGGCAGGGCTGGCTTGGTTCCCGTGAGGCGCTTCCAGCTTGTGGGGAGCCCCCTCTCACTGTGTCTTCTTATAAAGTCACTGTCCCATTGGATTAGGACCCCACCTTGTGAGCACATTTAACCTTAATTACCTGCTAGCAGCCTTGTCTCCAGACTATGGTGACTTTGTGGGCCTGGTTCTACCCACAGCAGCCACCTTGTTTAGGCCTCCAGCCTTTGGCTCCTGGTGAGCTGTGACACTCTTTGCCTGTCTTTCTTTCTGGTTTTCAGGGCATTGGTTTGCCCTTTGACTTCAGTTCTCTGATGGGCCTCAGAAGAGTTGTTGACTTTCAGTTACTCAGCTTTTTCTTTGTTCTTCTTGGGAGGGTGGGAGTGACGACTTCCAAGCTTTTTCCAGGCCAGAGCAGAAATGATGTTTTGTTTTTCACGTGGGTTTCTGCACGTTCATTGTCAGGACAGAAGCGTAGTAGATTTTCACCTGCTGACCTTGTGTCCTTGCCGAGTTCCCACTCTCTTCTTTGTTCTTCTTGGGAGGGTGGGAGTGACGACTTCCAAGCTTTTTCCAGGCCAGAGCAGAAATGATGTTTTGTTTTTCACGTGGGTTTCTGCACGTTCATTGTCAGGACAGAAGCGTAGTAGATTTTCACCTGCTGACCTTGTGTCCTTGCCGAGTTCCCACTCTCTCTGGGAGGGCTTTTGTCACCTCTGGTTTCCCAGACACCTGCTGTACCCTGGAGAGACCCGCAGTTCCCATCTGCCTCTTCCCACCGCTGCCTGATAAGGTGGGAACACCCACCTCGGGGCGACAGTGATGCATCCGCCTAGCTGTGCATGAACCCTGCTCCGAGGCACAGAGGGCTTCAGACCCTCAGCCTCCAGAGCAATTGCTAGGGAAAAGCAGAGGGGCAAAACATGGTTTGTGTAAAGGCGTGTGACACACGGTTGGAGATAACGAGCTTCCTTGTGTCACCTGCTGGCTGCTGTTTATCCCAGGCTGCACCACCAGCGTCCAGCATCCACAGTCTGTAAAGTGGGTCATTTCATCAGTGTGCTGTGTTTAATGACAGTGATCAGATTTTTTAAGAGAATCATGTGCCTCAGGTTTAGCTAGGGTTTTTTTTTTTTTTTTTTCTTCAACTTGTGTAAGATAATGTCAGAAATAACTGTGGGAGAAATAAGAAAATCATGCCAGTTCTCCAGAGCAGTGATGGGATGTTGATGGGGTGTGAGTCCTCCTGGTGCCCAGTGTTTGTTTCTTGGGGGATTGATCATAGTTCATCCTCTGCCCAGTGGCCTGAGAGCCCGCTGAGCAAGCGCCTCACCCACTAGTTGCTAATAGCAACCCCACCCCCAGCTGTGATGACCAAAATGGTCTCCAAAGATTGCCAGGCATCCCCTGGGGAGAACAGTGTCCCTGGTTGAGGACCCCTGGGATGCTGCTGGCTTAAAAAAATAACTTTCTGACCTGTGTCTTCTCCCTTTTTGTTCCAGAGTCAGAAGTGTAGAGATGAACTGTCCCAGCTCAACCACAGGGTCCTGCAGCTCGGAGAGGAGGCCTCTACCCACCAGACCCAAAGTGAGAAGAATCACGTCACCGTCCAGCTGCTGACACACAGACTGGAGGAGGCCGTGCTCCGGGAGGAGCTGCAGGTGAATGGCGGGCGGGTCAGCGAGGGGCGGGCAGCCTGGCCTAAAACAGACCGGGGACAGCCCTGACGTGCCTGCAGGTAAAGCGAGGGGCTTCACAAGCAAGCCCTGAAAAATGTGTGAACTTTTAGCAGCTTTTGCAAAGTCTGGTACCTCTAGAAAAAGGAGCAGAAAGGAATTAAATCCTGATGATAGGAGCCTAAATTGGGATGACCTCTCCAGAGGTCACTATGGCAAAACATACATCAAGAGTGGTCAAGAACGTTGGTGTGCTCTGACCTCATGATTCTGCTGTGGGAACTTTACTGAACATTGTGTATGGCCTTAGCTGAACATATTTTCATTGCTCTGGTGTTTATAATAGCACAACAGAATTGGAATCAGCTTTGAATCATCAATTGCATTGACTAAGTCAGTAAATTATGGTGCTGCCATTAAAAACCACATTTTTGAATAGTGTCTAATGCTCTGACATAAGAGAGGAAGCATGGCCTACGATGTCGTGGTGGCAGCATGTGTGTGTGTGGAGGAAGGGCCAGGAGATACAGCACGTTGGGTGTGCTGTGATCACGGATGACTTAAATTTGTAATTCTTTCTTTTCTGAAGTTTTTGCATTAAGCACGTATCACGTTGCTAATGTTCTTATACTTGTGAAACCGACATTTAAAAACAGGGTAACCAAATCCAAAAACTTGAACTTGAACTTGACCGCGTGACTCAGGACCGTCAGAGCCTGAGACTGGCACAGTCACAGCTGAGAGAGGCCCTTGAAGAGAGTCGGGACCAGGTGGGTGTGCACGGTGGTCCTGGGCTGAGGGGGGTCAGCCTCGCCTCTGACAGCCTGCACGGGACTAATCCGGCCAAGGGAATCGCAGGGCTGGCTGAGGCCACACGGCTGGGCAGGGGGGGCGCCCTCCAGGCCGAGGACGCAGTCAGGCCCCGTCCAGGGTCAGGTGGAACACGAGTGAACCGTGTGAAGGGCCCTGCCTGTTCCCTTACGAGGGCAGGCGGGCATAGCAGCACCTCTGGGTGTGCCCTCTGCAGGTGGAGGAGCCAGGGAACACGGAAGGTGGCCTCCGAGGTCCAGGCTGCGGGCGGAGCAGCCCTCGAAGGGACCAGCTCCTCGCCCCGGCGGAGCCTGGGTGTCACACGCCTGTGCATGTGTGTGGCAGTGCTGCCAATGCCCTGCCCTGCACTTATCCGGCGCCTGCCAGGCTCAGAGGCGCAGCGGCAGGGAGCTCACGGGCTGGGACACACAGATGTGAGCAGAGTGGGCCCAGGAGGGGTGGTGGGTGCCTGCCAGCGAGAGGTGCTGGGACTCAGGGCTGGTTCTTCCGAGGAGCTCGAGCAGGACGAGAGGAGGGAGGTGACGGTGTGAGGTGCCCTGAGGGCCTCAGGCCCTGGTGGACTCAGACATGGGGTGCGCTTGGAGAGCCAGGGTCTGCAGGGGGAAGGGGCTGTGAGAGAGGGTCTCTAAGCCTCGTGTCTCTGCTCAGCCTGGCACCAGGTTCCCCACTTGGCCCCTGGTCTGACCCCTGGACTTAGCTGTGGACACCTGGTGTGAGAGGTCACTTCTCAGATGGCCCAGGTTGCAGAAGGGTCTGTCTGCATGTGGGACCCCTCCCTGTCCAGGGTCTTAGGAGGGGCTTGCAGACCCCGTGGGCCCAGCCCCCCCGGTCAGCAGGCACTCTCCATGGTGTCTCTGTGTACTGGGGGCTCCCTTCCCTGTTTGTTGTGCAAAAGGAACCTTGGGAAATTGCCAGACTAGTTTGAGCCTTTGAGATGAAGAAGACAGATCCACCCGTGGGCAGCAGGGCTGGGCT
Source organism: Cephalophus harveyi (assembly GCA_006410635.1). NCBI lineage: Eukaryota > Metazoa > Chordata > Mammalia > Artiodactyla > Bovidae > Cephalophus > Cephalophus harveyi. The sequence continues at coordinate 50,980 of SJYT01038109.1, read as the reverse complement.
GCCGGAGGCTTCCATGCCTGTTGGGGTGGGGGGGTGCCCAGCACTCAGCCGCTGTCACGGGCAGGAGCAGCTGCTGTGAGGCAGCTGGTGTCACCTTTGGTGAGTTAGATGAGGACCCCCCCCCCCCCGAAACATGCCTGGATGAAGGTGTGCAGGGGGAAGTAAGGCAATTACAAGGCATCTAGGGACCATCGGGGGTGCAGAGGTGAGGGTGCATCCAGAGCCGTGGGGAGGGAGTGGTCCTGAGGTCACAGGGCCAGCAGGGGAGCCAGGCATCAAAGAGGGCGCTTACACAGCTGGCATCCCGGGGTGCTGTGGGCGGGGGCACCTGCACCGGCCTCTCTGTGGCATCGGGCCCTTGTTGCATGGCAACCAAGCACCCAGGAAGGGCAGACAAGCATCCAGGCTGCTGAGCACTGTGCTGGGGGTTTTCTTAGCATCACTGCCCCACATTTGGCCGGGCCAGTCTGGATTCAGGGTGGAGAGGTGTGCCATAATCTGAGGGGCACACTGCCCCACCCCAGCACCCAGAACACGGAGGCCGTGGCTTCCTGGCTGCAGAGGCCCCGCTTCTCTTCTGGGGACATCCTGCCTTTTCATGTGGTGGTCAAGCAGGGCTCTCCAGAGCAGGCCCACCCTCCACCCACAGCTTGCTTTACAAGGAGGGCCTCAGGGGCACTCAGCTGGGCCGTGCTGAAGTACTGCCTGGCCAAGGAAAGTGGATGGCGAGGCCTATGGTCAGGCTTCATAGCCAAGCACAGCATTGGCTGCAGGAGGCAGCAAGGCGCCCAGGCAGGTATGCAGGACTCAGACCTGGGCTGGAGTGACTGCATAGTAATCATCTGAAGCTCTAAAGCTGCAGGGAGGCGGCTAAATCTGGTGGAGGCTGTGTGAGAACCTTCCTCCCCTCTCTTCATCCCAGGAGCGTGGCGGCTGCTCCGCTGGACCCGTGTGTGTGGTGTGCTTCTGGAGGTCTGTCCGGGGAAACTGCCCAGGGTGGCCCCTCAGACACACGGTGACACAAGCCAGTGAGGGAATAGGGCTGTGGCTCACAGTTTCACCCCTGCCTGGGGTGGCCAGTGCCCTCCTCCCCTGCCTGCCCTCAGAAGGGGCCCTGGTGGAGCCGCCACCTCTCCCGTCCACGGGGTCTCAGAGGGCAGTTCTGTGTGCTCCAGACGAGGCTGCCAGAGCCCGTGGTGTAAATGGTGTTTAGATGGCCTCCCAGGCACTCTGTTCAGGGAAAGTGGCCAGGCTCTGGGCAGCCTGGTACCAGCGATCCCATGGGTTCTGTGCCCAGGAAGCAGGTGGCCGAGTCCGTCCACATCCACACCTCGCCAGATGCTGTGCAACCACCTCCGGGGCCCTGGCCACAGCCCATCTCAGGAACGTGAGCTCTACATTTAGAGTGAGGCTGCAGTACGCAGCTGGTGTGAGTCCCATTATTGAAGTACTTAAACCCAGCAAAGAACTCAAGGGGTAAACAGGACAGAATAACTTTATCCTCCCAGGATCCGGTACGAGATCACAGGGAGGGCTACAGGCAGGCCTTCCAGGCTCTCAGGGTGCAGAAACACCCCTGAATGGACTTTGTGTTAGTCGTTCAATCCCGTCCAATTCTTTACAACCCCATGGACTTTAGCCTGCCAAGCTCCTTTGTCCGTGGGATTCTCCAGGCAAGAATATTCAAGTGGGTTGCCATGCCCTTCTCCAGGGGATCTTCCCAACACAGGGACCAAATCCATATATCCTGTGTCTCCTGCATTGCAGGCGGGTTCTTTACCGTCTGAACTATCAGGAAATGGAGTGTGGGCATCAGATAAATGGACTCTTTAGAAATCGTGGGCTCTGCTGGACACGCCCTTCCCCTCTGGGGTGTCCTACCAGGTAGAGATGCAGTTTTCTGTGTCTGGTGGTGACCCTGTAGCTCTGGGCAGTCACCCCACAACCGCTGTGCCTTTTCCCCGGCAGCTGTATGGAGCTACCCAGAGGCTGCGGCTGGCCCGGTCGCAGCACGCCCAGCGGGTGCGGCAACTGCGGGAGGAGATGGCACAGCTCGTGCCCGCAGGCCGCGTGGCCGAGCTGCAGCGGATGCTGGGAGCGGAGCGGCGGGGGGCATGGCGGCTCCAGGAGGAGGCCCATGTGAGTGGGGACCGGGCTTGGGGGCCAGCTGGGGGTGACAGGAGGGCGAGTAGGCTCTCTGGTGCCAAGGGGAGGATGGCCCGACAGCCCTCCCACTATGTGGGATGTTTATGGAAGCCACAGGACCCGGCTTCCACCGGGAGCTTGTGGGCATTGAGCGGCCGATCCTGAAGTTCCCCAGCCTGTTTTCTGGGCTGCATGTGTCTGTAGCCAGCCACACATGTGACCTGCTTCCAGGTCTGAAAGGTGGTGATAGAAGGGCCACAAGAGAGGGATGGGCAGGGATAGCTCTTCAGGAGTGCAGGCAGGTGAAAGGTCCTGAGGTGGGCTGTGCTTGGCATGTTTAAAAGCAGCAAGGGGTGGGGGGTGCTGGTTGGACAAGAGATCAGCACAGTGACAGCACGGATTTGGGGAGCCCTGCTGTGTGCCAGGCTCACATGTAGAAACAGAGTTGCTGCCTTAAAAGGGCAACAGAACAGTGGCTCAGCGCGTGCACTGCGGGGGACTGGATCCTGGCTCCACCACCTGAGCCGAGTGATTTAACTCTCTGTGCTTCCATTTCTTTCAACCTCGGTGGCAATGGTTCCCACCTCAGAGCAGTCTCTCAGGCATCAGTGAGTGAGCACCTCAAAGTGCGAGCCTGGGGAAGCACATTTGGGTCCTCAAAGTTCATGGGTCAGTGGGAGGGTGAGGAGGGGCAGAAGGCTAGGTGCCTTCCTGAGGAAGGAATTTGTGCAAGATTGGAAAGGTGGGTAAAATCTGACATTTGTAAAACACAAATTCTGATGAAGAACAGCCTTATAGCATTATGCAGATACGTTGTGCTGGAGATAATCTGTGCTAGGACAGATTACTGACAAAGGAAATTTAGTCAGAGATCCTCTAGAAGGACTACCATGTTTGGGGAAACTCAACTTTGAGTTATTTAGGATTAAAATCCTAGGACAGAGAGTCTCTTATCTGCTCACACTTCAGTGAGAAATACAGCTTTGTGGCTTGTGAGACATTTCTAAGCATCCCTCCCTATGGATGAAAGGTTAGCCAGATAACTCAGATTTTGTACACTTCAGGTGATTTCCATTTTAAAGTAAATAAGCCTGAGATGATGCTTTTTAAAATGTACCGTGATTTCTGCTGCTGCTGCTGCTGCTAAGTCGCTTCAGTCGTATCTGACTCTGTGTGACCCCATAGATGAAAGCCCACCAGGCTCCCCCATCCCTGGGAGTCTCCAGGCAAGAGTACTGGAGTAGGGTGCCACTGCCTTCTTGCGTGTTGATCTCTCACCTGCTCTTATTCAGGAAGCATATGAAAAGCAGCTGAAAGCAGCAGAAGAGCGGGTGGAGGAGGTGGAAATGATTTTGAAGAACATGGAAGTGCTCCTCCAAGAGAAAGTGGGTGAGCTGAAGGAACAGGTGAGTGATGGACGCCTCCTTTGGGCGTCCGGGTAGCTGATGAGGGAGACAGGACCCAAGAGGACCCACTGTCCTGCTGAAGTGCTGAGGAAGGGAGAGGAGGGCAGGGAGAGAGGGGAGAGAGAGGCCTTGCTGTCCTATGAGGTCTGCTTGATGCTCCAGGAAGTGAAATGTGAGCATCTGTGGAAATACTTCTCTTCCACAGTGACCGAATGTGGTTTATCTGCAGTGCCCTGAGCCGCAGGTCCCCAGTTCGAGTCACTCCGTGCAGGCTGCCCGCTCCAGACCCCCGCTCCCCACCTGTGTAGCCCCTGCCCTGCCAGCACCACCACCCTCCAACCTTTCCGGTCACCAGTCCTCACTTTCCTTCCCAGCCGGCAGACTCCTGGTGACCCCCCTACCTGCCAGTCACTCTTGGTAAAACCTCAGTTCAGTTCAGTTGCTCAGTCGTGTCCGACTCTTTGCGACCCCATGAATCACCACACGCCAGGCCTCCCTGTCCATCACCAACTCCCGGAGGTCACTCAGATTCACATCCTTCAAGTCAGTGATGCCATCCAGCCATCTCATCCTCGGTCGTCCCCTTCTCCTCCTGCTCCCAATCCCTCCCAGCATCACTTATACACATCTAGATGTGTATAAGAGACAGGGGGTGGGCTGTCCCAACTGCCGCCTTTCCCCCACACCGCTGTCTGGGGACCCCTTTCACTCTGCCTCTGACCCCCAGCCCCTCTCCCCTTCTCTCAGTTGTGACTTGGGCTTGTGTCCCCGTGAGACCGGAAGGTTCCAGAGAAATGGCCGAGCGCTCAGCTCGCCCAGCCCCGCTTCTGCGGCCCCCTCTCCGGTCTCCCGTCGCCCGCCCCGCGCCCCGTCTTTTGGGCCTGACAGCTGGGCTCCTCGTCTCCTCTGCCAGCCCCTCAGCAGCGGCAGTCTTCCTTAGATACGCCAGAGCTGCCGGCCTGCCTCAGAGTAGACAGCGGCTTCCCCGGTGGCCTCGAGATTCTGCAGGACCTGGCCCCCTGCCCTCGGGCCCTCGCCCAGCTGGCGTGGCGGCTCTGCCTTCCTCAGGGGCCTCCTGGCCGGGCCTGCCACCGCGCGTGCGCCGGCCTCTGCCCGGGAGGTGTGCGCCAGGCAGCCTCCCCCGCGCCCCCATGCTTCTTTCAGGCCTCTCTGTGCACCTCAGGCTCAGCCGTGCGTCCCCGCCTGGGTTCCCTGTTAAAACGCCACCTGACCCTGCTTACTCTGCTGGCTCCTCCCGTTAGAGCACGTGCCTGTGGGAGCAGGGCCGTGGCCGGGCAGCATTGGCCCGCAGAGCTGCTCCGTAGCTACTTGAGTGCATGAACTCAGCGCAGACTTGCAAAGCTCAAAGCTGGGACCTCTGCGTCTCTGCATCTTGCCTAGTGTATCCTGTGTCCCCATCGCTGAAGCCCCTGTCGGTGTTGTGTGGGTGGCACCCAAGGTGCCTCGGTGCGTCCTGGCTGACATGGTGGGCCTGCACAGCACACTGAGATAAGGCAATCATTTGGGCACTCTCGACAGTTTCCTCATTGTCTTTTGCAGGCCTCCAGATATGGGTGGTCTTGTCTTCATTTCGTGATAAATCAATTTGTACAAAGTTGGCTTAAATTTTCTCTACCATATAGTTCGTCAGTTTCCTCTTTCATGCCAGGATAACAAAACCTGTCATTGCATCCAACATGTCTCTGATTTGTAAGATTCCCCAAACTAGTCTGAACGTGTGTGGAGGAATAGGAAGGGAGAGCTGGTGGCGTGGCTGCGTTAGATGTGCGGTACACTGTGGCTTTCTCCCCTCTCCAGTTTGAAAAGAACACCCGATCTGATCTGCTGCTCAAGGAGCTCTATGTGGAAAATGCTCACCTGGCAAAAGCGCTTCAAGTCACCGAAGAGAAGCAACGAGGTGCCGAGAAAAAATCCCGATTCTTGGAAGAAAAAGTTAGAGCTCTCAACAAACTACTCAGCAAGATTGCGACAGCATCCCTCGCTGTGTAGACTGCTTTTCTTCCTGGAGTTTGTTTTGAAAGAACATCTTTAAAGTAAACCACTGTGACGCTGTAACTTATTGTGGCTCACTGGTCGTACACCCCTGGATAGACGAGGATTGTGATTCTGTTTATCTCACAAGCATTTAATGAAGGTCTGTGTGCCAGATGCTGGGGAAACAGGTTGGAGAAGACTACTTTTTTTTTTTTTAGTGGTCCTTGGGTAACCTCCAGAGTTATATTCCTAATTTTGCTACTGACAAGCAAAACAGATTATGGGGTTCTCAGCAAGGTAAATGGTAAAATAAAGCAATTTTAATGTTGCACTTCTGACCTTGGCTACAGAGATTCAAATGCAAAGTCAGGGCTCTATCGTTTTACCTATAGCACTGTTAGTGCTGTGGGTTTAGTCACTGGCATTCTCGTTGGTGGATCGATATAGACACTCCAGAAATGTTGCACTTTCTGTGACTTTCAGCTGGCGATAAGGGATAGAGGAAGGAAGCCTTTTTGTCAGGGCCTGTTCCACCACGAGGGAGTCTAGACAGTGCTGATATTTTAGGGCTGTGGACTCAGGGAGGATGGTATCCATTGTGAATGCAATCTTTTCCTCATTGAAATGTCATCACACTGGAAAGTGTATTTTTTTTTTTTTTTTAAAAGGAAAAAAGTATAGTTTTATATCCAAGATATACATAAAGTGTGGTCATTTGATTTATCAGAATAAACTACTGTAATATGAAGTCACTGTATTTGCAATAAAATCCTTTTCTATTAAAACCGATTAACATGTAAATATTTTTTAAACTAAAATATTTCAAATATATAGAAAAATAGTTCTATAGGAAGCACTCATATGTATTACATAAACATGCAGATGTGTTAAGGACATTGTTACAGCATCTTGGGCAGAAGCCCAGTCCCTGTTCTACTGCAGCCAACCTCTTTCCCCTTCCTGGTGGCAACTGCTCTCCTAAAGCTGTTGCACGCTCCCTCCCCTCCATTCGTCTGCACATTTACTTTACGTGCTTGAATGAGAAAAACCTTAAACCGCTGGAATAGATGGAAAGATCAGATCTGGGGTAGGAGGACTCAGCAACATAAAGTGGCCTCTTCTCTCCATGAAACTATGGTCGTTTAACCTATGACAAAGAAGGCAAGGATAGACAGTGGAGAAAACCCTCTTCAATAAGTGGTGCTGGGAAATCTGGACAGCCACAGTAAAAGAATGAAATTAGAACATTCTCTGATACCATACACAAAAATGTACTCAAAATGGATCAAAGACCTAAATGGAAAGTTTTAGAGGAAAACATAGGCCGAACATTCTTTGAGGAAATTCTCTGGCAGTCCAAGGGTTAAGACTTGGCACTTTCACTGCTGTGGTCCTGCGTTTGATCCCTGGTCAAGGAACTAAGATCCCAAAAATCACATGGCACAGCCAAAAGAAAAAGCACTCTGACATAAATTGCAGAACTATCCTTTTTGATCCATGTCTTTGAGTACCGAAAATAAAAATAAACAAATGGGACTTAATTATACTTAAAAACTTCTGCACACCAAAGGAAACAAAAACAAAAAACTAACAGGGAAAAATTATTTGCAAAGGAAGCAACTGACAAGGGATTAATCTCCAAAATATACAAATGTAGCTCTATGTAAAAAAAATAAAAATAAAAACCCAAAAATCTGATTTAGAAATAGGCAACACAAAAAAATAAAAAATAGAAATGGGCAGAAGACCTTAATAGACAGTTCTCCAAAGAAGATAGATTGCCATGAAATGATGGCACATGAAATGATGGTCAGCATCACTAATTATCAGAGAAATGCATGACAACTGCAATGAGGTATCACATCACACTGGTCAGAATGGCCATCATCCAAAAGTCTACTAATAATAAAGGCTGGAGAGGGTGTAGAGAAAAGGAAGCCCTCCTACGTTATTGGTAATACTGTAAATTGGTACAGCCACTTTGGAGAACAGTATGGAAATTCCTTAAAAAGCTGAAAATACAATAGAACTACTGTATGATCCAGAAATCCCACTCTGGGGCATATATCTGGAGAAAACTATAATTCAAAAAGATACACATACTCCAGTGTTCAAACTCCCTTCCCATCCAAGGTTGCCACATCCCATTGAGCAGAGTGCCCCATCCTATACAGTAGGAAAGACAATTGAGTTTTCAACCTTGGGTCCATCACTTACTGAGTGGCTTTGGTGAGGTTACTTAACCTTCCCTGAGGGGAGCAGCTACTCACCTTCTGCTGGAGAAACCAGGGAGATGGGTTCCCCTCTGTCCCCTCCCCAGCAGCGCATTCCTTGGCCCTGGTCCAGTGGTACTTTGTCTTGTCCAGGCAGACGTGTTTAGGCCCGAGTTCTGCTCTTCAGTCGAGAGCCTTCATCATTAGGCTTCCTCTACTCACCACCCTGGGATCTGGGGCCTGGTGCCCACCTGTCCCAGGCCCACTGCCTCCTGGCCTCTTGCCCACTCTCCATAGCAGCTGGACCCCTCCTTCCTCCCCAGCCTTGCCTTGATTATACCTAATGTCCACCCTTACTAGACTAGCATTCCACCTAGTGACAGCGCATCTCTGATTCTGCAGAAACAGTGATCATGCACAAATAAACAAGAATAGTGACCGCTGCCGCGTGTACGCTTAACAAAATGCCGCTTCACTCTACGTGATAACCTCCAACACCCACAGCTTCATAAAGTTGGATGAGACAAATTGAGGCTGAGGGTTTAAACTTAATATTTTGGGATTTGCACACACACGGCCTGCCTGCCACCAAAATCTGACTCTTTCTGCTGCACCCCTTGGTTTTTCTTTATCACTGTGGGGGTTAGTTTATATTAGTGCCAAATCAGTACTGGAACGGCCTTGCTGGGTGAGAGCTATCCCTCTCCCTCCCCAGGCAAACAGTCTAATTTGCAGGCTGAGATCATAGTAGACAGGAGATAGATACATGGATCCATAGAGAAATGGAGAAAATAAATTGGTTGAAATATCTGAGGCTCATTTAGGGGCAGAGCCAGAGTAATAATTCAAAAGGATTCCAGCATCCCGAGCTTTGTCTTATCCACATACGACTATGATCTCTCTTCTCAAAGCTGAGGGCCCAGACATGGCCCTTGGGTTTTGCCCTGCTATAGACGTGGTTTATTTAAGCATCTGAATGCCAGCATCCCACTTTCCTTTAAACAGATTTCTTGTGCTCTGACAGCTTCAGAAACTAACCAGGGAGCAGATGTGGACAGAGCAGCCCAAGGACTGCTTGGAGCTGCCGGCTGCACTTGCCTAGATCCTGGAGAAAGAATTCTCCCATCCCTTAGCCTCATTCACGGGCTGAAAACAGCCCCAGAGCCCATCCATGTCTGTGATAAAGAATCCTCTCTCTCTCAACCCCACACACACCCAGGTTCAGACCTGGGCCAATTTCGCCACCTTTCAGATTGGCTGTTGCCTGTAGAAATGAGAGGTTGACGCTAAACTGTGAGTTTGGATCGGAATGTGCTCTTGAGCAAATGTGTGTTTCCTGCTTCTTCCCAGCCTCATCCACTACCTGGGAAGAGAGGAAAAGCTCATTGCTCTTTCCTGGGAGCCAGGCTGAGGCAGGTTGAACATCCGCTCCAGCTGTTCTCCATACCCGGGATACATTTAATCAGAGCACTGTGTCAGCTGCACAGACACAGGGCAGGAGTCCCCTCCCCACTGGGAAGTGACAACAGCCCATGACTGCATGCATGTCAACTCGCCCCCCTCCCCATCTGTGGGGACAGATCAGGGACTGAGGCTCTTGACCTCTTTTTCCCTCCAGTGAGGATCCAGCTCATGTGATGTTTATACCCTGGTAACATCACTGGCAGCTTTTTCTGAACCTTACCATCTAGCACCTGTGACCTGAAGTGCTGAGAGCTCTCCCCCTTCACCTGTAGGCAAGCCATTTGATTTCGGCTCCTCTCAACTCCTGTGGCAGAGAGAACAATTCCAGAGTGAGGGAGCAGAATCTAGGCTGTGGTGAGGAGGAGAGAGTGAGGCTGGGCAGCTCCTTCAGGGTGTTCGGTTGTGGGTTGAGCACCGTTGAGGCTGCAGGTGAAGGGGGCAGCATAGTTGAGGGAGAGGTGTTTTTTTGTTTTTAATTTATTTTTAACTGAAGGATAATTGCTTTACAGTATTGTGTTGGTTTCTGCCAAACATCAAATCAGCCACAGGACAGAGGGCTTTTTTTTCTTTTTAAAGATGGCAGCCATCCTGGTCAAAGCCTCTTGGTCCCTTCTTTTCCTCCTATCAGACACTATTTTCCCAAGTAGACAAGTTTCCCTGTTAGCTCAGTTGGTAAAGAATCCACTTGCGATGCAGGAGAGCCTGGTTCGATTCCTGGGTCAGGAAGATCCACTGGAGAAGTGATTGGCTACGCACTCCAGTATTCTTGGGATTCCTTGGTGCTCAGCTGGTAAAGAATCTGCCTGCATTGTGAGAGACCTAGGTTCTATCTCTGGGTTGGGAAGATCCCCTGGAGAAGGGAAAAGCTACACACTCCAATATTCTGGCCTAGAGAATTCCATGGACTATATAGTCCATGGCATAGCAAAGAGTCAGACACGACTGAGTGACTATCACTTTCACTTTTCATGCTTTTCATAAATGGCCTTTATTATATTGAGGAAATTTCTATTTTATTTTTTTTTATCATGAATGGGTTTTGAATTTTGTCAAGTGTTTTTTATCCATAGTCTTACTTTTAATTCTTACTTGAATGTTGGTAGAATTGAGCTTTGAATCCATTTGGTCCTAAGCTTTTAACTTTTGGGGTTTTTTTAAAAATTAATATTTGAATCTCCTTATTTGTTACTGGAGTGTTGAGTTTTTCTATTTTTTCTTGTTTTAGTCTTGACAGGGTGTATGTTTCTCAGAATTTACCTATTTTCTAGGTTTTCCAATTTGTAATTGTTCATCAATAATGATGGCCCCTTATGATTATGCTTCTTTATTTCTGAGGTATCTGTTGTAATGTCGCTTTCCTTTCTGTGTTTATTTCAGTTTCCTCTCTTTCCTTCTTAACTTAGGTAAGGGTTTATTGATACTGTTTGTTTCTTTCGAAAAATGCACTTCCAGTTCTTGCACATGCACACTGGGCATTCTGGCACACGGGCAATGTGCTTAGAGGTGTCGCTCAAGCAACAATCATTCTGGGATGGAAGATTCCAAACCGTTGAGCTTCCCACCTGGGAGGTTGTGGCGGGACAGCTCTGGCTTACCTCTAGTGCTTGTGTTGGGTTTAGGGGACTGTGAAGAGCCGAGGCGGAGGTGAGGTGTGTTTGGAGCCCATAGGCTCTGCGATGAAGATTTTTGGCTTCAGGAGTAAGAAGGGTGAGTCGCCCTTAGGCTCCTCCACCATCCCGGGGAGAGACAAAGGTCATCATAGAACCAGCTTCCAGCCCAGGTACCACATCCGAGACAGGGACCTCGGAAAGATTCACAAAGCTGCCAGTGTAGGCAACGTACCAAAGTGCAGCAGGTTCTGTTGCTTGGAAAGAATGGCCTGAATGACAGAAACAAGATGAACAGGTAAGCGGGGAGGAAGGGCCTGGCAGGGGTCCCTCCTTGTGAGTTTCCCCTCCAAGGCTCGCAGACACTTTTGTAGGATCCAGCGCCCCACAGACTTGATAGCTGGTTTCGGACTCGATTATAATTCCCCTTATAGAGCACTTTAGTGGTCGTTTTAAAGTGATTTAACTGAATGTCACTAATCACAGAAATGAAATAAAACGTGGATAGCATCTTTTTTCCTTCTTCTTCCTGCTCCTCCTTTTCATTTGTTATTATGCATCCATTAACATGATGTACTCATGAGTAAAAACTCTCAAATTCTATAACCCTCAAGAAATCTGGAACTCCCTGGCTCTCACATTGTTTTTCTCATGTGATTTATGAAAACTCTTCTTCCCATGGATCGTCCATTGTGGATATTGGCAGTGGACAGATTTTTGATGTTGTTGGCATCTTATTTTTAATGTACACATTTTTATACCATAATGTTATATATTACAGAAAACTCCATAGTGAGAAAAATAATCCCCATGACAGATCAACTTCTGGGTTAAAAATTCTTCAGATACAATGCAATATCTGTTTTATATCAGTGTACATGCTGAAGGACCTTAGAAGATAGCTTGGAAGTAGGAAGCTGGCTGTGTCCTTGACTAAGAGGACATTTTCTTAGGATCCATGGTCTTTCCATATTTAAACCAAATAAACATATAGTAGTTTTAAAGATTTTAGGTTACACATGCTGTCTTTAATTGTGATGAAATTGAAAGTTTTGTATACTAGACAAAGAGTTGCCCTTTTAGATATCAAAATTTGCTTGATGACATTTTCTATCAGAAATAATAAATTATGTGTAGATGGTGGAGAAATAACCTGGTAACTATTTAGAGAAAAGTAACTAGATTTTTATCTCACCAAAAAGTTTCATATGGAGTATGGATCAAAAATTTTAAATGCACAGGGTGAGAAAAGTACCAGAAGAAAACTGAAATTCCTACCTATTCTTTTTCTGTATGCTGACAAAGACCTTTTTTTTCCTAGTTCTACTGTTTATTAACCTTAATCTTTTTTTAATTGGATGGTAATAGCTGTACCATGTTGTGTTGGTTTCTGCTGTACAACATCATAAATCAGTTGTAAGTATACATACATCCCACCTCAGAGATCTTTCTAAGAATGATTTCAAAGGCAGCAATTCTGGAGTTACCTGGGTTTCAGCACCAAAAAAAGAAAAGAAAAAAATCTCAAAGTTCATTTAGTCAGTTCAGTGGAGTTGCTCAGTCGTATCCGATTCTTTTCGACCCCATGAACTGCAGCACGCCAGGAGTTCACTCAAACTAGGTCCATCGAGTCGGTGATGCCATCCAGCCATCTTATCCTCTGTCCCTCATCCCTTCTCCTCCTGCCCCCAGTCCCTCCCAGCCTCAAAGTCTTTTCCAATGAGTCAACTCTTCACACGAAGTGGCCAAAATACTGCAGTTTCAGCTTTAGCACAGTCCTTTCAAAGAACACCCAGGACTGATCTCCTTTAGAATGGACTGGTTGGATCTCCTTGCAGTCCAAGGGACTCTCAAGAGTCTTCTCCAACACCACAGTTCAAAAGCATCAATTCTTTGGCACTCAGCTTTCTTCACAGTCCAACTCTCACATTCATACATGACCACTGGAAAAACCATAGCCTTGACTAGATGGACCTTAGTTGGCAAAGTAATGTCTCTGCTTTTGAATATACTCTCTAGGTTGGTCATAACTTTTCTTCCAAGGAGTAAGCATCTTTTAATTTCATGGCTGCAATCACCATCTGCAGTGATTTTGGAGCCCCCCAAAATAAAAGTCTGACACTGTTTTCACTGTTTCCCCATTTATTTTAGATGCCATGATCTTCGTTTTCTGAATGTTGAGCTTTAAGCCAACTTTCACATCCATACATGACCACAGGAAAAACCATAGCCTTGACTAGACGGACCTTTGTTGGCAAAGTAATGTCTCTGCTTTTGAATATGCTATCTAGGTTGGTCATAGCTTTCCTTCCAAGAAGTAAGCGTCTTTTAATTTCATGGCTGCAATCACCATCTGCAGTGATTTTGGAGCCCCCAAAATAAAGTCTGACACTGTTTCCCCATCTATTTCCCATGACGTGATGGGACCAGATGCCATGATCTTCGTTTTCTGAATGTTGAGCTTTAAGCCAACGTTTTCACTCTCCTCTTTCACTTTCATCAAGAGGCTCTTTAGTTCCTCTTCACTTTCTGCCATAAGGATGGTGTTATCTGCATATCTGAGGTTATTGATATTTCTCCCGGCAATCTTGATTCCAGCTTGTGCTTCTTCCAGCCCAGTGTTTCTCATGATGTACTCTCCATAGAAGTTAAATAAGCAGGGTGACAATATACAGCCTTGACGTACTCCTTTTCCTATTTGGAACCAGTCTGTTGTTCCATGTCCAGTTCTAACTGTTGTTTCCTGACCTGCATATAGGTTTCTCAAGAGGCAGGTCAGGTGGTCTGGTATTCCCATCTCTTGAAGAATTTTCCAGTTTATTGTGATCGACACAGCCAAAAGCTTTGGCATAGTCACTAAAGCAGAAATAGATGTTTTCTGAAACTCTCTTGGTTTTTCGATGATCCAGCAGATGTTTGCAATTTGATCTCTGGTTCCTCTGCCTTTTCTAAAACCATCTTGAACATCTGGAAGTTCACAGTTCACTTATTTCTGAAGCCTGACTTGGAAAATTTTGAGCATAACTTTACTAGCAAGTGAGATGAGTGTGGTAGTTTGAGCATTCTTTGGCATTGCCCTTCTTTGGGATTGAAATGAAAACTGACCTTTTCCAGTGCTGTGGCCACTGCTGAGTTTTCCAAATTTGCTGGCAGATTGAAAACTGGTGGGGACCATCGAACAGGCAGCACTGAAAGGAAACGAAACAGGGGTTTCTTAAAAGGGCATAAGTGCCAGAGGATGGGGTAGGAAGGAATGGGAAGTATAGTTTAATGGGTAGAGAGTTTCATATTTAAAAGATGAGAATCCTGGTCATGGGTTGCAGAGCAGTGTGAATGTATTTGGCACTACTGAACTGTCCACTTAAACATGGATGAGATGTTAAATTTTATGGTATATGTATTATACCACACACACACCATAAAGGTGCTAGTGATTGACACACCTCTCATTCCAGAATCCAGTTTGGGTAGAGGGTTCCTTCTGCCTCAGGGTTACCACCCTATTAGAGAACACAGTGCTTCTCAATAAAATTACATCAAACCAGCTGAGGGGAAAACTGCCACCAGTGGGGAGAAGACAAAAACTCGAAGGACAAGCTTTCCACTCAGCAATTACTTTTAAAGGGGAAGTTTTATTTGTATTTCAATTTACATCATATTAATTTACAATTTAGTTTTTTTAAATGAAATCATTAAGATGTCAATTGTTGAGCAAAACATCTTTGAAGTATTCTCAGTCCTGTACAGCCATGGGGTCGCAAAGAGTCAGACACGACTGAGCGACTGAACTGAATCATGTTTACCATAATTTCACAAAATAGTAAAAGCATTTTATACAAGGAAAAGCATCAAAAAAGATCATTTTATTTGGAGCATTTTGAGAACCTCTTTCTACTTCCAAGTCCCAAATATCTGTAATTTATTCTTTCTTCACCTCTGACCCCCACTACCAACTCCCACTGCCCTAATGCAGTTTTATAAATATGTCTACAGACACAATTGTAACTGCAGAGTCGTGGAGCTGTGTGTCTGTTTTGGCACTGAATGCTGTGTAAGTCAGATCAGGACAAAGAGCGACTAAATTAACAGCAACGTCACAACAACAGAAAAATCCAAGTCAACACTCTGTTAGAAAAAATCATTGTATGACACAAATGAAGACCTGAGAAGTCTGAATTTGCAACTTTGAATAACAGGTATGGAAAAAATTCTCTGCTTTATACAACAAACTGTAGAGAATTATTGTGTTTTTAATAGTTATTGAACAATAGTCCATTGTGTAGTAAAGACCAAATGAATATTGTCAAGATTTTAAAACAGGATTCATCCCATCAGCACAGTAGCAGATGGAGCCAGGCAGAAATAATGGGACTCTCTTAATGGCTGAATTGGTATGACACCACTGAGGCATATTTGTAACCTCACATTGCTCCTTCTGTGGCCGGATGAAAAATGTAATAATAAGACACCAACTGCACATTCCAGGTTCAAGGGGGAAAACCCCACAATATAATAAGAAGTAAATCATATGTTTTGGAATGAGCAATAAAGGAGGCAGATGCTCTGACAATAATGCTGATATATCCAGGGAGGCATCTGCAATCTTGTAGGATGGCTCCTCCTCAGATTAGCACTGCCTAATTAAGAATAATTGAATTATGGGCCCTGCTGGTGAGGCTTGTATCATTTGTCTTATTGATAGCAACTCCAAAACACCCACACTTGAATTAATTCACTGGTAGTTATTACTGAATGAGAAGTGAAATGATTCAGCAGCCTAATCAGAAGGGCTGGGGAAGTGGAACAGACAGCCACGCTGTCAACTGCATACCGTGGCCCAGTGGAATATGTTATTGAGCCTGTCAGTGACACTTCTGCCTCAGTTTCTTTGTGGTGAAGCTGGAAAACACAAACTGCTCAGACCTACAGAGACATTTGCTCATCTCAACAACCTGACTGAACACCAGTGTCAAGTTTATTGGCTTCAAATTCTGCATTGATCCTGTAGGAGCTAAGAGTGACATTTTGCCCTCTTTCCAATATGCTTAAGCAATTCATATATGACAGTCAGAGAAAACATGTAACCCTCTGACGTATACCAGAAATAATGAGGCCACCTTGACTGGGTTTGGCCCATGCAGAGCAAAAACTTGAATATTTCCTGAAAATCATTTTATACCTGTTATGTGCCATGTTGGTGTCCGAAGATACATCATGACCATTTGAATGTGATAATCATATGAGAAAACTGCTGTTTTTCCTTAATGGACAGAATTACGTAAACTTGGTAACCTGGGTAATTCTGCAGCTTTTAAATTTAAATACTTTGGCCAGCCACTTCTGAAGTCCGATTCTTTTGCCCTCTTAGAAAATAAATGCTTTCTTTCCTTTTCTAAATGCTTCTTTCTCTCTCTTGCTTTGACAACCATCTCAAAAATCTTTGTGCAAAACCCCTAATGGTTTCTTATTATTTGTTTGATCAGATGCAAATTCCTTTGGCTGTTTTGTCATGGCTGCTGAAATCTGACCTTGAACTCTTTCTGCACATTTATGTCCCATTGTTCCCTCATGTGAATCCCCTGGCAGCTAGGTAGGCCATGGTTGCCTGGATTGCCAAACTTGCACATTGGCTCATGATGCCTCTTCCTTTTGCAAAATCCTTCTGACATCACTTTATCAATGCAAATTATATTCATCTCTCCAGGCACAGCTTAGGTCCTATATTGTCCATGAACCTCACTGGGTACTTCACAGCATTTTCCTTCTCTCAACTCATAATCTGTGCCACATATACAGCACTTAACCCCTTGTGCCTATGTGAAGTACTTTGCATGAACGTTTTATGTTTGAGAACTTCATCTCTCTAAATAGATCGTAAACTTCAGTCCACAGGAAAAACTAATGCAGATGTACTATTTAATGGAGGAATTGGAAACTGAGTACTGTATTGTTTTCTGCTTTTTGCAGAGTTTTCATCACAATATTGAGACATGTGAAACATTGGAATACAAGCCACTTTTAATAATTCTATGCCAAGTATGATTTTCAACCTCCCAACAACACCTTGAGCAATTCCTACACCTTTCTGATCAGTTTCTGTTATTTGCGCCAAGATGGCAGAGTAGAAGGATGTGCACTTATCTTCTCCTGCGAGAACTCCAGAATTACAACTTGCTGCTGAACAACCATCAATAGGAGAATGTTGGAGCCCACCAAAAAAAGATACCCAACGTCCAAGGGCAAAGGAGAAGCCCCAGCAAGATGGTAGAAGGGGCAAAATCACATTTAGAATCAAACCCCATACCCACCAGAGATGTTTGGGGGGATCAAACAAAACCTTGTGCACCAGGAGACCCCACAGAAACTGAGCCAGACCTGCCTTTGAGTGTTTGAGTGTCTCCTGCAGTGGCCTGTCACAGGGGCAGGGGCTCTGGGTGCAGCAGACCTGGGTGTGGCAAAAGCCCTCTTGGAGGAGGTCACCTTTAATCCCACCACAGAGCCACCAGAACTTACACAGGACTAGGGAAACAGACTCTTGGAGGGCACAAACAAAACCAGGTACACACCAGGATCCAGGAGAAAGGAGCAGTGACCCCACAAGAGACTGACCCATACTTCTCTGTGAGTTAGTGTCCAGGAGTCTCTGGTGGAGGCGTGGGTCATCAGTGTCCTGCTGCAGGTTCAGGGGCACTGAGTGTGGCAGTGTGTGCACAGAACCTTTTGAAGGAGGTTGCCATTATCTTCATTACCTCCACTATAGTTTGGTCTCAAACAACAGGGAACACAGCCATGCCCATCACAGAAAATTGGATTAAAGATTTACTGAGCATGGCCCCGCCCATTAGAACAAGATCCAGTTTCCCCTTCAATCAGCCTCTCCCATCAGGAAGCTTCCATAAGCCTCTTATCCTTATTCCTCAAAGGGTAGACAGAATGAAAACCACAATAACAGAAAACTAATTAAACAGATCACATGGACCACAGCCTTGTCTAACTCATTGAAACTATGAGCCATGCCATGTAGGGCCACCCAAGATGGATGGGTCATGGTGGAGAATTCTGACAAAATGTGGTCCACTGGAGAAGGCAATGGCAAACCACTACAGCATTCTTGCTTTGAGAACTCCATGAACAGTATGAAAAGGCAAAAAGACAGGACACTGAAAGATGAACTCCCCAGGTCAGTAGGTGCCCAATAAAAAGATGGAGCCAAAGCAAAAACAACACCAGTTGTGGATGTGACTGGTGATGGAAGTAAAGTCTGATGCTATAAAGAACAATATTGCATAGGAAGATGGAATGTTATGTCCATGAATAAAGGTAAATTGGAAGTGGTCAAACAGATGGTAAGAGTGAACATTGACATTTTAGCAATAAGTGAATTAAAATAGACAGAAATGGGTGAATTTAACTCAGATTACCATTATATCTACTACTGTGGGCAAGAATCCCTTAGAAGAAATGGAGTAGCCCTCATAGTCAACAAAAGAGTCCAAAATGCAGTACTTGGGAGCAATCTCAAAAATGACAGAATGATCTCTGTTCATTTCCAAGGCAAACCATTCAATATCACAGTAATCCTAGTCTATGACCCAACCAATAATGCTGAAAAAGCTGAAGTTGAATGGTTCTATGAAGACCTACAAGACCTTCTAGAATTAACACCCCAAAAAGATGATGTCCCTTTCATTATAGAGGACTGAAATGCAAAAGTAGGAAAAATTGGAAATTGCCTGGAGTAACAGGCAAATTTGGCCTTGGAGTACAAAATGAAGCAAGGCAAAGGTTAACAGAGCTTTGCCAAGAGAATACACTGGTCATACAAACACCTTATTCCAACAACACAAGAGAAGACTCTGCACCTGAACATCACCAGATGGTCAACACCAAAATCAGATTGATTATATTCTTCACAGCCAAAGATGGAGAAGCTTAATACAGTCAGCAAAAACAAGACTGGGAGCTGACTGTGGCTCAGAGCATGAACTCCTTATTGCAAAATTCAGATTTAAATTGAAGAAAGTAGGGAAAACCACTAGACTATTCAAATCCCTTACGATTATACAGTGGAAGTGACAAATAGATTCAAGGTATTAGATCTGAGAGAGTGCCTGAAGAACTATGGATGGAGGTTTGTGACATTGTACAGGAGGCAGTGATCAAGACCATCCCCAAGAAAAAGAAATGCAAAAGGACAAAATGGTAGTCTGCAGAGCCCTTACAAATAGCTGAGGAAAGAAGAGAAGCTAAAGGCAAAGGAGAACAGGAAAGATATACCCATTTGAATGCAGAGTTCCAAAGAATAGCAAGGAGAGATGAAAAGTCTTCCTCAGTGATCAATGCAAAAAAATAGAGGAAAACAATAGAATGGGAAAGACTAGAGATCTTTTCAAGAAAATTGGAGATACCAAGGAAACATTTCATGCAAAGATGGACACAATAAAGGACAGAAATGGTATGGACTTAACAGAAACAGAAGATATTAAGAGGTGGTAAGAATACATGGAAGAGCAATACAAAAAAAGATCTTTATGACCCAGATAATCACGATGGTGTGATCACTCACCTAGAGCCAGACATCCTGGAATGCAAAGTCAAGAGGACCTTAGGAAGAATCTCTACAAACAATGCTAGTGGAATTCCAGCTGAGCTATTTCAAATCCGAAAAGATGATGCTGTTAAAGTGCTGCACTCAATATGCCAGCAAATTTGGAAAACTCAGCACTGGCCACAGAACTGGAAAAGGTCAGTTTTCATTCCAGTCCCAAGGAAAGGCAATGCCAGTCAAAGTTGCTCAGTTGTGTCCAACTCTTTGTGACTCCACAGACTATACAGTCCATGGAATTTTCTAGGCCAGAATACTGGAGTGGGTAGCCTTTCCCTTCTCCAGGGGATATTCCCAACCCAAAGAGTGAATCCAGGTTTCCCGCATTGCAGGTGGATTCTTTCCCAGCTGAGCCACCAAAGAAGCCCCACATTTTGAGCACAGTTGTACTCATCTCACATGCTAGCAAAGTAATGCTCAGAATTCTCCAAGTCAGGTTTCAACAGTACATGAACTTCTAGATGTTCAAGCTGAATTTAGAAAAGCCAGAAGAACCAGAGATCAAATTTCCAACATCCCTTGGGTCATCAAAAAAGCAAGAGAGTTCCAGAAAAACATCTACTTCTGCTTTATTGACTAAGCCAAGGACTTAGACTGTGTGGATCACAATAAACTGTGGGAAATTCTTCAAGAGATGGGAATACCAGACCACATCACCGGCCTCCTGAGAAATCTGTATGTAGATCAAGGAGCAACAGTCAGAACTGGACATGGGACTCCTTTTCCAAATTGGGAAAGGAGTACGTCAGGGCTGTATACTGTCACCCTGCTTATTTAACGTCTATGCAGAGTACATCATGCAAAATGCCAGGCTGGATGAAGCACAAACGAATCAAGGTTGTACGGAGAAATACTGATAACCTCAGATACGCAGACGACACTGCCCTTATGGCAGAAAGTGAAGAAGAACTAAAGAGCCTCTTGATGAAAGTGAAAGAGGAGGGTGATAAAGCTTGCTTAAAACTCAACATCCAGAAAACTAAGATCATGGCATCTGATCCCATCACTTCATGGCAAATAGATGGGGAAACAATGAAAACAGCAAGAGACTTTATATTTTTTGGCTCCACAATCACTGAAGATGTTGATTGCAGCCATGAAATTAAAAGATGTTTGCTCCTTGGAAGAAAAGCCACGACCAACCTAGACAGCATATTAAAAATCACAGACATTACTCTGCCAACAAACGTCCGTCTAGTCAAGGCTATGGTTTTTCCAGTAGTCATGTATGGATGTGAGAGTTGGACTATAAAGAAAGCTGAGCACCAAAGAATTGATGCTTTTGAATTGTGGTGTTGGAGAAGACTCTGGAGAGTCCCTTGGACTGCAAGGAGAGTCAAGCAGTCTATCCTAAAGGAAATCAGACCTGAATATTCATTGAAAGGACTGATGCTGAAGCTGAAGGTCTAGTACTTTGGCCACGTAATGCGATGAACTGACTCGTGGAAAAGACCCTGATGCTGGGAAAGATTGAAGGCAGGAGAATGGGACTACAGAGGATGAGATAATTGGATGGCATCACTGACTCAATGGATTGAGTTTGAGCAAGCTCCAGGAGTTAGTGGTGGACAGGGAAGCCTGGCGTGCTGCAGTCCATGGGGTTGTAAACAGTCGGACATGACAGTGACTGGAGTGAACTGAACTGAGTCCAGTTAAAAGCTTCAGTTTCATATCTGATGCAAAACTCTTCTCCAGTGCTGGTCAGACTTTTTTGTCTTCTGTCTTCTGTCTGGAGCTTGGGGAAGGGATGGCAGGGAAGAAAAATTTCTTTTGTCTTCTTTGGGTGATCACAATCTGCTTTTTGTTGCTTTTCTGGTAATGCTGATGAGAGAGGATGCCTGGTTGCAGAGTGCAGATGCTGACTTTCTGACGGGGTCTCCACTACAACATCCCTTCCTCTGGGATCTTTGGTTTCAGATCAGCCTCTTCCCTTGACCTCTTCTTACTACAAGACCACTTTCCTGGCAATGGCTTCCATGAGTGCTGTTCTGGTTGGATGATTCCCTTCCACGCAGTTTCTGTGGATCCATCAACCACACATAAAGTCATGTTATTCATACAAAGTAGCACAAGTGCTGACTCCAGCGGCTGCTTTCTCCGTACTGCTTCTCCCCTGTTCCCCTTCCTCTGTTCATGTCAGCCTGGGGGCACATATGCAAGACCACTTTCTCAGCAGATACCAAGTGGGGAGAAAATGACAGTGCCCCGAGGTGTACACACCTACATTTCACACATATGATTCTCTTGTATACTCCTGATCAACCTTGGGCTTACGTTACAAGATACCAATTTTGTGAAGCTATTTTTCTAATAGCAGTTCTTGGTCAAAATTATTCTTGATCAAAATTGTAAAATGAATAGCTGTTTCAATTCTAAATAAGGTAGTTCTAATGAAAGCCTGAGATTGCCTCAGATATCATATCATATCATATTATATTATATGCACAAGAATCTTTATTTCACTGAAGAAGACACTATTTTAGCAGTTTATTCTCAGTCCTGAAACTTTAAAAAATTTGTCATGTATGAATTTTATTTTATTAGAGGTAGTTTGAGACATCTGTGTAAATTTCAGACACCTTCCAGACAATTCCATTATATTTTATAGACATCCATTTCCCCTATAATTTTTTCAGCTTAATTTTTATTTTTGATTAAGTTTTTGTGGGTATCCTACCCCATCATCAGTATAATCTTTTCTAGATTTTTACTTTGGGGTCACTTTAAGCTGCTTTGGGGCATTCTAATTTTGTATTCTCTATCTGATATTTCCAACAGCTACAGTTCTTGAGGGCCTAATTCTTTATTTATCCAGCTCTTTTGCTCATGGCTGGTGTGTTTTATAATTTTGGATTGTGATACCATGTTTGTCTGAATTTTGTATGTTAATTTATTGTTTGGGGGTTTCCCAAACCAATCAGAGACTGAATTTTAATCCCAAATGCATGAGGGTAAACCAGTAGTTATGAATTTCAGAAGACATTTTTTATTTTTTAAGCACCCTAAATCTGTGCCAAGACAGAACAATCTTGTGTTTCCTTTTTGCTGATAGGCAGACAGCAATTTTCTAGCCTTCTTTTTTTACTGAGGTTGAGCACATGGATTTTACTGCACAACTCCAAATCCCTGGTTTTTGTAAGTTTAAGATCTTATTTTCTGTCTGCAGGTCACTCTTAAAAACCAAGCCTTTAGAAAATAGGAACTGTCCACTGCTTTGAGGCCAATTACACTTTTAGGGTCAGCCTGCAACTATGGGTAACAACTTGCTTTTAGGGGGAATTACCCATACATTAAAAAAAATGAACTCAGGTATGCATTGGAGAGAATGACTTATATTTGATTCAGTTTTTCTAAGTATCTTATAGAAAAAAAAAAGAAAGAAAGAAAACATCTAGCCTGCTATTCCTTTAAATTTCAAATCCTACCTACTCATATTTTAGAATTTTCTCCATATCTTGCGCTGAGCAATGTAATAAGAAAATACTGTTTATTGAATGCAATTTATGTGCCAAGTGCTTTATATTTGTGATTCTATTTTGTTGTAATCTTTTCTGTAATTCTGATTATACCATATAAATGGGACTCTATCTATTACTCTTTGTATCCACCCCTTGTGTGTATTCTGTATATTACTATGATGATGTTGTTCAGTCGCTAAGTTGTGTCTGACTCTTTGCGACCCCGTGGACTACAGCATGACAACATTCTCTGTCCTTTACAGTCTCCCAGAGTTTGCTCAAATTCATGTCCATTGAGTCGGTGATGACATCTAAACATCTCATCCTCTGTTGCCCCCTTATCATTTTGCCTTCAATCTTTCCCAGCATCAGGGTCTTCTCCAATGAGTCAGCTCTTTGCATCAGGTGGCCAAAGTATTGGAGCTTCCGCTTCAGCATCAGTTCTTCCATTGTGACATATATTTGGTCTTCACTCAGTTGAGCTCCTAAAACTCTGAATTTCCTAAGTGATGAGAGTTGTTAAGGTGTCTCTTCTTACATTAATTGGGCTTCCCAGGCAGTGCTAGTGGTAAAGAACCCTCCTGTCAATGCAGGGTTTGATCCCTAGGTTGGGAAGATACTCTGGAGAAGGAAATGACAACCCACTCCATTATGATTAGGAGGGCTGGAGCTTTCACTCCTACCACGTGCCCTCCTGGGAAGGTAGAGGGTCTGGAGGTTAAATTCATCGCCAATGGCCAGTGATTTAATCAATCATGCCTATGTAATGAACCTCCATAAAACCTGGAAGGACAGGTTGGTGAATTTGTGGAGATTCAGGAAGAATGGTATGCCATTCAGGAATAGTGGGAGGTCTGGGCCCTTTCCCTAGACCTTACCCTATGCATCTCTTCTCTGTGGCTGTTGCTGAGTGATGCCTGCTAAAATAAACTGCTAATGTAGTGAGTAAGGTGTTTTTCTGAGTTCTGCAAGCCACTCTAGCAAATTAATCAAACCAAATTTGATTGGTTGGAACCTTCAGTCCATAGCTGGTGACAGCACTGGTGATAGGCACATAGAAAAAATGTACCTATTTTCAGATGAAGACCTGTGACCAGGGAAGTGAAGTGACTTGTCCAAGGTTATAGAGGTAGTCAGTGATAGTCAGTGACTGATTTGCAGTAAAACATCAGATGCCAAAGTCCATAACCCCCGCCACTTGGGAAGTTATTTCTTTCATTAATTTCTGAAAAGCCAAGGTGAGTAGCTGAATTATGAAAGGGGCTTGATTAAATGATAACTGAAAAACATTCTTCACATCATTAATTTTAAATTACATTGAATTTTAATAGTCAGAGGATTTATATTATATAGAATCAAAGAGATTTCATAGAGTCAGCACTAGAGAGTAAAACTTCCAGGCTCCCTTGGTTATACATTGTGCCAATTTTTGTCTTATTTCTGAAAAGTAGGTAACATTTATTTGAAAACTGTATTTTGCGTTCTCACCTTATTCAAGAGAAAATTAAAAACCACTGTGCTTTATTTCTTTCCTCCCCTACTTTTTTTAGTCCCTGATATAAAGGAGATTGGCAAACTATTGTTTTTACTGAGCCCATTATAAAAATCAATTGATTATTATTTCTAAAAAACCCACAAAAATTAGCTAGTTCAAAATGTTTTATTCTTACAAGTCTCTAAGTAGTAGTAGTAGTAAAGTCGCTCAGTCGTGTCCGACTCTTTGTGACCCCATGGACTGTAACCTACTAGGCTTCTCTGTCCGTGGGATTCTCCAGGCAAGGATACTGGAGTGGATTGCCGTTTCCTTCTCCAGGGGATCTTCCCAACCCAGGGATCGAACCCGGGTCTCCCACACTGGAGGCAGACGCTTTAACCTCTGAGCCACCAGGGAAGCCCACAAGTCTCTAAACATTCTAAAATAGATAAAGTTGCCTTGCTTCAACTAATCTATTACAGTTTTCTGTTTAAGTCAAAGTATTTAAACTAGAGAACACTTTCTTCAATAGAGGCTAAAGCTAGCAAACTGATGATCAAAGTCAAGCAAATATCACAAAGAATATCTATACCTAGAGAGAGTTTGTAGTGAAGATGAGATTCTCACAATAGATGAGTAGATATTGTATGCTGAATAGAAAGGCTATTTTGGATCTTTTCAGGATAAATCAGCCTGTAACAAATTGTGAGTCACCACTGCTGTGGTTCGTTCTCAGATGGAATTTGGAATAAATGAATATGTGTGCTCTCTGAGTATAAAGATTCTGACTTATAGTGCCTTTTTCAGTTTAGTGCTATGAAAAAAATGACTTCTATTGTCTGAAAGAGTAGTTTTCGGTAGAGTCTGGAAAACGTTCTTATACTTTTAATGGCAAATTTAAAAATGTTGTCCACAGGGTTCTATATTGTGCAGCTGGAGGCGAAGTCTGAGTCCATTTCACAGAAAGCGTGGAGCCTTGATTACTGGATGGGCTCCCATGGTGGCATGCACAGAGAACAGCTTTTCAATCTTTAGAGTCAGAGTGTGGGTTTGCTTATGTTAGGTTGTGAATCAATGCTTTTTAACTGCAAAATTGAAATACAAAATATTTTGGCAATACAGTTTTTAAAAATACACAAAGAGTTGTAAAAGTCAGTATTTAGGCAAAAGAATCTTTCCAAAATAGGATAGTTTTGAGTGACAGTATGATTTTAACATGCCTTATTAATTTCCATGCACCTCTTTATATAGAGCATAATATTAGATCAAAGGCAGGACATCTCTTATTCACCTTTTTATCCTCTCACTCCTACTATGCCTGGTCAGTCTTGGATGAAGGTCTTTGGAGATATCCATCTAAATGGTCATGGACAAGCCTCTGCTTGAACATGTTTCAACACAGTTATCCCCAATATACCAGTCAACCTATTCTGGTTTTGACAGCTTAGGCAGAAACCTTTTCTTCTCTTGAAGAATTTTTATTCGCTCTTCTTTAATTGAAACTGAGCAGAGCCATGCAGCTTCCCTGCCTGCAAGTACAAAGACCCCTCTGTGTCTCTTGCCTCTTGCTTGTAGAAAAGCTGAAGTCTCGCAGGATCACATAAGAGCAGGCTCAAGCAATGAATGATTAGGACAATAAAGTCATAGACTCAATGTCTGATGAAAAATTGGGTTTAATGCTGTGGCTTATAATCATCTATATTTTTGTGGGCATTAGAATAATTGTAGCTTGCTCTAAAATTGTCAGCAAAGAGATGCTACAGACCCATGCTGATAATTCTCAGTCTAAGATCTCGATGCCCTTTCTCAGCATGAAACAGAGAAGAGGGACCTTTGCCCCTAATCTCATAGAAATGGAAGGATATCTAACAGTGGGAATTGGCAGGCAGCTTTTCTATTTATCTGTTTCCCTCGAATCTTAATCATAAAAATGAGATCCCTATGTAACATTTAACCTAATTCTTGACTTCTATTTTACTGAACATGCACAATGCCTTGCCTAAACTGTTGATTCCTTTCCTAGATTAAAATGAGTGAAAAGTGAAGAAGTAAATAGTAAAAGAATAACTGACTTTCTACACCAAACTTCCCTTTAGCAAATTTGCATGTTGTCCATGTGGGCAATACAGCATCCAAAAAAGGGTCAGGAGAAGTCAGTCGGTCTGCACTCAGTGGAAAAATGACAAAGAATCTGACCTCTTACCTTAAAGATTAACTGGGATTGTTTCTCCCTTTTCCCTAAAAAATTGTCATGGCTGAGAAAACCTCAGACAAGTGTTCACTATCTCCTCAGATTGCCAGATTTCCTGAATAAAGCAGATTTCCTTTCTCATCAAAACTTGCCTCTCAATTGTTTGATTTTGAAAGGTGAAAAGCCAAATCTGTTCAGTAAATAACTTTCTCATGCCAGGCTTGTCCTCTGAAGCCTCACAGAACAAGTCTGTTCCTTCTTCCATGTGAAAAGCCTTTTAGACATTTGAAGTCAGATACAATGACACAACATTTGATTTATGGTGTGGCGAGTGCTACACCCCTGGGTTAGGAAGATCTCCTGGGGAAGGGAACAGCGACCCACTCCAGGAGAATTGCCTGGAGAATTCCGTGGACAGAGCAGCCTGTGCTGGGTCCTTGTTGCTGTATGCGGGATTTATCTAGCTGTGGAGAGCCAGGGCTACTCTCTAGTTGCAGTGTGCCACCTGCTCACTGCGGTGGCTTTTCCGGCTGGGGAGCACTTCCTCTAGGTATGCGGGCTTCAGCAGCTGGCAGCTGTGGGCTCAGTGGTTGCGGCATGTGGGCTTAGTTGCCCCCCTGCATGTGGAATCTTTCCAGACCAGGGATCGAACCATGTACCCTGCATTGGCAGGCAGATTCCTAACTCTTGGACCATCAGGGAAGTCCCTAAGATTTGGATTTTGAAGAAGTTTTTTTTTTTTTTTTTTTATGGGTTACCCTCACACTCGTTTAAATTGTGTTAACCTTGTTGTCAACCAAAATCCCTGTTCTCTTTTCTCATGCTTTTTAAACACTTCCACACATCCCCGAGTAGAGTTTGAGTTAGACTTTGAAATTTGCATTTATCTCTCTTAAATTTCTTGTTGTATTTAGCTTATCATTTTGGCTTACCAGAATCTTCATAAATTTTTCTTATATTAGCTGAAGATCCTATAATGCTCTTTTATGTCACTTCCAGCCTCATCTCTCATCACTCCCACCCTCATACACTCTACTCCGTACATACAATCAGAAATATAATTCTTGGGACAAGTCATGCTTTATCTCAGTTTGAGTCATTGCTTATACTATTTTGTTATACTTTTTCCTTTTTTTCCTCTGATAGCTCTTATTCTTCAAGGCTTGACTGAGACATCACTTTTTCTAGGACTTTGTTTATTACTGGGTGAGATGGCTTACCTTGGAGCTCTTATGGTACTCTGTATTTATGTTAGTCCTAGCACTCATCAAACTCTTATACATTATAATGGTCATATCCTTGGCTCATTTCCTCACTAACCTGTATTATCCTGAATGCATTTTGAATCTTCAGTGTCTAGTATAATGCATGGCATGTAGTAAGCTTTTACTACATATTTCTTGAGTCAAATGGCCTCAGCAAAGTAATAAGAAACATGTGTATATGACCAAGGATGTTGCCCTATTATATACCTCATTAAACCTGCTCCTGCAACCCATAATCTGTGTTTTAGACTCCGGTCATTCAACCAGTTATGGTCCTACCACACCAAGTCACTTCTAGCACACTTCTTATATCTTACAAGACCATTACCAAATATAATAATACCATTCATAAATTCAGTGATGCTATGCATATGGACTTTACTTGGCCTACAGTCCCAGAAATGAAATATTTGTGTCGACCTTAAACTATAATGGTATAAAATTCTTTTTTTAAAAAAATTATTTATGGCTGCACTGGGTCTCCGGTGCTGTGCATGGCTCTTCTCTAGTTATGGTGAGCAGGGGCTACTCTTTGTTGTGGTACATGGGCTTCTCATTGCAGTGGTTTCTCTTGTTGCAGAGCACCAGGGTGAACTGTGCTAATCTTAGTCACTCAGTCGTGTCCTACTCTTTGCAGCTCCATGGACTGTAGCCCATTGGGCTTCTCTGTCTATGGGATTCTCCAGGCAAGAATACTGGAGTGGATTGCTGTGCCCTCCTCCAGGGGATCTTCCCTACCCAGGGACGGAGCCCACATCTGTTGCTGTCTACCTGCATTAGAAGGGGGGTTCTTTACTGGTGCCACCTGTGTAGTTGCAGCATGCAGACTCAGTAGTTAAAGCACATGGGCTTAGTTACTCTGCAGCATGTGGGGTCTTCCCAGGCCAGAGGTTGAGCCGATCTCCCCTGCACTGGGAAGTGGACTCAACCACTGGACCACTGGTTGTTCAGTTGCTCAGTCATGTCCGACTCTTTGCAGCTGCATGGACTGCAGCATGCCAGGCTTCCCTGTCCTTCACTATCACCTGGAGTTTGCTCAAACTCATCCTCATTGAGTTGGTGATGCCATCCAATCATCTCATCCTCTGTCGCCCCGTTCTTTTCCTGCCCTCACTCTTTCCCAGCATCAGGGTCTTTTCCATTGAGTTGACTCTTGGCATCAGGTGACAAAAATATTGGAGCTTCAGCATCAATCCTTCCAATGAATAGTCAGGGTTGATTTCCTTTAGGATTGACTGATTTGATCTCCTTGCAGTCCAAGGGATTCTCCAGAGTCTTCTTCAGCACCACAATTTAAAAGCATCAATTCTTCGACACCTCAGCCTTCTTCATGGTCCAACTCTCACATCCATACATGACTGCTAGAAAAACCATAGCTTTGACTATATGGACCTTTTTTGTCAGGGAAGTCCCTATAATGGCATTTAATTTTTATTCCCAGTTTTTTGTTTAATTCTTCCCTGTATTGTTTATAGAAGCCTTTAATCTCATCTTAGTTTTCTGTAGATTTTATTTGTATTTTCAAAACGCCTTTAGCAAATTTAGGATACCTAATTATTTTTACAAATATTAAATATGTTTATGCTATCACTGATTTTTGTCTTTTAACTCTACCTTATGACCCCCTTTCTTAATGTGAAACGTTTTATTTATGGTTTAAGCAATTCTAGAGAAAGAGAATTAACCTTGATGAAGTACATGTATGCCAGACAGTTCCTCCTTGAATTATTTCTTATTCCTCAGAAAACTGCTCTTTCTCCACATCCTTACCAAACACTTGTTGTCTTTGATAATAGCTATCTGATCGGTGTGAGATCTTTTCATGTGTTTGTGATTCATCTCTATGTCTCCCTTGGAAAAATGTCTATTCAGGCCCTCTGCCCAGTTTCAGTTGAGTTGTTTGCTATTAATATTTTGATGCTGAAGAATATGATTTCTTTATATAGTTTGGATATTAACCCCTTGTTGCATATATCATTTGCAAATATCTTCTCTTATTCAGTACACAGTTTTTTGGTTTTCTTTTCTTTCTTTTTTTTTTTATTTTTATCATTTCCTTCTCTGTGTTTGCTTATTAATTTGATGAAGTTCCATTTATTTTTGCTTTTGTTTCCCTTGCCTGAGGAAAGAACCAAAAAACTTCTGCTAAGACATCAAAGAGTATATTGCCTAGAAGAGGATACACTTCTAGGAGATTTATGGTTTCATTCTTACATGTAAGTCTTTAATCCATCATGAGTTTATTTTTGTACATAGTGTGAGAAAGGGATCCAGTTAGATCCTTTTGAATGTAGTTTACAGTTTTATCAATACTATTTACTGAAAAGAGTATCTTTTCTTCATTGGAAAAGTTCCTGGTGCTGGGAAAGATTGAGGGCAGAAGGAGAAGAGGCATTAGAGGATGAGATGGCTGGATGGCATCACCAATGCAATGGATATGAACTTGGGCAAACTCCTGGAGATGGTGAGGGACAGAGAGGCCTGACGTGCTGCAGTCCATGGGACTGCTAAAAGTCGGACATGATTGGGCGATTAAACAACAACAAGACAGCATATATATAGGTCTTATTTTTTATCCATTCAGCTGTTCTAAGTCTTTTGTTGGACTCTACAATGAGGTTTATATGTAGTAATCTATAGGTTTATATGGGCTTCCCTGGTGGGTCAGATGGTAAAGAATCTGTCTGCTATATGGGAGACCCAGATTTAATCCCTGAATTGGGACGGTCTGCTGGAGAAGAGAATGGCTACCCTTTCCAGTAAACTTGTCTGGAGAATCCCATGGACAGAGGATCCTGGTGGGCTATAGTCCATGATTATTTTAAGTTGCTGATCTGTTAAGTTCAATGCATTTTAAAATTCTGCAATGTTACTCCTCCTCTCCATGTTTATTGTTTGTGACATCATATTTTAACATCATTTTGTTTTGTGCATAGCTTTCCTTATTATTCTTTACCAACTGAGGCACAGTAAAGGACAGAAATGCTATGGATGTAACAGAAGCATAAATATTAAGAGGTGGCAAGAATACACAGAATAACCTATACAAAAAAGATCTTCATGACCCAGATAATCACGATGGTGTGATCATACACCTAGAGCCAGACATCCTGGTGGGCGAAGTCAAATTGGCCATAGGAAGCATCACTATGAACAAGGCTAGTGGAGGTGATGGAATTCCAGTTGAGCTATTTCAAATCCTAAAAGATGATGCTGTGAAAGTGCTGCACTCAATATGCCAGCAAATCTGGAAAACTCAGCAGTGGCCACAGGAATGGAAAAGGTCAGTTTTCTTTCCAATCCCAAAGAAAGGCAATGCCAAAGAATGCTCAAACGACTGCACAATTGCACTCATCTCACAGCTAGCAAGGTGAAGGTGAAGTCGCTCAGTCGTGTCCGACTCTTTGCAACCCCATGGACTGTAACCTACTAGACTTCTCCGTCCACGGGATTCTCCAGGCAAGAATACTGGAGTGGATTGCCATTTCCTTCTCCAGGGGATCTTCCTGACCCAGGGATCGAACCCGGGTCTCCCACATTGGAGGCAGATGCTTTAACCTCTGAGCCACCAGGGAAGCAGCTGTCACAGCTAGCAAAGTAATGTGTAAAATTCCGCAAGCCAGGCTTCAACAATATGTGAACCATGAACTTCCAGATGTTCAAGCTGGGTTTAGAAAAGGCAGAGAAACCATAGATCAAATTTCCAACATCTGTTGGATCATAAAAAAAGCAAGAGAGTTCCAGAAAAATATCTAGTTTTGCTTTATTGACTATACCAAAGACTTTGACTGTGTCGATCACAAGAAACTGTGGAAATTTCTTCAAGAGATGGGAATACCAGACCACCTCACCTGCCTCCAAAGAAATACGTACGCAGGTCAGGAAGCAACAGTTAGAACTGGACATGGAACAACAGACTGGTTCCAATAGGAAAAGGAGTACGTCAAGGCTGTATACTGTCACTCTGCTTATTTAACTTCTATGCAGAGTACATCATGAGAAATGCTGGACTGGATGAAGCAGAAGCTCGAATCAAGATTGCTGGGAGAAATATCAATAACCTCAGATATGCAGATGACACCGCCCTTATGGCAGAAAGTGAAGAAGAACTAAAGAGCCTGTTGATGAAAGTGAAAGAGGAGAGTGAAAGAGTTGGCTTAAAACTGAACATTCAGAAAACTAAGCTCATGGCATCTGATCCCATCACTTCATGGCAAACAGATGGGGAAACAATGGAAATAGTGAGAGATTTTATTGTTTGGGGCTCCAAAATCACTGCAGATGGTGACTGCAGCCATAAAATTAAAATATGCTTGTTTCTTGGAAGAAAAGCTATGACCAACTTAGACAGCCTATTAAAAAGTAGAGACGTTACTTTTCCAAGAAATGTCAGTCTATTCAAAGCTATGGTTTTCCCAGTAGTCATGTATGAATGTGAGAGTTGGACTATAAAGAAAGCTGAGCACTGAAGAACTGATGCTTTTGAACTGGTATTGGAGAAGACTGGAGAGTCTCTTGGACTGCATGGAGATCCAAACAGTCCATCCTAGAGGAAATCAGTCCTGAATATTCACTGGAAGGACTGATGTTGAGGCTGAAACTCCAATACTTCGGCCACCTGATGTGAAGAACTGACTTACTGGAAAAGACTCTGATGTTGGGAAAGATTGAAGGTGGGAGGAGAAAGGGATGACAGAGGATGAGTTGGTTGGATGGCATCACTGACTCAATGGACATGAGTTTGAGTAAGCTCTGGGAGTTGGTGATGGACAGGGAAACCACATGACTGAGTGACTGAATTGACTGACTTCCTCATTATGGATATGATTTCATTACTTTTTTGTTTTAATCTTCCTATTAGCTTTATAAATTGTTGATTTGCTGCCTTTACTGTATATTTGCCTTTACCAATGAAATATTGTCTTTTGTGCTTTTCACATTTCTAGTTTTGACCTTTTTTTTTCCACTTAGAGAAGTATCTTTACCTCATTTCTTATTTAGCTGGTTTAGTGATGCTAAACTCTTTCTAACTTTTGCTTGTCTAAAAATACTTGATCTCCTTATCAAATCTGAATGAAAGCCTTTCTGGGTAGAGTATTCTTGGTTGTCATTTTTTTCCTTTTATCACTTTATAAAAGTGCTAACACTTTAAAAACGTGGAGTATCTTGCCATTCCCTCTGGCCTGCAGTTTCTGTTGATAAGTCTGCATATAGTCTCATGGAAGTTCTCTTGCACATAACTTGTTGCTTTGCCCTTGCAGCTTTTAATATTCTCTCTTTATTTCTAACTTCTGCCATTTTAATTACAATGTGTCTTGATTTGGTCCTCTTTAGGTTGATTCTGTTTGACACTCTCTGTACTTCCTGGAACTGGATGTCCATTTCCTCTCCCAGGCCAGGGAAGTTATCCACTATTATGTCTTCAAATATGTCTTGGCCCCTTTCTCTCTCTTTCTTCTCCTTCTGGGATCCTTATAATGTGAATGTTTTGATGCTGTCCCAGAGGTCTCTTAAACTGTCCTCATTTTTTAAAATCACTGTCCAGTTTCAGTGATTTCCACTAGTGTCTTCCAATTTGCTAATTCATTTCTCTGTATCATCTAATCTACTGTTGATTCCTTCCAGTGTATTTTTTAATTTCAGTTGTATTCTTCATCCAGGTCTGGTTGTTCTTTATATTTTTTTTAACTCTTTGTTAAAACTTCCTAACTACTCCCTCT
Source organism: Cephalophus harveyi (assembly GCA_006410635.1). Taxonomy (NCBI): domain Eukaryota; kingdom Metazoa; phylum Chordata; class Mammalia; order Artiodactyla; family Bovidae; genus Cephalophus; species Cephalophus harveyi. The sequence goes on along the minus strand of SJYT01038109.1, from coordinate 17,437 downwards.
GCTTTTCCATTTTCCTCTGTGAGTTCTGTGAGCATCTTTATCAAATTGGTTGCTTATCTCTACTTCATTTAATTCTTCTTCTAGGGTTTTATCTTCATATTTCTCTGTTGCCTCATTTTGCCCAATGTGATATTTTTATTTCTATGTATTTGGGAGGTTGGTTTATGTTTCTGGATCTTGGAAAATAGGCTTTGTGTAGGAAACATCCCAGCAATGTACTCTCTTCTTGTCACCAGAGCTCTATGCTTCAGGAGTGCCCTCTTTGTGGGCTGCGTGGGTCTTTATGTTGTGGTGGGGCTGACTAGTGTGGAAACACTTGGAGATGTGACTGGCCCTTGGTCTGGTTGGTTGCCAGGCTCTGCCTTGGGTGGAGTCTAGTGATAGGGGAGACTGGGTCCTGGTGTAGCAGACTGCATGTCCAGAGAAGTCCATGGGTTGGTATTGGCTATCAGGTGAGTGGTACCAGGACATAAAGTGACTGGCTATGAAACTCTGGGGACCCTCAGGCTCATGTTGGCCTGCTGCTGGGCAGAGCTGGGTCCCCTGGTATCTGCTTGCTGGGCTTGCGGTCCTAGCACCAGTATCAGCCTGCTGGGAGATGAGGTCAACTGTTGACATGGCTGGCCACGTAATCTGGGGTGAGCCAGAGCTGATTGCAGCATGCTGGTACATGGCACCAGATTCTGCCAGGCTAGCTGAGGGGGCAAAATTGTTCTGAGCTTGTGTTTGCCTACTGTTGGGTGTGGCCAGGGTCCAGCATGCTGGTGGGTAATGGGTCTTGACTTGGCTGTCTATGAGGGGTGGTTGTCCGGGGCCTGCTGTCAGCCTGCTGGTGGAGGGGCCAATCTGACGGCTAGCCATGGTGGCTCCTGGGTCCTGGGGCAGTAGACTCGTTGATGGATGGGGGTAGGTCCTGGGCTCTCTGGTGAATGGGGCTGAGTACCAGGTTGGCTAGGTGCTCAGGGAATCCTATAGCAGTTGGCCTGCTGGTGGGTAGGGACCTGGCCTAGGGCATCCCAGGGCTGGTGATGACCAAGTGTTGGGCAGGGCCAGGTCCTAACACTAATAAGCTAGAGGGAGGATTTCAAAATGGTGCTTAACAGCATCAGTGTCTTCATGGTGAAATGAGCTTCCAAAAATGGTTGCTGCCAGAGTCTGTGGCCCCAGGGTGAGTTTCAGTTGACTTTTGCCTCTCTAGGAGGCTCTCCAATATTTAACAAGTGGGTCTGACACAGGGCCTTTTCACCTTACTGCTTTTGCCCTGGGTCTCAGGGTGTGTGAGATTTTGTGTACATCCTTTAAGAGTGGACTCTCTATTTCCCACACTCCTCTGGCTCTCCTAAAAGTAAGCCTCACTGGTTTTCAAAGACAAATGTTCTGGGGGCCTGTTTTTCTGGTGCACGACTCCTGGTCTTAGGAGCTCAATGTGGGGCTCAGACCTCGTGCTCCTTGGGGAGAATTTTTGTAATTATAATTATCGTCTCATCTGTGAGTTGCCTAACTGGACTGTGGATCTTGACTGTACTGTATCTATGCCTCTCCTACCTGTCTTTTTTTTAGCTGGTTCTGGTTCTTAGCTGGTTCAGAAGATGTTTTCTGCTAGTCTTCAGGTGACTTTCATGGGTAATCTCTCTGTAAATAGCTGTAGCTTTGGCGTGCCTTTGGAAGGGGTTGAGCTCAGGGTTTTCCTCCTCTGCCACCTTAGCCACTTCTCTCTCTAGCAGAAGAAAGATTTTCCTCACATGTGGACCAGAGATACTGTGAACTCTTGATCTTGATCTGAATGACTGTAAACTTAGAAAATAATTACAACTGTATCACAGTAGAGCATATATTGTCTGTAGAATGGTGACATACTGAAAGATATTTTGTAAGTGAACAGAAGCAGGGAGCTTAGAGAGTGGTTAGAAGTGGAAATTTGAGAGTCATCAACAGAGATGCATAAGATGAATTAACTTAACCAATATACATTGAGCACTTACATATGCTGGGTAATCTTTTTAGGCATATGCATAAAATTTTGAGCATTAGCACATGTTACTACCTTTCGAGTTTGTATCTAGGCACTAGAGCTTTAGGGACAACAGGGAGACTGATTAGAAGGGATATTCTGATACTAATAATTAAAAGGATATGCTTATTCATGTAAATACAACTTTTAAGTTTCCTAGGCATTGAATTGTAATTCTGTCATTGAACTGAAATCTGTTACAGCCGTTCAAAAATAGCAATGTCATACCTAAACATTTTGTGGGATGTTTAAAAAAATATGGCATTTAAATTTAAACATGAACTAAAAAATGAAGCAAGTCCTGTCATAATTTGACAGGCATAATCACTTATCCTTTAAGGCAAACAGTAACCCAATAGTAAGATGCTAATAGTGTCTTGGTGCAGGTGTTGCTAATTAGCTATTGGATTAAGCTGAATCGTATTCTCTTCTTTTACCTTGCATAATGTTTGTGCAGAATGCAAATATGAGCTCTAAGCTGAAATGTTTTAAGTGCCAGCTATGGCTCATGGATTGACCTTGAAGCAATGAGAATTTTGAATTGGGCAATAATCATGGCTTAATTGTAGCTTAGAGCTTAGTCAGACTCCTGGTTTTCCTCCTGATGGTCAAGCGTTGCTCTCAGATAGGAAGTTTAGTTAATTTGGGTTCTGCTCAAGTGACTAGGTGAGAAGACAGAGTCATTTCTTATTCTTTTCATATTCATTTCTAGTAGTTGGACTGCTCTGAGAGAAATGGTAGGTAGCAATTACTAGTATAATTAGGGATCATACATTTGTTTATTCAGCAAATATTTATTGAGTGCCAACCGTGTTCCTGCACTCAGCATATGGTTCAGTTCAGTTCAGTCGCTCAGTTGTGTCTGACTCTTTGTGACCCCATGAATTGCAGCACGCCAGGCCTCCCTGTCCACCACCAACTCCCGGAGTTCACTCAAACTCATGTCCATTGAGTTGGTGATGCCATTCAGCCATCCGATCTTCTGTCATCCCCTTCTCCTCCTGCCCTCAATCCTTCCCAGCATCAGGGTCTTTTCCAGTGAGTCAACTCTTCACATGAGGTGGCCAAAGTATTGGAGTTTCAGCTTTAGCATCAGTCCTTCCAATGAACACCCAGGACTGATCTCCTTCAGAATGGACTGGTTGGATCTCCTTGCAGTCCAAGGGTCTCTCAAGAGTCTTCTCCAACACCACAGTTCAAAAGCATCAGTTCTTCGGTCCTGAGCTTTCGTCATAGTCCAACTCTCACATCCATACATGACCATAGGAAAAATCATAGCCTTGACTAGACGGACCTTTGTTGGCAAAGTAATGTCTCTGCTTTTGAATATGCTATCTAGGTTGGTCATAACTTTTCTTCCAAGGAGTAAGCATCTTTTAATTTCATGGCTGCAGTCATCATCTGCAGTGATTTTGGAGCCCCCCAAAATAGTCTGACACTGCTTCCACTGTTTCCCCACCTATTTCCCATGAAGTAATGGGACCAGATGCCATGATCTTCGTTTTCTGAATGTTGAGCTTTAAGCCAACTTTTTCACTCTCCCCTTTCACTTTTATCAAGAGTGATATAAATGTTTGTTGAATGAAATATAATCACTTGAGAGTTAAAAAATACCTTCTTGAAATAATTTGTAAATTTTGGACTTACCTTAATGAGGAAATTAATTCTACTTGTGCAGTTGAAGTATGGAAGAGATGCTGAAATAGTTTATTTTACTCTCCTACATTTTTTTCAACCTCCTTTCAGTTGAGAGGGAGAAAACACTAGTCCCGGCTAATGTGATGTATCTCCTTCTGGGCTGAGACTGTGGGAATCCCAGTGAATAAGGAGAGAGGCTATGTCTTCTAGATGATGAAGAGTAAGATGGTAGAGCTGTGTGGAAAGAAGCCATTGCTGATTTCTGCTGGACATGTCACCTGTGGAGAAAAGAAACTCTTGTTGTATTAAGAGAACCTGGGAGGTCAGTAAAGGATTTGGGGTTTGTTTTTTTTCAGTGTCATGTTATGAAGTCTATCCTGACTAATAAGAACTATTGTATACTTTGTTTTTTTAAGGATTTTTATACTATATCAAAAAACCACAAAATAAAAAAGGGATCAGTTGATGAATATCTTAGAATTCTTTCCAGAATCTCTGCACCCTCAGCCATGAAGGTTACCTATCGCCTTGTTCTTCTCTGCTCAGTCTGCAGCTTGTTGAAGGATCACTGGAGATGACTCAAACTCTAGTTTTTAAATCAAACTTGTTCTGCCAAAACCAAGACCCTGAATTTATCCAAATTGTAGAAATATTCTTTGGCCACCCATCCACCAAAATACCTCCCCTTTGGATCAACAGCAGCTTTAATCATTGATTCAGCCCTATCGAATTCTAAAACTGTTCTTACTGCTTCATCATCAGGGGCACCAGGATTTTCAAATATTTTACAACTGTGCCATATTTTTCACACTCTTCCTTGGCTTCAGCTTCCAAATCATCTACCCCTCCTGCACCAACCATGTTCCTTCGTGTTGTGCTGTGCTTAGTTGCTCAGTCGCCTCCAACGCTTTGTGACCCCATGAACCGCATGCCAAGCTCCTCTGTTCATGGGGATTCTCCAGGCAAGAAAACTGGAGTGGGTTGCCATGCCTTCCTCCATGTTCCTTAGTAGGACCACTTTAGTAGGACACAAGTATTTCAGTTAATCGATTTGAGTCTGACTTCCTGGCTGCATCTTTCTGAGTGGTGTCACTCATGATGATTTTGCCTTCCTGATTTCTGGTCTTCTCCACCGACAGCATTGTGCTTAGGCCCTGCTCACTCTTCCCAAGAAGCCATACTTCTGCATGATTTTCTGTGTTATTGTTTGTGCCCCACCCCGCCACCAACCCGCCCCATGTTGGCGAGGAAGGAGTTGCTGGGGCCAGTCGGGGATCTGGGTCTGTCTTGTTGCTCATACACTGGGGGAGAGAGAGCAGCTTTGGAAGACTGGGAGCCGAGTCTTGAATCCTCTTCCTAAGGAAACCTCGGGATAACTCTCTACAAGAGAAGCGGGTGGTGCGATGGCAGCTTCGCTCACACATCTCGTTCACTCATAATATTCATGTTCATCAGTCTGGATCTCCTAATCTGAAAAACCCACAGCCTTCATGTCTGGCCTTATGCCTGTTTTCACTCTCTTCTGTCTTTCCGCCTCCTGCTGCCTCTGTCGCTCCTCTTTTTGGCCCCTCACTACTTTCTCATAATTGTTAGGAAACGCTGGATCATATTCCTCAGCTGTAGGGATCAAAGCTTCTCCTGCAGAAAACCCACTGGGAACAGGATCCTTGAGGCCCGCGGCTGCGTGTGGCGGGGTGTCCCGGACCTGCTGCTCGCCTGAAGAGCCACCTCGCCTGAAGCCAGTGGGTGACTGGGGCAAGGACCGTACTTTGTATTGGCCCCTGGCTCTTCACCTGAGTGAGAGCTGCCTTCTTCATTTGGAGCTGAGACTGCAGAAGTTTGAAGCTTGGGGACCAACCTTCTGTTTTTTGAGTCACTATTCTCCACTCCCAGGTCTTTGTATAGGGACATCTTCTTAGTTTAATGCCCACCGGACGGGTGGACACTCTTGGCTGTGGCAGGGCACCTGGCGGGCTGGGTGCTCAGAGCCAGCCGGTGTACCTTTTATTGTAGAGAATTTGTTGTTGTTGTTGTTGCCACACTGTGTATTGTAACAAAAGACTGTAGATAATTAAATGACCATTGCCAACAGGTAGCTTAGATAAAGTTTAGTATCCTGGACTATAGAATATCAACCAGCCATTTAAAAGAACGTGCTGATATGGAATTCTCTCTCAGATATGTTGTTACCAGAATAAAAGAAGATTCAGAGCAGTGTTCACAGTTTCAATTAGTATAAAAAAGAGACTCAATCATCTACTAACATTATCTGCATGCACAAATGAACACATGTGGTCTTTTTTATTGTAGTAAAATATACTTAATATAAAATTTAACCATTTAAACTGTACTGTTTGGTAGAGAATGAAATATAATCACATTCTTGTGCAACTGTCACCATCATCCACCTCCTAACATTTTCCATCTTCTCAGATGGAAGTTTTATACCTATCAGACACTAATTCTTCATTCCCCTCTTACCCCAGCATCTGGTAACCATCATGCCACTTCCATTGCTATGAGTTTGATTGCTCTATATATGTGGAGTTATGCAGTATTTGTTCTTTTGTGATTGGCATATTAGTTAGCATAATATCTTCAAGGTTCATCCATGTTGAGCATGTGTCAGATTATCTTTCCTTTTTAAAGCTGAGTAATATTCCCATCATATGTATGTATGACATTGTGTTTATCCAATCATCTCTTAGTCAATACTTAGATTGCTTCCACCGTTTTGCCATTGTGAATAATGCTGCTTTGAACACGAGCATACAAATGTCTGTTCAGATCCCTGTTTTCAGATTGTTCAGGTGTATACCCAGAAGTGGAACTGCTATGGTAATTCTATGGTAATTCTATGTTTACTTTTTAAGGAACCCTTTCTTGTTTTCCATAGCAGTTGCACTATTTATATTCTCACTAGCAAGGGTTCTGATTTTTCGACATCCTCACCAGCACTTGTTATTTTCTGCTTTTTTCTTTTGATGATAAGCCTCTTAATGGATGTGAAGTGGTATCTTGTGATTTTTGCATTTCTCTAGATTATAAATTGAGACAATTTAAAAGTTATGCATGATGATAAGAAGACTTCCCTGAGTATTTTATTAAGCTATGGAGCAATAAACTTTTTGTTATTCTCTAAATTATTTTTTTTTTGAAGATAAACCAGAAAAACTGAACTTGAAAAAATTGCATTTCCTCTTTAAAAAAAATATTTTCAGCTTTACTGGGGCATAATTATAAAAAATTATATATATTTAAGGTATTCACCGTGGTTTCATATAAATATACATTGTGAAATACTCACCACAATTAAGCTAATTAGTATTTATTATCTTATATAGTTTTTTTTTTCATCCCTCCACCCTTCTTCTGTCTGGTAACCACTGGTTTGTTCTCTGTATCTATGATTCTGTTTCTATTTAGTTATGTTTGTTTATTTTTGTTTTCAGGATTCCACATATAAGTGAAATCATATGTTATTTGTCTTTCTCTGTCTGACTTCTTTTACTTAGTATAATACATTCTAGATCCATCCATATCCATATGGTTGCAAATGGCAAGATTTCATTCTTTTCAGTGGCTAAGTAACATTCCATCCTATATCTATATCAACCACATCTTCTTTACCCATTCATCTATTAATGGACACTGAGATTGCTCCCATATCATGGCTATTGTAAATAATGTAATGAACATGGGGTGCATATATATTTTTCAAATTAGTGTTTTCATTTTCCTTAAAAAAAATGCTTAGAAATGGAATGGTTGGATCATGTAGTTCTACTTTTCTGTTTTTGAGGAACTTCTATACTGTTTTCCATAGTGGATATAGCAATTTACATTCCCACCAACAGGGCAGGAAGGTTCCCCTTTTCCAAGGCAATATGCAGAGACAGTGCAAGTCCTTATCAAAATACCAATGGCATATTCACAGCTTAGAACAAATAATTTTAAAATTTGTATAGAAACACAAAATACCCTGAATACTGTAATCAGTCTTTAGAAAGAAGTATGAGATAGGAAATATCAAACTCCCTGATTTCAAACTAAACTGCAAAGCTAGAATAATCAAAATAGTCTAGTATTGGCACAAATGCAGACACATAGATCAAAGGTACAGAATAGAGTGCAGAAATAAACCCACATTTATATGATCAATTAATCTATGACAAAGGAGCCAAGAATATACAGTGGGGAAAAGACAGCCTCTTCATAAATGATATTGGGAAAACTGAACTGCGTGCAAAAAAATCAAATTGGCTACTTTCTTGCATCATGTACAAAAATAAATTCAAAATAGCTTAGAGACTTAAATATAAGACCTGAAGCCATGAAATTCCCAGAATAAAACACAGACAATAAGGTCTTTAACACTGGTCTTAGCAATATTTTTTGAATATGTCTCCTCAAACAGAGGAAACAAAACCAAAAATAAACAAATGGGACTACATCAAACTAACAAGCTTTTGCACAGTGAAAGAAACCACCAACAAATGAAAACTTTAGATGAGAGAAAATATTTGCAAATAATATATTTGATAAGAGATCAATATCCAAAATGCACAAAGAACTCATATAAGTCAGGATCAAAAGACCAAATAACCCAACTAAACAATGGTCAGAGGATGTGACCAAGACATTTTTCCAAAGAAGACATGCAGATGGCCAAAGGCACACATAAAAATTGCTCACCATCACTAAATATCAGGAAAACGTAAATCAAAATTACAGAGATAACACCTCACTCCTGTCAAATTAGCTATCATCAGAGAGATAACAAATTACCTTTTCTTTTTCACCTTCTTCAGATGCAGAATAATGGCTGCTATTTAAATAATTTTTTTTGCAATTTTGACCCATGAAGTTTCTCACATTTTCCTTAACATTTGCTGCTGCTGCTGCTGTGTCGCTTCAGTCATGTCCAACTCTGTGCGACCCCATAGACGGCAGCCCACCAGGCTCCCCTGTCTCTGGGATTCTCCAGGCAAGAACACTGGAGTAGGTTGCCATTTCCTTCTCCAATGCGTGAAAGTGAAGTCGCTCAGTTGTGTCTGACCCTGTGCAACCCCATGGACTGCAGCCCACCAGGCTCCTCCGTCCATGGGATTTTCCAGGCAAGAGTACTGGAGTGGGGTGCCATTAACATTTGGCTGGTACCATTATGTAGTGGTTAAAAATATAACTTGACTAGTGTCAAGCCACTTGAGTTCAAAGTCTGACTCTGCTACTTACTAGCTGCATGACTTTGGACAAGTTACATAACCTTTCTATGCTTCAGTTTACTCTTTTGTAAAATAGGAATAACACCCTGCTTATTTAACTTATATGCAGAGTACATCATGAGAAACGCTGGGCTGGAAGAAGCACAAGCTGGAATCAAGATTGCTGGGAGAAATATGAATAACTTTAGGTATGCAGATGACACCACCCTTATGGCAGAGAGTGAAGAGGAACTAAAAAGCCTCTTAATGAAAGTGAAAGAGAAGAGTGAAAAAGTTGGCTTAAGCTCAACATTCAGAAAACGAAGATCATGGCATCTGGTCCCAACACTTCATGGGAAATAGATGGGGAAGCAGTGGAAACAGTGTCAGACTTTATTTTTTTGGGCTCCAAAATCACTGCAGATGGTGATTTCAGCCATGAAATTAAAAGACACTTACTCCTTGGAAGAAAAGTTATGACCAACCTAGATGGAATATTCAAAAGCAGAGACATTACTTTGCCAACAAAGGTCCATCTAGTCAAGGCTATGGTTTTTCCATTGGTCATGTATGGATGTGAGAGTTGGACTGTGAAGAAAGCTGAGCACCGAAGAATTGATGCTTTTGAACTGTGGTGATGGGGAAGACTCTTGAGAGTCCCTTGGACTGCAAGGCGATCCAACCAGACCATTCCGAAGGAGATCAGCCCTGGGTGTCCATTGGAAGGACTGATGCTAAAGGTGAAACTCCAATACTTTGGTCACCTCATGCGAAGGGTTGACTCATTGGAAAAGACCCTGATGTTGGGAGGGATTGAGGGCAGGAGGAAAAGGGGACAACAGAGGGTGAGATGGCTGGAGGGCATCACCAACTCGATGGGCATGAGTTTGAGTGGACTCTGGGAGTTGGTGATGGACAGGGAGGCCTGGCATACTGCAGTTTATGGGATCGCAGAGTCAGACACCACTGAGTGACTGAACTGAACTGAACCGGCACCTAACTCAGAGAAGTTTTATGAACGTTAAAAAAATAAATATATGTAAATCACTTGGAACAATTCTTGGGACATAGTAAATATTGAATGTATTAGTCATTATTACAGTTAAGATTAAATATGAGTCATTTGGTACAAGCGCAGCATATATTTACATGTATTTGGAAAAAATGTTGACACTGTTATTTAGATCTCAAGCAAGGAAGTAAAATAGTTTATTCATTATGGCCTCTGGAGAAGAGTCTATGGCTTCGAATGAAAGGATTTATCTGGTTTGTGTTAGTCAATAAAAAGTAGCTGAAAGTCACCTTTAGTACTTCTCTAAAAGTAACTAATCTTTTGATACCATGGGGCCTTGAATCAATGGTTGCAGATCAATATTTTCTATATACAATTATTGTTTCCTTTCACCTTCTACACGATGGGCTGAAAATCAGCACACTGTAGACCGAGAAAATCAATGGGGAACATTTGTGATTTAGAGAACACTGGATAGGAGATGTATGTCCTTTTGGAAAACACACACAAAGGAAATTATGTAAGCACTTTCTCAGAGGAATCCTAGGTAATTACTGGATGAATTTGTGATCCAACAGGTTTCTCCTCAATTACACCTAGAGAACACATCAATTCATTTACCTTGCAGTAAACAATCTACCTGAGGCATCCAAATAAAGACACCAAGATTGTCCCTTTTAGAGTAATTGGCTCTGGTGGACCCAAACTCAGGATTTACAAATGGTTTCTCATTTCTGGCCTATCTGGTCTTGATTTTTAGGGGCAATTACTACTTACTGCTTTGAAGGGAATCTTATTTTCAGCAGTCTCAAGGAAACACGTTTGAATGGTTTTGAGCTTTCTGTGTTAGTGGAACCAGATGAATTGCTATCAAAAGCTAATCCGTGTTGTGAATTATGTCTTTTTTAACAACATGTATTCCCTTTGGGGCAATTAAAAAAGCTGTACCATGGCTTTAAAGTCAGGACCTCTAGAGTGTTGGTTGGCTCTTGTACTGGGAGTTAGCTCTGCAATAGCTTTCAAGAAATAAACACATTTCTGTGGTTTGGATGGGAAATGGACTTTAGTGTTGTGCTCTGAATCTCCACATGCTGTTTACTGGATGCAGGCTGTGGTGGGATAGACATGCTGTGAGTTTTTCTCACGTGGATGACCACTTCTTTCAAACAGGAAAAAGGCTGAGAGGAAGAATTTGTATTTTTATTTTATGAATCTACTAGAATGTTCACAATGGGTTGATTATATTATTATTTGCAAAATAGATTCACACAATTAAGATAGAAAACTTATTCTTCATTGTGTTATTATCAGCTAGCATCTGAGCTAGATCAAGCTCTGCCACATTCTAGTCAAGATATTGGGCAACTCATTCATTCAGTCACTTTTGTGCAAATACACCACTTGTCAAGTGGCAACTAGGTTCTGGGGATATAGTAGGGAACAAAATAAAATCTATTCCCTTATGAATCTTATCATCTAACTGGGCAAAGTGGTTTGTTCTAGTCTTGTCAGGATTCCATAACAACATACCATGGACTGGGTGGTTTTAACAACAGAAACTTATGTTATCACAGTTCTGGAAGCTAGGAAGTTCAGAATCAAGGTGTGGGCAGAGTCAGTTCCTGGCAAAGCCCTCTTTCTGACTTGCAGATGATTGCCTGCTAGCTATGTCCTCACAGGGCAGAAAAAGAGGAGGCAAGCTCTCAGTTGTCTCTTCTTATAAGAGATTTAATCTTATAAGAGAGTTAGACCTCACTCTCATGACCTCATCTAACCCTGATTACCTCTCAAAGGATCTGTCTCCAAACACTGTTACTTTGGGGGTCAGGGCTTCAACATAGGAATCTTAGAGAGACACAATGCAGTTCACAGTAGCGAAATAGAATACCACATAAACACATAATAGTCTGATGGGGATATACACCAAGGGCAGAGCTGATGGGGTTGGTGCTTTATATAAGGTGGTCAGGATGAACCTGTGTGATAAAAAACTCTTGACTACTCTGAGTGAAATGGAGTCATTGTAGAATTCTGAGCAGAGAAGTGGTGTGATCTAATGTATGTTGTATGCGTTAGATGCAGCCCTCTGCCTATTGTACTGGGAATAGATTTGGGATGGAATAGGAGACAACTGCAGTAATCTAGATGGGTGCTTACACAGGGTTATAGAGGTGGAGGTGATGAGATGTGGACAGATTCTTCTTGAGCATAGAGCTGATAGGATTTGGTGTGCATGGACTTTGGCATGAGGGAAAATACAAAATGACTGTTGATATAAGCAACTGAAAAAATAGAGTTGTTATTTAATGGAAAGTGGGAGGCTGACGGATAACTTTTCTTGGGGGTAATCAAGAGTTTGGTTTGGCCTACTAGGCATGTAAGCAGAGAAGAGGGCATTGGGGTACATGAATTATGGGTTTCGGTGCATCTGAACTGGAGATGCATATTTGGGAGTCATCAGTACACAGATATCATTTAAAGTTATAAGATCGGATGAGATGAGCAAGGAGATCCCAGGACAGATCTCTGGGAAATAAAGAAGAAGTATCAAAAAAGACGAAGAAAGATAAACTAGGTAAAAGGTGAGCCAAAAGAAAGTGCTATTTCAGAAATCAGGGGAAGAAAGTATTTTGAAAAGAAGGAAATAGCCACCTGTGTCAAAAGTTTTAGTAGAGGAAAAAGTGAAGTTCTGTATAACAGGTTGTCCATTCCCAACTCTGCACCACGTAAAGCTAGAACTACATTTCTCCGAATCCCTTTCCCTGTAAGGAGAGAGTTGGGCAAGAGAGAAACTTTTATAAAGATTTCAAATGTGAAAGCAAGAGCCATTATTCACAGGAAGTCAGGGGGCGACGCGGGACGGCTCAGCAGGCTTCTCTAGAGCGCCCCCTGCTGGTTCTGATGGCCACAAGCCCTCAGGCTTCCCGCTGTGTGTAGCTCTGCCCCTTCTCTTCCACCGCCTTAGTTTGTCAAGGTTGTTAGTCGCTCTTTTTCTTCTTTTTCAGCTGCAGACTTTAATTCCTATGAAAAACTCCTTATTTCTTAAAACTTGTAGTGCCTCTGTTTTCTGACCAAACCCAGACTGATAAATCCTGCTCGGATCTTTATGGAGTCACTTCAAATATGTTAACTACTTCTTGGGACTAATTAAAAAGGCGGTGCGGCCCCTGAAGGGCTTTTGTAAATTCTTCTTTTATGTTGCTCCCAGAAATTCTGAAATGGGTCAAGGAAGAGCATTAATTAAGTAAACCTGAAGGCTACATACACAATAATTTCTGTTAGAGGAAGAGGTCTCCCTGCCCTGGAGAATTCACTCATTTCCCTCGACTGTGCTGTGCTGGACCTGCCAGCAACATGCCCTGAATTTGATTTGATCATCTCCTCACTGTCAAGTAAATGCCTGAAAAGTTTAGGTTCCTTTTCTCATTAATATCATATATATTTTTTTCTATCAGAAAGTTAAAACACACTTGACTATTAAATCTCCTTTATGCTGTTCAAAAAAGTGCAGAAAGTGAATTTTCCTTCCTCTCATCAGCATGATAAATCACAAAGTCCCACTATGATATTGTGGACCTGCCAGCAACATGCCCTGAATTTGATTTGATCATCTCCTCACTGTCAAGTAAATGCCTGAAAAGTTTAGGTTCCTCTTCTCATTAATATCATATTTTTTTTCTATCAGAAAGTTAAAACACACTTGACTATTAAATCTCCTTTGTGCTGTTCAAAAAAGTGCAGAAAGTGAATTTTCCTTCCTCTCATCAGCATGATAAATCACAAAGTCCCACTATGATATTTTGATTTATAAGAAATGTATATTTGGTCATTCAGATAAATATATTTTTCATCCATATTTGATCTTCATCCACAGCCCCCCAAACCCTTGGATTTCCTAAGTATTGAGAGTGATTAAAGTATCTTTCGTTATGTGAATGAAGTGACCTCTGGCAGTACCTGAGAATGGAGGCTATTTGCCATGGGATCTTCCCCACCCAGGGATTGAACCAAACTCATGTTCCCTGTATCTCCTGCACTGGCAGGCAGTTTCTTTACCACTATGCCACCTGGGAAGCCCTAGTCCCTTACTAAGTGACATATTGTTTTAAAATATTTTCCTATTAAATACAATACTAGAATGAATGATCTTTGTATCATTTGGAAAGACAATACATTTATTTTGCATTTCAAACAGAAGGAATTCAACATAGAACACTGGTTAGAAAGGTCTTAGAAAGATTGGAATAGCAAAAGTTAGATTTAGAGGACTCTGGAAAAAATGGAAGACAGTGTGACAATCTGAGATCAGCAGGCACCTGAGTAGCCCCGGAGTTGAGACCCGCACCAGCAGCTGTTCTGTTAGAGACTGCTGCTGACCAATTGCTGCTGAATCTGTGCACCTAGGTCAGCACTGAAATGGCGGAAAAGAGGCTTCTTAGGATACTAAGTTCGGAATTCTGCTGCCGTGACAGTATCTGCCAGCCACCAAGAGTAACTACCACATTGCCAGAGCCAGAAGTAGAAAGTTTGCTTTGTTTCCTCCGACCTTCTCAGTACCTTCCAGAGTCTCTTACTGACAGAACCAAGTGGGAAGCCAGCTAAAAAGGAAGGCTGGAAAATGCAGCTTGCACACTGCCAGTCTCAGGAACCAGAACATATTGTAGAAGGTGGGTGAGGGTCTGAGAATAACTAGCACAGTCTACGCCTTAGAATTCTCAGCCCTCACAAAGGTCCTTCTACCCAAGTTTTACCTTTTGTGAATAAATTTATAGGACAAATTCCTCAAGTGGAATTGTCCAGCCAATGGGAAACACACTTTGAAAATCTGAAAGATAGAACCAAATTACTCTCCTTAAAGGAGTATTTGAGAGTACTTATTTTCCCATGCCCTTACCAAATCCATGTACTTGGCCATTTGGAAGAACTGGTCAGTCTCTAAATCCGTATCAATCATACACCAAAGCCTTTGTTCTCAGGAAATACCATGCTTGTCACCCATAAGAAAATCATTCTTAAAAATGCTTGAAATCCACCTAATTAGAGACTTGTGGTTAATAATATAAAAATAAATACACACGTGGAAGGGTTAAGGCTATCTATCATTCATTCACATAGTCCTTTCAATTAGTTCAACAGCTTGCTATCTTAAATGGAGGTGGGAAGACTGCAAAAGTATTCATATACATGGCTAAAAGGTTTTATAACCAATATGGGAAGGGAGTTCCCACCCCAGCAAGCAGTTCTCTGACAGCAGCTGAGTGTCCTGCAATTCAGTTTGATTCTGACATTATCATCTGGGAGGTAGAGTCAGATCCAACAGAGTAAGGGCTTAGTCTTATCATGGCACTCTCCCCCTGCCCCCTCTTCCCTTACCAATTCCCCTTTGGATGCCACTGGCAACTCTGGATTGTCACCTGTGCTTCAGACAGACTAGCTACAGATCAAGGTTCCAATGGTCATCCCCCACTTGGAGTCAATTTATTTGCTGGAGTGGCCCTCCGAATTCAGAGAACATTTCACTTACTAGATATGGAAGAGGTCCATAGGGTGAGGTGTGGGGAAATGTCTTGGATCTTCCATGCCCTTTCCAAGAGTGCTACTCTTCCCAATAACTATGTGCACACCAATGTCAAAGCTCTCCAAATCCTGTCTTTTCTGTTTTTATTTTATTTTATTTTAATGGAGGCCTTATTACAATACATAAGCATGATTGATTGATTTAATCTCTAGCCCCTCCCCTTTCCTGAAGGTCTCATAGTGGGACTGAAAGTTCCAGCTCTCTAATCACCTGGCTTGTTCTTTTGGCAACCAGTCTCCATCCTTAGGTGAGGTCCTGTGCTGTGCTGCACTAAATTACTCAGTTGGGTCCCACTCTTTGCAACCCTGAACTGTAGCCCAGCAGGCCCCTCTGTACATGGGATTCTCCTGGCAAGAATACTGGAGTGGGTTGCCATGCCCTTCTCCAGGGAATCTTCCCAACCCAGGGACTGAACCTGTGCCTCTAAAGTCTCCTGGCAGGCAGGCTCCTTATCACTAGCACCACCTAGGAAGCTCTAGGTGGGGTCCAAAAGACACCTAATTAACACAAGAGACACCTTAATCCCCCTCACTTCTTAGGAAATTACAAGGTTTTTAGTAAGTAAAGTTGCTCAGTCGTGTCCGACTCTTTGCGACCCCATGGACTGTAGCCTACCAGGCTCCTCCCTCCATGGGATTCTCCAGGCAAGAGTACTGGAGTGGCTTGCCGTTTCCTTCTCCAGGGGATCTTCCCAACCCAGGGATCAAACCCAGGTCTCCCTCATTCCAGGCAGACACTTTAACCTCTGAGCCACCAGGGAAGCCCAAGTCACAAGTAAGACTTATGTTAAGAACTTCCATTAGATGTAGCCCAGTATATCTTCAGGTCATCTGACTTAGTCTGCCCTGTAGAATCTTTATCTTCCAGGGAAATTATATATTGGTACCATCTATAAGGCACATAGCCCAGTTTTCTAGTGTTACTAGACTGATTATCTTTATTTATTTATTTTTTTAAAGTATCAGTATTTTATTTTATTTTTTTCTTTCCTTTTTTTATTTTTTAAAAATTTATTTATTTATTTATTTTTAAAATTTTATTTTTACTTTATTTTGCTTTACAATACCGTATTGGTTTTGCCATACATTGGCATGAATCCACCACGTGTGTATACGAGCTCCCAATCCTGAATCCCCCTCCCACATTCCACCCCATATCCTCTCTCTGGATCATCCCCGTGCACCAGCCCCAAGCATCCTGTATCCTGTATCGAACATAGGCTGGCACTTCGTTCTTACATGATAGTATACATGTTTCAATGCCATTCTCCCAAATCATCCCACCCTCTCCCTCTCCCACAGAGTCCAAAAGTCCATTCTATATATCTGTGTCTCTTTTGCTGTCTCTCATTTTAATTATTTTTCTAGATTGTCATTATTATAGATGCATAATTATTTTTCCCCATGGCTTTGATATCCTAACTTTGTATTACAAAATATTACATGTGCATGCATCAAATTCATTTCTTCACTAGCTTCCATTGATGTCTTTATTCCTGTGCCATTTAACACACAATTTAATTGTGTGCATTTGATTTAGAATATATTTTATTATCTAAAAAGTCTAGGATTGCTCCATTGCTATTTTTTTATCAGGACTATGTCTATTTTTTCATATTTTTATTTTTTTCCTTTTTTTTTTTTTTACTTTACAATATTGTATTGGTTTTGGATACATCAACATGAATCCACCACAGTTATACACGGGTCCCCCATCCTTAACCCCCCTCGTTTCATATATGATATTATACATGTTTCAATGCCTTTCTCCCAAATCATTCCACCCTCTCCCTCTCCCACAGAGTCCAAAAGACTGTTCTATACATCTGTGTTTCTTTTGCTGTCTTGCATACAGGGTTATTGTTACTAACTTTCTAAATTCCATATATATGTGTTAGTATACTGTATTGGTGTTTTTCTTTCTGGCTTACTTCACTCTGTATAATAG